>CM029562.1:35687249-35717806 GCA_017309665.1 Coelopa frigida | reverse complement strand
TGAAGTGGTTGTTGTTATTATTTGTTGTCATTGCTCTTGCTTTTATTGTTGCTTTTAATGTAGCTTTTATTTTTGCCTTTATTGTTATTTATATTGTTGTTATTTTGATTTTTGTTGCTGTTATTAACTTAATCCTAGTTCGTGATTCTCCCACTGTCGTTGAAGTGATTTATTTCGATTCGAAAACCATTTCACTCCATTCCATCGATAGCGAAATAAATTCAAACAATCGGCGATTGTTGTGATATCGAAATGCATTTGCGATTTTTAATTAATTATCGATTGATTGATTGATTGATTAAATTATCGTGTGAGATTGATTCCAGCTCAGGATGACTTTCGCTTGGCCGACTTGTGATGATTAATCGCTGGCAATTAAAATTTCTCCGATTCAATCACCGATAAACAATGGTTGTGAGGCGAGTGCGGAATCGATTAAATGGCGGCCACTGAATCGATTAATTGTCAGTTGCAATAATCGACGGCCGACGGTGAGCCGCGCGATTATGCGTCGATAAAAATGCGCTCCATCGAATCGCGATCGAACGCAATCTTCGGGTCCATTAAGTTGTGAGCAGCGAATGCAATTAAGCCGATGCACTGGGAGAAAAATCCGAAGCGAAGGGGGCGTGGAGAAAGAGGCGTGGCAAGGGTGGTGCGAATCGAGAGAGCTTTTGCGTGTCGCTCTCGGGTCACAAGCAGGCGAAATTTAATTAAAATCCCGGCGCAAATGAGATTGTGTGCGTGTGTTTGCGTAAGGGAGACACAAACACACAAACAAATATATACACACACTCACAAATGGCACACACACAGCACACACATACGCACATGAAATTAATAAAATGCAGTTTTTTTATTCGTATGCAATGCAGTTATTTTTTCTCCATCTCTTTTCGTTCTTTCCCTCTCTTTCTATTTTTCACTCTCTCCCTTGTTGGGAAAAACGAGAGAAAAAACATTACAAACGCCCCCCTGGAGGCGCTTCGTTGCGATTTAGTTTGAATTTTATTCTTGGCTTTCATTATTGTTCCTGTTATTTTTGTTATATTGTTATTGTTGTTGTTGTTCTTGTTGTACCTATTGTTATTGTGAAAAACACTCTTGGGAGCTACTCATACACACACACTTACACACTCACGCATACACGCACTTGTCGACACCGAGCGACGTCGACGCGTCCAACGTCGAGGACAACGGCAAACAAAATGGCGTTTTTATTGAGTTGTTGTAGTTTTAATTGTATTGCTGTCATTGTCCTTGTCCTAGTCCTAGTCCTTGTCGTCCTGTTGTTGCTGTTCTTGTAATTGTTGTTGTTTTTCCTGTTGTTGTTCTCATTGTCATCCTGTGGTAGGGCGAGAAAAACACAATGGAATGAGGGGAAACTACAGAAATATATAGAGAAAGAGAGGGGACAAGAGAGAGGGAGATAGAGCATACCATCGTGCGAAAGGATGGAACATAAAAATTGTGTTTTGTTGGTCCTTTGAGTGGGATTCATTAACGAGATTATGTTGATGACCATATTGTGTTGTCCTAGTTGCTGTTGTTGTTATTTGTTGCTATTGTTGATATTGATGTTGTTGTTATTTGTTTGTTGTTGTTGTAATAAAACCGCCTTCCCTCCAACCCCACCAGTCGACACATTGTCGCCCGAGCTTCGGACACTAAATGTTTAACATGTCGCAGCTGAAGGCAAAAGAGACAGCTAGAGTT
This sequence comes from Coelopa frigida, assembly GCA_017309665.1. Lineage (NCBI taxonomy): Eukaryota > Metazoa > Arthropoda > Insecta > Diptera > Coelopidae > Coelopa > Coelopa frigida. The sequence goes on along the minus strand of CM029562.1, from coordinate 35,716,090 downwards.
GTGCGTAGAAGAGAGGAGAAAGAGTGGGAGAGAATGGAGAAAAGGGATGACGATAGAGGGAAGTGAGAAGGAGAAAGAAAGAAATTAAAAGAGAGAGAGGAGTGAAAGAAGAAGATGGGAAGTCAAGGATAATGGGATGTGGATGATGGACACAGTGAGATTGGACAGATGTTTGGATATGTGAGTTGAATACAAGAGAAGTGACGAGAAGTGGATAAGGAGAGATGAGGAGAGGAGAACTAGAAGAGGAAAAGGAGAAGATGAGATGAGGAAAAGGGGAGGTGATGAGAGGTGAAAATGGGGGAGGTGATGAGATGAGAAAAAGGAGAAGTGATGAGAGAAAAAGAAGATGTGACGAGTAGAAAATAAGAAACAACTAGAAGAAGATAAAAAGCGATGAGTTGGTTAAAAAGAGACAGAACGAATGAGAGGCGAGAAGTGTGAAAGATTGATGGATGAACGAAGGACACATATGCAGTATAGTTGATGAGACAAGCAGACGACGAGTGCGTGATGACCGGAGGACACGACGAGGCCAGAGCCAAGGAACTCCTTTCGAGGTTTAATCAAGAGATCTTGAACGCGGTGATAGAAATCTTCATGGGGAGATGATAGATAGATGACAGAATAAATAACAGATTGTTTAAAAATATGAACACAACATCGAAATCACTTTTCATTCAAATTAATTTTGTTCAAATCATTTTTTATTCAAATTATTTTTTATGGAAGTCTTTTTTTATTAAAATGCCTTCTTCTACTTCGTATTCAAATACTTCTTATTCAAGTCACTTTTAATTCAAATCACATTTTCACATTTCAATCACATTTTCATAATTCAATGAGAATTTCAATGGAATCACATCGTCATCATTGGGATCATTATCGTCTGCTCTCAAAGCCCTCCCAGGGTCCTCAGCGAAACTACGCCCAGCAGTGCCACGCCCACAGCTCCACCGGCCGGCCCCGCGATGCTCGCTGCCGACCGCAGCCCAGCGATCACCGAATTGTTGGCCACCACCTGATTCGAGGTCGCGTCCTTGTCCTCGACTCCGTCCCAATCGTTGCACAGCTCCCTGGTGCAGGAGCGGAAGTAGAACTTGTAGCTGTAGTCAGAGATCACCTGGTTCAAATGCTGAGGGGGGAGTGAGAGAGATTTGATTAGAGCGATGAGTGAGAGGGAGAAGGTAGAAGACTTACCAAAGGCTTGTCCTCACAGCCGCGGGAGAAGGAGAGAACTTCATGTGCCGGTTTCTGAAACGAGAAGAGGAGTGAGTGAGGAATGAGAAGATGTCGAGAGAGAGGGGGGCGTCAAAGGGGGCGGCTTGTTGAAAGTGGGCGTGTCTGTGTCAAAAATCCGATGGAGCGAAACGAGATCCAAGCGAAGCGATCGGGAGGCGGATAGACGAGGGTTTCGGTAATGGAATTCGGGCTCCTCTTCGACCGGCGCCGCGACACGTGACCGGCCACGCGAGAGGCGCCGGCTTTTCGGCCTACCGAGGGCTGACGAAGGAGAGAAAACAGGAAGAAGGAAAATGAGGAATGAGACGAAAGTGGCCATCCATCACATTTGACAACCGTTCGAGGGCTTCGCAGCTCTTGGAAATATTAAAAATTGCGAATTCGCAGAAGGCGAAACACAAAAAAGAAAAGAGAGCGAGAGGAAACGATTGATAGGGACTTCATTACATTGGCAGTCTGTCTCTCTTTCTCATTACATCTCCCCTCTCACTCGCCCCAACTTCCCTCTCACTCAACCTGACAACCAAAAACTCACTGCCAAGAACGAAATTTGATACACATTTTAAGAGCTCTCCGAAGAACCCTCCGTCCGAGAGTCGTAAAAAATTCCACGTTGTCTTCCACGGAAGGAGAGGTAGGCTCTTCGTCCCCTCTCTCGCCTCACTCGTCCTTGAGACGCTTCTCCGTTGGACGTCTGCCGGAGTCGCGTGTCTGAGCGATTTATTCGCCGCATGGATTCGCCATTAAATTATGTTAATTCGCCCGATTTCCAAGTCCTCTGCGACTTCCTCGACCTCAGCGACTTCGGTCCGCCCGAATCATTCGCAATGAATTGTGTCCTTTTATCTACTTCTCAATCCCCATTCACCTCTTTCTCCCCCACTTCACCTCCTCCATCTCCCCCTCCTTCTCCTCCTCAACTCTGCAGGACAATCAAATGTTGCGATGATGGAGAATCTGTTCCGTGGAAAGCAAATAAATTTCCGCGTTCGATTCAATTCGACGGGTAGTGGGTTTTATTGTCCTCTTTGTTCTTTCTACTTCTCCTCCTGCTTCTCTCTACGTTTTATTTCTACTCTTTGTTTTTTTCCTTCCTTCCATCCTCTACTTTTTATTTCTACTTCCTCTCCTCCTCCAACTCTCTACTTCTTGTCCTCCCCCTTCTTCTCGCCGTCGTTATCATTGTCTTTATTGTCGTTCCTTCTCTGTCTCTTTCGATCATTCTCCATCTCTTTCGATTCTTTTCTACTTCTGTCATTCCTTCTACGTCTCTGTCGTTTCTCTGTTTCCCTGTAGTCCTCTACTATCTTTCCTCGTCTTCATCCTCCTCGCGCTCTGATCCTGCTTCCGTTATTTTGGCCACGTTCGTCTTGGTCTCTTGGTCGGAACGTGCTCGTTCGGCAAATTCCCACTAGTGGGGTCCCTGCACGAGTCGCCGTCGGATGAAGGATGTCGAGGGACGAAGGAGGAGTTGAAAGAAACCCAGTTGAAGGGAGCCAATGGAGAACCAGTTAAAAAAACAAAACAAGGGCGATGAAAACCGACCGCAGACGATGCGAACGAAAGGAGGAAACGACGACCAGCGAGGACGGAAGGTGGGCGCGAAAAGTGCTGACAGTTGGCAACACTGGACGAGAGAGGGGGACGGAGGTGGCCAAATCCATCGGAGGCGATAAAACAAAGCGACGAAAGACGCGATTTCGTGCGAACACAGCCGAAATGACCGATGTTTTCGGTGCAACAATGCGTTCAAAATGTTGCTGACTGCGGGAACAACATCGAAAAGGAATTGGGCGATTGAAGGGAGGGCGGAATGGGGGCGTGGCAGCGATAAATAAAATTCAGCTCCAGTCGCGATCTGTGTTCGGAGTCGAAAGAACAAATAAGGGAAAAGTTTCACGCGCCACTCGAATGGCTTCGACGCCAGCAGCAGTTGCAACAACGTTGTTCCGACGGGCGCCAACACACACAAACACACTCAGACACACACTAACACAAGCACAAATACACACATAAAGAGTGCACCATGTTTTCCTGTTTGTGTGTTTCAACTGGAAGACGGACTGACAAACAGACGAAGATCGAGTGTTTGCGAGCTGCACCTTGGAAAACTTTGTTGCCTGCTCTTCTTCGGCACACCACGCCACGTCTCGTTTGTCGTTTCGTGCTGCCAACACAAACACCAAGAAACACCGACACACACACGCAGTCACACACAAGCGATCAGGTGGAGCGTGGCGCTAACGTCGCGGTTGCCGCCGGCGCCGACGCTCGTTTCGTTTCTTCTTGTGGCGGGGCCAACAAAACGTTGAAGACGAAGATGAAGAAGAGGGCAACAACTGTGGCATTAATAAGAACAAAACCAACAACTACAAGAATAACGAGAAGAACAACAACGACCATAAGAACAAGAACAATAAGAACAGCAATGGCAATAATAACGAGAACAAGAACAACTCAAGCTGCTCCATCTTCCTGCTTGACATTCATGAAGTTCTGCGAAATTGCAAATGGAAATATCGCGGTCGTGGGAACGCGGGGGGCGACCTGTGTTAGTGTGTGTGTGTGTAGATGGGGGGTTGGACGCAAAAAACAAAACCCTTCGCAGGGGTCGGGGAGGGACCGAATGATATACGAGAGGAATTATGAAAATTTAACGATGTAAATGCGATCGAAATTGATAATCAAACGAAAGTAGGAAAAACGCTCAAGCAAAGGAGCGATAGATGGAAGTAGAAAGGAGGAAGTGGAAGAAAGGAAGGAGGTGGAAAAACAAAGGAGGAAGTGGAAAACGAAAGAAACAAAGGAAAGTTGGCCGAGGACGAAGGAGAATAAGGGCGCCTTGAGAGGGTAGTAGTTGCAGTGAAAGCATCCGGAGCGAATTACAAGTTAAATGCAAATAAATAACACGGCAACAAATTTTCCCTCCCCATCCAACCGGGGCTCATGAAAGTCAAAGGAAACCAGAGAAACTTCAGGCGATGGCAATGAAAGTTTCAGCTGGGAATCTCCGCACCAGAAGGCAATCATTTACGTCCCCGAGGGCAGGAGGGGAATCGATGTATGGGTAACAGTAACAGGGCTCAATTTCTAGGAACAAGAGATACTTCCGACTTTAATGGGCTCCTACTAAACAATTACGTCAGGGTAAAGTGCCCTGAATAGTAGCAAGTGGTACTTTTTACTTTGATGCAAGATTCAGTTTCAGTTTGTCGTCTTTTACGGAAATGGGAAAGAATAAATAAATGAGGTTTCGGTTCTTCTTTTCCGGGAACTGCATTCGGTGTATCTCGTCGATTCCTTTATGTTGTTGATCGTTGAATATCTACTAGTTTAGTTACTCACTAGTGCCTCTTGGCGGATTATGGTGCAGTACTTCTTGTCACAGTCCGTCATCCTTACGGGCTGGTCCAGGCAGGTCCTGTTGTCGCCCTTGAGGTAGGTGCAGGTGAAGCACAGAAGACCTGTGGAGAGAGATTGGAGGATATTGGTAGTAAATAGAATACAGAGATAATGGCAGGAAGAGAAGAAGGAACATAGAAGTATAGGATAATGAAATATCGGTATGAAGAGAAGGAGGAAAATAAGATATTGGTAGGAAGAAAGGAGGAGAAGTCAATGAAGCCAGACGCGGTGACTGCAAAGTGAAAGTCAACAGACAAGTCAAGAGAGCAATGTAGGAGATGAGTGAGAGACAGTAGGGGAAGTTCTTGAGAAAGAGATGAGGTGCTTGAGAGACAAACGAAGTGTTTGAGCGGGAGATGAAGTGTTCGAGGGAGAGAGTGAGACGAGGTGTTTAAAAGAACAACAAAGTATCTCTGTGTGTGAAAGAGAGAGGAAGAGCGAGTGATGGATGAATTTCACGCACAATTTCGTCTTTTTGGCAACCGTCGCCATCGCTCGGCGCGGCTGCCAAGACGCACGTCCTCGGCGGACGCTGCTTGTGCAATAACGATGACGTCAATGGCAGCCGACGGCCGACAGTCGCGGCGTCTAGCATTGGAAGTGGAGCGAGTGGAGGCGACGACGTTGGCGTCGAAAGCGACGCCGGCATCGACGTTGGCGTTCGAGCGTCGCTTGTTGCGCGGATTTCGGTGAATCGAGGCGGCGTAAACAAAAAAATACGCGATGTAGTGAAACAACAACAATTGAATGGGAACAAATACAACAAGAGTTACACAAAAACAACAATCGAAAAAAAAAAATAACAACAATATAGAAACAAAAATAACAACAATTTAAAAGAACATCAAACAAACACACACATTATTTTCAAGCGAAAAGAAAATGATGCGAAAAATAATGAAAATCATTTCATAAAGTGTTGAAGCGTTCACACGATGTTCTTGTTGTTGTTGTTCTAATAATAATGTTGTTGTTGTTTTTTTTATCGTTCTAATAATTCTGTTGCTGATTGTTTGTGTTGTTGCTATTATTTTTGGTGAGACTTTCGAGCACGATTAAAGCACGATGACTGAATTAGTTGTGATTTTGTTTGGGTTTATTTATAACAGGGTGCAGGGAACACGCACAGTGGGACGAATGGGATGAGATTTCGATAAAATTTGGGGTTTTCTGCAGAATTTCAGAAATTTCCAGAAAAATGAAATATCGTTACTGTAACTGTAAAAATTGGAAAAATTTCAATATTTTTGGAAAATTCAAAATTTTTTGGAAAAATTTTATATTTTTGGAAAATTCAAAATTTTTTGGAAAAATTTAATATTTTTGGAAAAATTACAAATTTTTTGAAAACTTCAATATTTTTGAAAAACTTCAAATTTTTGAAAAAATTTAATATTTTTGAAAAAAATTCAATATTTTTGAAAAAAATTCAAAATTTTTGGAAAAATTAAATTTTTTTGGAAAAATTAAATTTTTTTTATATAAATTCAATATTTTTACGAACGCTTTATATTTTTATGAAAATTCAATATTTTTATAAAATTTTAATATTGTACTACCAAGTTTTCATGAAATTTGGCCCATGGTGCTCTATTTTCGCCCCCCTGTGATGAGAAATTTTGATTAAGTGATTCCCGCGATCGTGACGTAGTTGATCGTACGAAATAAAAACAACGCATACAATAAACCACCGAGCATTAAAAACAAGAACAACAGAGAGTTTCTCGGAATCGAGCGAGGGAGCGTCCTCGCATCACGATCACCTGCCCCCGACCCACCCCACAAAGTGACGGACAGATGGACGGACAGACGGAGGACAGAGAGATGGATGGACAGACAAACTGAAATCGGACAGATGGGCGATAAATAACGAGATCTTTTCGTGAATTCCCCGAAGAGAGTGAGTGAAACTTTCGCAATTTCTCCCGAAACGAACAACAACAAGTGTGACTTTCTCCTGAAAACCAGCCGAAAATCATGCAATCACGGTTTCGCGGAAGGATCCAGGTTGACAAGCGATTTCCTCGGAAGTCACCACACTCCCGGAAACGCACCACTCGACGAGACTCATCCCACCCTGAAACTCACCACTAGCTGGGATCAACATCGAGCTCAAGACGATGGAGGTGATGACCAGGGTCAAGATTCCGACGCCTCTCGATCGATCCATTGGATCTCGTTGTCGTTTTCTTGGTTATCAAGCTGTTGCAGCTGTTGACGATCGCCGTCGTTGATCGAGACTGCGGAAGTTTTTTTTGGTCGACTTCCTCTGAGGCTCGATCGCTTATCAATCACTATTGTTGTTGTAGACATCAAACTCAATATCATTGTTCTTATTGTTGTTATTTTTTCTGTGATGATACCTTTTGTTCCCATTGTCAACCACCTGTCGCCGATAAGATTCTTATCATTATTTACCTTTCACTCTCTCTCTCTTCCTTTGATGTCTTCCGTTCTTATATGAATAGTTTCTTTCTCATTCCTCCTTCTAGTGCAATTGTCTGATTTTACTCTTCCTCTTCTTTGCAGAACGATCGCTATGTCCCCGGGTCCCCGATATTCCGAGAAGATCGCAAGACTCCGCCGATAACGCCAGCCCCGCCGTCGACGCCCCGCAGTCGAGCCAAAGGTGAGTCCTAAGATCGATCGAAGGTTTTTATTTTTCTTGAGACAAGTGCTTTGAATTTTTCTCTCTTGGGACAAGGGCATCCAATTGAATCGTTTTCACAGCGTAGTGCCCAAAGAGAAGAAGTCGATGAGAATTGAATCACATTAATATTGAATGGTGGGAAATTTTTTTCATAAGAAGGAAATTATTTTATATTAGAGTTTCATATTTTGGTGAAATCATTAACTGATTCTATAGAAAACCTAAATACAGATATCGATCGAGTTCTTCTCCATCTCTACCCCGATGATATGGAGATGATCAGTCACCATTCTATTCCGAGACTCCCCACCAGGACTCCATCGATCGCCTCTCATCGGCAGCCCCTGGACTCCATCTCCTTCTCTAGCTTCGTTCGCCGTTGGATCCGGGTCGCGCTGACGGCCGGGGCGTAAACAAACCGCGCTGAGAAATGCGCCAAATGCACTCCGCGAAATTAGAGCACCTTCAACTTCTGCCAAACGTCGACAGCGACGACGGCGACGATGCCGACAACGCTGATGACGGCGCCGTCGACCCAAAATTGAGACGTCGGCCATAAAGAACGACGGCCGCCGAGTTCTGTGGGCCAACGTGATCGTAAAATCAGCCGGCGTCATTTTCGGTTTCGATTGGAAACTTGTTCGACATCGAATTCGAATTCGCAGATTCGAGATGTAAACAAACGGCGCATATGGAGCTCGTTACACGTCGTCCCACTTGTTGTTGTTGTTGTTGTCTATTAATACTGTTCCACCAATTGTTGTCTATTATTGTTTCAGAAATTGTTGCTATTGTTGTCGATTATTGTTCCAGTGGTTGTTGTTGTTTTTCTAATAATATTTCACGCCGTTTCGGGGGCATTTTCGGAATTCCCTAGAAGTGGCAACGCTCACCCCATCGCAATCTTCTTCTTCGTCATCGTGTTTCTCTATTGATTAATTTGTTGATCGTTCCAATCGAATTTATCTTCGAGAGGAAAAACAAAATCACTTCCGATCGCTTCCGCAGTCGTTACTATTGTTTTTGTTGCGTTTATTATGGTTGTTGTTATTGTTATTGTGTAGTTGTTGTAGTTGTTGTGGTTGTCCAGTGTGGTCCAACCCACGTTTCGGCGCCGCAGACAACCTGGGGAAACCACCCTGGCGGACCCTCAGAATGATTCTTCTTCGTTTTCGCCAACTCACCTTAGTTTATAAATTTTTATTTTATTGTTTTTTGTTTTTCCCGCTAATCCGAGTGATTTTACGCGTCTGAGTTCCCGAATCCGACGGATACTTGTGGATGCTACTCGTGGATAATGTTTTTTTCGCGTGCTCTTCGGCACGCCGAAGATTTATGGAGTCTTCGGTGTTGAGAGAGAAACGTGCGATCCGCCAGTCACTCGGAAACATCCCCGAGACACCAGATTGATTTGTATCTCATGGATCCACTCGAGTCGACTCCTCCTCCCTCCCCCTCTGACATTCGATAAACATCGTTATCGCCGATAAATTGTCAATTTTTTGCGCTTCATTTTGCGTGATTCTTCTTCGACTTCGCGTTGTTTTCGAGTTCTTGTTTGTTTTCAATTTTTATTAATTCTGCCCGTTTTTTATTTATTATTTCAATTCTTTGTTGATATTTGCTTGTTTTCTTGATTTTACTTATTTTCCCTTGTCTTCTTAAATTTACTTTTTTCTCTTCTTTTTATGATTTTTTTTTTCGTTTTCTCTGACTTCCTTTTTTCTCATCTGTTCGTGTTTTTTACTTGTTTTCTCTCTTTTCATGATTTTTACTTGTTTTATGTGACTTTCTTCATTTTTTATTTCCTCTTTTTGTTCTTGATTTTTTCTTGTTACCTCTTGTTGTCTTGATTTTTGGTATTTTTCATTTAAATGTTCTCATTTCCCTTGACTTTCTTTCCTTTCTTCTCCCCCTTGATCCCCGGAGAGTTTCCGGACCTCACCGAACCCTCGTTTGATGAGGTAGCGGGAATCGTGACCCAAGTTGTTCTGCCACGCCCCCCACGCCCACCTCCCGCTGATTCTGTTTACTCACGCATTATGGTTCACAGAAACAATTTCCGCAATTTTTAATTCAACTCACAATTCAGAGAATCATAGAAACAAAGACAGATGAAGAATAGAAAAAACCTCCCACTCTCTTCGACCCGTTGAGATTTCCCCAGGAGGCCTTTCGATGTTCCCGGAGCCCCGAGGGTCTTCGGGTGTTCCCCGTTTGTCTAGTCATGGATGATGACTAAGGTCTGTTTTTTATTATTTCATTCGAAGGTTCCTGGAATTTCCACCAATCTGGGGCTTCTCGAAGGCGGCTCTAATTGATTTCGAAAAATCTCCGCGTTCGTCCCATGAGTCGAGAATTTCTTCCGGTGTTCTTATCTTTCCCTTCCTCCATCATCCGTTTTGCCTCCTCCTGCTCGTTAAGGTTCTTGTGGCCTTGAAAGTTTCCGAAGTTTCAGCACCTCCAGAGGCTCCTAATGACTCGAGCCAAAAGCTAAGAGACTTCTGCCATCTGCTTCCATGTTCGCTGCTTTCCTCTGCTCTCTTATCTCTTGCCCCTTTCTTCTTATTTATCCTTCCTCTTGCCTTCATTATCGATTCCCCTTCCACTGTCGACCACCAGACTCTTGGCAAATTTTCCACTTGGCGGTTTCATTGCCTGAGAGAGAGAGACGGGAGACAGAGATAGATAAAGTGACGAATAAAGGAAAAAAAAGTCAGAGGAGGCGCTCCTTTGAGGAAGGCCGCGAAATCCAGCACAAGGTTAATGGCGGTCCACCCAAAGGACTTCGACGACTCGCCTTCGAGGCGGCCGAATTGCGAATATTGAACTGTCGAAAAAAATGGCAACGCCACTTCCGGCCGGAAGCGCAGGCAGTTCAAGAGGCAGGAAGTCGAGAATCCTTCACTCCGACGGCCGATCGCTTGAAATCGGGGCCAAGGAGTTCAATCGCAGACTTTGCAGGAACTTCGAATGATTCGCATTTCGATGGAGTCGAACTTTGAAGGGTTGAAGGGAGACAGAAGAGGGCGAAGGGTTGACGGTGGAGTCAACGGAACCTTCTGTGAACTCCGTCATTGTGGCTTTCGCTGTCGGAAACCTTCCCATGGACTCGACTTCAGCGCCAAAAGGAGTCTTGAGTTCATGATTCAATTGGGTTTTGTTGGTCCTTTGGTGCTTGGCCTTGTTTATGGAAGTCGTGAACTATTGTTGCAGTTCTTGATGTTATTATTGTTGTTGATCTAATTATTGTTGCTGATAGTTTTATTGTTGTTGGTGGAATATTGTTTTTGTGTTACTATAGTTGTTGTTATTATTGTTGTTCTTGTAACCATTGTCTGCCCTCGACTTCGAACTAATTGGCTGCAGCTCCCGGTGAAGTGGAAAACTCTGCTTCTTTGAAGGAACCGAATTTTGCTCGTTACTTTGACTTACTTCGGATCCGAATTGTGCTTTATTTGTTGAAACCGCATTGACTCAAAAGTGGATTCTCGTTGTTATGAGCTTCCAAGAAGAGGGTTCGATTGCTGTGGAAATTGGGATTCGCTTTTTGGCGCAACAGCTAAACCTCATCTCACTCTCACCTCTTTCTCTCTCTCTGTCTTCCAGGCGTGAACAGCTCCCCACACATCCTCAGTCAGCCGCAGCACAAGCAGCAGCACCCGCAGTCTCAGTCGACGCCGGCGCAGCCGTGTGCGATGACCGTCTCCGTGACGCACGCCTCACAGGGAGCCGCCGTCGTCACCACGAAGACCTGCGCCAGCCCCCCGCAGTCCCATCCGCCCCCTCATTGCTACGCGAGCACTCGCTCCGCTGCGATGATGGCGCTCGCCATGGGCCACGGCCGACCCAAGAGTCCTGCGATCGCAACAACAACAAACAACAAGTCCTCCTCTTCTTCTTCGCCAGCCTCGCCCCCCACGACGGGCGCCTCCAAGTCTATGACGGACCCTAAATCAACGGCCGCCAACAAATCGACGGCTGGCCCCAAATCCACGGTCACCTCGAAGTCTTCGGCCGCCCCCAAATCCTCCGCCAGCCCCGTCGCCCTCGCGCACACGAACGGCATCGGCCCGCAGTCGGGTGGCAGCGGCTCCAGCGGCTCGGACAACGACGGCTTCAACAGCTCCACCTCGTCGACGGCGACAGCGCTGCGACGGCTCTACTTCAAGAGCGGCCGCAGCGCCAAGTCGAAGGCGCCGGCGTCGTCGGCCTCGGTCTCGACGGCGATCCCGCTGAACGCCATGGGATCGGGATCAAGTGGGGCGCTTTCAACGAGCGGAGTGCCGAAGGTGAGTTCGATTGTCCTCCTAACTCTAGAGATCCCTTGGTCTTCTCATTCATCCCTCTGTCCCTCCATCCGTCTGTCTCTTCGTCCTTCCATCCGTCCGTCCGTTAGTACACGTGTCCTTCTCCTTCAGTCCCCGCCATCCTCCTCTTCGGCAGCTCCGGAAGAATCTCCTCCATCTGCTATCGGTCCCTTAATTGACACGGACAGGCCTTCAGGCGGTTCCATTCAGTGGATTCCGGGAACGAAGTCCGAAGCTCAGTTCCGAAGTTCTCCAAGTTCATCCTCCCGCCTCCATCGAATGTCGAATCAATTACCATCGACCAGATTCCGAGTTGTAATTAGTTCCAGGGCTCTTTGTAATGGGGAACATGTGTCGACGACGACATCATCCTGCTGAGCCTCCAGACGACAAAATGTTTTCTCCTCCTTCCTCCTCATCGCCCTCCCATCGAAGTCGTCTCACCTTTCACTTCTTCCCATCTGTGCATATGAATTGATTGACACCGCCATCTCTCCATCTCACTCTCACCCCTCCTCCCCGCAGGTCGTCATCATGGGCTCCTCGACCGCTTCGATGCCGGAGACCGTCATCAACACGTCCACGGACTCGGCCTCGACGCTGGTGACGAGCGTAACGCACACCGACACGTCCGAGACGTGCGACTCCCTGGACATGGGTGAGTATCCGAAACAGAGGGACACCCACAGAGAGAGAGTGAGTGAGACAGAGAGACATGAATGATTCCTTCTCCTGTGAGGGAAACTTAATTAGTTAATTTATTAATCCGGGTATTGTGGCTCGCCAAGGGCGATGCTTGTGGTGGGCGGGAGTCGGTGGAAATATTCACACGACACGTCGGAGCAATTAAGAAGGCCTTCGGGGCCCTCGACTTCGACCACACGCCGCCCGCCCCTCGATCCATTCTCGGTAATTGGGGGAGTCGGATGCAGCGAAGCGGGCCCCGAAGTTTCCAGGACAATTAATCCGAGAGGAGGAGCCTTGATTATGTTCATTAGTGAGCGGCGCCGGCTGCTGCGAATTCATCCGGTGTGCGGTGGAATCCTGGAATCATCGACCTCTCGTCTTGTCCCTCTATCACTTCTTGTCTCTCTCTTTCCGTCTCTCTTTGTCTGCCTCACTATTGGTTACACACTCGCTATCGGTTTTCCATTGCTCGTCCCTTGATCCTCGTTTTCCCTCCGCAGGCGACACCTCGGGCCAGAGCGAGCCCTTGTTCAGCTCCCTGGAGGAGCCGCTGCTGACGGCCATCCAGATCGACTCCGAGCACGACGGGACCGAGCTGGAGCTCACCAGCTGCTCGATGTACTCACGACCCGATATGAATCTGCAGGACAGCACCGAGGTGAGTTGAAATGACTTCGATCTCTCGATCTAGCCCAAACTCATTCAATCGCTTTCTTCTCATCTTCTCCTCACTTGTTCATTTTCTTTCGATATCATCTTTCCACCTTCTTCTCATTTGATAATTTTCTTCCATTTTCTTCTCATTTGGTCGTTTTCTCCCCTTCTTATTATCATTCCATGTTTTTCACTTAATTTTAACATTCCACTATTCTCATTCGATATGTTTCCACTACTTCTTCTAATTCTATATTTTTCTTCCCTTCGTCCTCTCATCCGCTCAGAGCCAGGAGTCCTCGCTGTCGATTCTGGTTGGCGAACCGTCGTCCACGACGCCCTTGCTCTCGTCGCACAACCGACCCAGCCACGCCCCCTCGTCGTCGACGGTGGGCCCCAAAGAGCGTCAGCCCAGCACGGCGCCCGCCCCCAGCAAGGCGACCTCGCACTTCACCTTCGACCCGCCCCAGTCGCCGCGGTCGGCGCGCTCCAGCGAGAAGGACCAGAGCCACTTCACCTTCCGCGATCAGCCGAGGGATCGCGAACGGGATCGTGAGAGGGAACGCGATCGAGATCGTGACGATCGCGTGCGCACCACGAACTTCTCGGAAGATCCTCGTCGCACACCCTCGAGCCAGCGACGCGAACACTCTCCCGGTAGCAGAGGCAAGCCACGCCCCTACCCCGCCCCCGCGTCCGCACCACGAGGCGATCCCTACTACGACTACGAGGGAGGCGGCGGCGACGGCCTCAGTCGCAAGAAGTCGCGGCCCCGTGACTCGAGCTCCTCGTCCTCGTCGGCCTCGCGCAACCGCTACTCAACAGGGGGTGGGGGAGGGGGCGTGGCCATCAAGACCAGCCCCAAGCGGGAGCCGCGACGCTCGCCCTCCGCCTCGAAGGTGAACTCGGCGCCGCCGACGATGAAGGACGGCAACTTCTTCCAGACGAAGCAGCCGAAGCAACTGTCGCCCTCGGGCCAGGGCGGGCAGCGCAAGTACTCGTCGAGCTCCTCCTCGGGGGGCAGCGAGAAGAGGGAACGAGAGCGGGATCGTGACCGTGATCGAGATCGCGATCGCTCCAAGGACGTCACGATGTTCCCGTTCGACCGCGAGGCGCTCGACTACGAGCGGATCCAGCGCGAGTGCTTCGCGGTGGACGAGAACTCGAGCTCGGCGACGGGCGGCAGCAGCGACTCGGAGGCCGAGCACTGTTCGGTGTACGAGCGGCGGCTGTCGTCGCATCCGCATCCGCACGGGTCACCGCACACCGCCGACATCTTCCAGCAGTACACGCGGCTCTCCCAGCAGGAGCAGCAGCAGCAACAACAACAACACCATCGGTCCAACGGGCCGCCCTCCCGCAAGAACTCCAAACGCATCCGTCCCGAGGCGGCGCAGCGCATGGACGCGTTCTGCCCGCAGTCGACGCCCGCCTCGTGCTCCCCCGGCGAGCACCCGTACGGGCCCCAGCACCCCTCGCCCAAGGGGCACGCGGAGCTGAACAAGTTCGACGAGATCGCCTCCAAGTTCGACCAGATCCCGCCCAAGTCCGGATCCGGCTCGCTCCATCACCAGCATCAGCACCAGCAGATGAACAACAACAACCAGGAGGCGGTCATCGGCAACAACAACGTTGGAGTGGGTGGGACCAGCCCCACGGGATCAATGCGTGGTGCCACGCCCCCTCCGCTGCCCAACCTGCGCGTCGACTTCTTCGCCGAGGCGAAAGCGAAGGCGCATCCGCACAAGAAGTCCCTCAAGAGCAAGTCGGCGTCGGTGGCAGCAGCGACGTCGGCTGCGACGCACGACAACCTGGACGACAGCCAGCGCAGTGGCGGCGTCGGTGTGGGCAGCGCTGCCAACGCCGGCGGAGCGATCAACGTGACGCCGAACCCGTTGGAGGCGGCGGTCTGCAGCCAGCCGCGGGCGACGATCGTCGTGCAACAAGTAAGTAGCGCTCTCTCTTTCTCTTTATCATCCTCCCTCCCTCTCTCTGTCTCTCTCCCACGATGATGATCTCACAGATACACCGATGCACGCGACAATCGCGCGGGTACGCGTCGATCATTTTCTCGGAAAAGCGCTCGATCGCGATCCACTCGGCGCCGACTCGAAAGCACTCGACTCGGCCGACGATCGAGCGCTTTTCCGACAGTGCGTGTATCTCGCAGATGCCGCTCGCCGAGTGTGTCTCACAGATACACGCATACCTCGCGCTCTATATAACGGATCGCGGCCTGCGCTCTGTACTCATTTGCCTGCGATCGACGCCACAGCCAACAAGTGAACGGAAAATATAGAAAAATTCTCAGTGTTTACAAACGAAGAAATTCAAACGCACGGTACGCGATTCCCTTCAGATATTATTAACCGATTTGAGATACAATTCCGCGATTTGCGATTCAAGGGTCAATTCCCGGATAGAAATCGTTCCGATAGATAGTGAATCTAGCGAGTGAAAAGTGAAGACAGTTTTTTACCTTCCCAGAAGGTGGCTCGTGAGAGCGAACGATTGAAACTTTGTGCATCCGTGAATAACTCTGTGAGAACGGAGAATCTCCAAAATTCAAGAATCCAAGAAATTCAACCCGTGTATTTGTGTGGTAAATGGTAAAATGGCGCCCTTCTACAAAAGATTGTGCAGAAGTTTCTCCAAGAGATGTATAGAGGTATGTTGGGGTCTATTCCAAGTGAAAAAAGCCGGTAAAGGGTCTAAAATAATCGTGAAATTATGGTGGCATAAAATGATAATGAACAAATATGTATAGTGAAAATCTTCCTGCTTATTATTTTTCTGCATTGAAAAACTGTTTAGCATTTGTCGGCTCTGACTCATGATTATGATTTTCATATTGGTGACTCACGATCCTCAATAATCCCTTTGACATGCATTAAGTGATCTCTTTCAGTTTCTCATTCTTAAATTCTTTAAGAATTATCATTATACGATTTTATCGTTTCTTCCTCCTCCACTGATTCCTAGTTAACATTAACTTTATTTGAAAGAGATCTAATTTTTTGTTTAAATAGTTTAGGGATTATCTTATATTTTAAGGACTCTTTTAACTTGATTAACTGATAATTTTTAATGATTTGTCGTACTTCTATAATATTCTCTATTATTCTTAGATATAATATCCCAAGGAAATTCTTCCTTCGACTCCTCTAAATATGTTTCACTTCGTTTCTTCGTTCAGTCTTCCTTGAATCCTCTGCTCCAACTTCTTCTTCTCCTCTTCTTTCGACTATTGTCTCTCTCTCTCAATATAATGTATTCCATCGAATACAAATGTCTGTCCTCCACCCCCAGATGTTTGCTTGGTCTTAACCCAGATGTTCGATGTCTCCGAAAATTATAATTAATTACAGGCCATTTCAATTGACAATTCGAGATTGTTTTTTATACTACGATCTGTATTTTTATTTTGTCGTGTTTCTGTGTTTCTTCTCTTGAAAACTCTATGAAAATTAAGAGATGACGACGGGAATCTTTCCGAGGAAATTGCGGCTCATTCATGGTTTCCTCATAGAATGTGTTTCGCCTTCGCATAGAGGATTGAAATAAATTAGTCGAATACGAAAAATAAAATGAGATAAATTAAAATAAGACAACAAGTAGTGAGAAGTATTTGAGTAAAGCACAGAGGAAGAAATACATTTCGTATGATATTTTACTTATGAATGTCCGCCGTCCGTTTGTCTGTCTATCTGTCCGTGCGTTTGTCTCTGTCTGTCCGTCAGTTTGTTCGCTTGCCAACCGACAAAGGAAACCATTGGAACGAACGCGGGCGCGGAAAGACAGCTGTCAAAATCTGTCAACTCATCATCGCCTCAACGACGACGATGAAGAGAGCTTCGTGCGTAGAGTTTCAGACAGAAAGTTATTAACTTGGCTGCACTGTATTCAGTATTGTTGTTGTTGTGGTCTCTTACAGTGTTGCGCAGAAGTCGGCGCTAGGAAAATCCGTTGAGATCTTCATATAATTTCCCCCTAGATCGAAAACTCAATTTATTTCCATATGGGATTTTTTAATTATTCTCCTTCCATCGCGAATTTGTTGACTTTGAAGGCTCCTGGTGAAGGACGAAGGATGCTTTTTGCGTCTTAGTTGTGTGTCATTAGTTGTTCTTGTGGTCGTTTTGTTGTTGTTTTTGTTGTCTATCTTTTTGTTGTTATACCTGTATATCTCTTAAGTGCTTGTGACAAGCATTTAATTCGTTTTTTTAATCGTTTAATTTCCATACAAATTATTTATTTCAATCGTACTCCTGCTTGTTCTCCTATTGCTTTTTCTCTTGTTGTTGTTGTTGTTCGTGTCGTTCTTCTCGTTGTCGTCGTCATTTTAATTATTATTATTGTTGTTGTTGTACACCTTGTTCAACATCATACTTTATTATTGTTGTGATTTCTTAATTCTCATCCTCTCAGCCTCATTCTTGTTAATATATTTGTTGTAAATCAGTCAGGTGCAAAATTTATTACATTTCATAATCACACAAAAAAGTCACGACAACAACAACAATAATGAATTACAACGAACGACTCGACTCCCCCGCACTTTTTCGACTGAGTGAAAGGTGGGATGGGGCTCGGCCTCTTGTTCGCTTCTTTGTCGCGTGGAAAACGTCTCAGGGGGTGGGGCGATTCATCTCCTCACTCTTCCTACCGCATTCTCCTTTCTCTTCCCTTTCCATCTTGAAATGAAGTCAGTGTGTAGGGGGCCAAGGAAACAGGGAGGAGTGGAGTGAGGTCCAGAAGCTTCCGGCATGTCGCCCACATGACCCCATGAACCTATTATCCACGATATTTCTTCTCGATCAACAAGACACCATCGGTAATCTCAAGAAAAGAGTTGGAAATCCCTAAAAGATTCTGCCCAGTGTTTTCTTCAAGAGTTTCATTCAAGAGACTCCATCCAGTGTTTCCTTCGCAGGTTCTCTCAAGAGATTCCTTCATGAGGTTCTTTCTTCTATCGAAATATTCCATCGGGAGGTTCCTCCCTTCATCCATCCCTACAGCGCCCCTAACGACCCTCTCGATTAAAGAAAATAGGAAGCCTACGGTTTAATAGCCCAACCTCCGCCTCCCCCTTGCCCAACGACGCTTTACGACTTTTCGCTCGTTTGACTCCCAATTGAGAACGCATTCTCCCGGTCTCGGTCTCCTCGTTCTGTAGGGTCTAACGAAAGCTGCTGCTAAACGACAAGGCTCCCGAAACAGTGGCTCCACCTCACCCTCACCCTCAACCTCCCCTTGTTCTTGTCCTTTGGGACTAATTTCATCCTTGTTCGGGGTGAAATTTAAATAATTTTCTCATTAAAAACCAAATCAAGTTTTTTCTCACTTCATAAGCGACCACAAGGACATCCCCACAGCAACCTCCCCCCCCCCTCTCCGCCCCTCTGACAACCGCCGAAATGGAAGACGAGGAAACAATTGTCATCAATTTTTGGGGCGGTCGGGGCGTGGCTGGGCGCACGACGTCCTGCATAGCAAATGAGTGGAGACGAGAGAAATAGAAACAAATTAATTTATCGCGGAACCAGCACGTGTTCCTCGAACCGAGGGGCGTGGATGGGGCGGCGGAGGCCATCAAGGGGACGGGGGAGAAAACTAATTCCCGCTGTGAGTGTTGACTTTGACGAGTGCGAAGTTGTTTGGCGCAAAATTTTATGTCGATCGTTGACTTTTGGAGGTCTGATGGCGATCACTTTACGGCGTTGCCAGATGTGCAGGCGCAATTAAATGTGGCCGGCTTGGAGGGCGTGAAACTCATTCGCTGCAGGTGAAACTAAACAACTTCCGGTTAGTTTTGCGTTTCCTACAATTTTGACAATGGACTTCAAACTAGATAGAAAAATGTCTACAATTTATTTTATTTTTTTATTATTTATTTTTTTTTTTTTTCAATTTTTATATGGAATTACAATTCCATTCTTCCAATAATAATTCCATTTCCCCACCACACGTCATTACTTAGAAATATTTAAATTAATTTTTGTATTTTCCACATTTTACACCAGTTCCAAAAATATCCGACTATTCAATGAAAATCGCGTATTTTACGCTTTTCACGACTCTGAATGAAATAATCACTTCTCGGTAGTTATTTGCATCGCTTCAAGTTCGATCCCCGCCGACTTTTCGCCCAGATTTGATGCGATTTCGCTTCGATTTCACCTAGTTCGATTTGTTTTCGCCCAGTTCGATACGATTTCGCCCAAAGTAAACAAGTTTCATCGCCCAATCGACCCATTTCTCGCCACGATTTCGGCCAATTAGGCGTGTACGCCCGTTCCACGTCGATGCACAATTAATTGCAACAGATCCGCCCCCTCAGGTCCCCTCTTGAATCGCAATCCCCTCCTCTCCTGAGGCAAAGTCATTACCAGCAGAGGCCGTCCATAAATTAGGCGAATTTATAATCCATGCTAATTTGCCACAGACGATGGGCGGTGGGAGGCGAGACTCATTTGCCAATTGGGGCAACGTGTTCCAACGCGATCATTGGGGTTTATTGGGGCCATAACTTGGACTGCGATTGAACAGAACTTGAATTTCGGACACGGGCCGAAGGTCGAGGGTGAATGACTGACGTGAATTTGGGAATAAATTTGAGGAATTATGGAGAGTATTTGTGGTTGGAAAAGAGAACTTCACTTTTGAGGAAAAGGAGTCCACTTTTGGGTCGAAGGAAGTCCACTTTGAGCTCCCTTTGACCACTCTCTGGACCCCTTCCCACCCCAATTTCTCCTTATAATGAGAGTTCTTAAGTCGTTGTCTTCCTTCCGCTCTCCTTCTTCCCCCCTTCATCAATTTCCTCAACTCGCTTCCTCAATAAACACGACTTTCTTTCTCAATATTCTCCCTCTATCTCCTTCCCCCTCATTCACCATCTCCTTCTCCTTCACTCCCCACGACCTCGACTCCCAGCCCCATCACTTCATCGCCATTATCCATAATTATAGCGCCATCATAAATTTCCCCTCTTGCTTTCTCCGATCCTCTCTCTATCTTCCTTTCTCAACCTCCCTCACTCTCTCTTGCAAAGTTCAATGACGAAGGTCGCGACGCGAATTTCGAGTGTTTTTTTATGTTGGTTTTTTTTCTGTCCCTCTTTTTGTTGTTTGGCGAATTTCCGCAATTTTCCCAATCGTGCTTCTCGTTAGCAACCAAATTCGCGTCCAAATGGCGAGGGCATGAGAAAAATTTCCCGAACAACAATTGGGTCAGGTGATAATTTACAATAATAACAAGAAGAATAGCAATAACAACAAGAAATAAAGCAATAACAAGAAGAATAAACCAATAACAACCGGAATTATTGAGTGCCAAAAGCAATAACAACAGCAACAACAACATCAGTGATCATCATCTGGTCATTTATTATAAATTGGCATCATCGTAGTATATGAGATTGTTATTATTGTTGTTCTTATGGTAGTTGTTGTCATTTTCGAGGTTTAATGAACTTGCTTTCGCAGACTTTTCTTCCTCTGCCCTCTCCACTAAGGCGAAGGCCGTTCGCTCCACTTTGGCCAAAAGAAACAAAAAATCACATGACGACGTCGAAGTCGATGACGTTGGCGGCTCCTTTGAAAGATTCGCTCGTTTTCTTCGAGTGGCTTTTCCTGGTTTCTTCAGACGCCCCCATTCCTCGTCATCCAACCGACTCCATCGGACTCTCAGAGGTCGGCTGCTGGCCCTCGATTGGGGTTGTTGGCGGTTCTTGGCCAAGAGTTTCTGCCATCAAGAGTTTTTCACATCAATCGTTTTTGCCATCGGTCATTCAACGGCCTCCTTGCAGTTGTTTTCGCTGCAATTTCTTGTTATTATTACTCTCTTGTTATTATATTGTTGAGAGAAAACATCAAACCTGATTTCTCCTCCTTTTTTTCTAATCATCGCCATATGTTTAGCCCAACCCTCGGCGTTGCCAACCGGCTGCGTCCTCGCCTCACGTTCCGCCCCATTTCGACGACATCGGCGTCGCGATCAAAGAGAGCGAAAGTTTCTCCGAAGCCCCATCATAAATCTTCGTCTCCGCGGATCCGCGCGAAAATGCATCGACCCCAAATCCGCGAACACGACGGCCCCAAAATAGCTCCACTCGGAAATTTCCAAGAAGCACGCAGCCCCCAAAATAGTCGCCTCACCTTGCGTCGACGGGGTGGGGCGGAGTGGTGCGAGGTGGCTGCGTGGGTGCGAAATGCACTATTTTTATCAGCACATGCAACACTGGCGCTGCGTGCAACACCGGCTGTGAACGAGGAGATTTTTCAAATTTCGCAAAAACACCCCGAACCACAGGCGGCATCAACGAAAATAACAAGAGTGAGAAGATGTGCGTGCCATCGTGCACGAATGCGGTTCGAGTGCTCCTCAAACTGTGGCCCAATTTATCGGCCATGAGTGTGACGTCGAGGTCGATGCATGTATGGGTCTGTTTGTGCGATAGATCTAAGGATATGAGTTTCCCTATCTGATTCCAAAGTAGCTCAAGGATGTTATCGACTTGTGTTCGATTCCGCTGGCCACCACTGTTGGGTTCGATTCAGTTGGCCACCACTGTTGGGGAAGAGTACTCAATAGAGAGATAAATGAAAGTGAAAGTAAACTGTTGGTCAGTTCTTCCCAAACCGCAGAAAATTCCGTTGGCCATGCCTTCGATTTTTCTTTGAGACCTTGCTTTTGATAGTTACCTGAATTATATAGACTTGTTAACTCACCATACCCCAACTCCTCACCTTCCTTCAGACCCACCCACGGTCCAGGGCTTCGCAAACCGCGCCCATTCTATCGGCCATGACTGTGTTTGAGACATCGCAGCTGCTCCCCTTCCACTGCGGTCGCTTCTTTTTACGACTCCTGCACCCAGCTGCTATTTTCAATTACAAATGCATCAAAAATAATTCCCCTCACATTGCAATTTGGTCAAGATGTCTTAAAATAAATTCCGAAATTTCGCACTCTTAGCGAAAATAGCGATTGCGGTTTTTTTTACCAATCGCTGTGCTATTTTTAATTCTCCATCATGACGTTGTTCTATTGTTGATTTTGGATGGTTTGTGGTTTGGTGTTGTTGTGGTTATTGTTTGTTGTTATTGGTTTTTGTTGTTGTTATTATTGTAATTGTTGTTATTGTATTTGTATTTGTTGTTGTTGTATCCTTAAGTGCCTCTGCTGCACACTGAGTGCGAATTGAGACGTCGCAGCTGTCGATCGCTGGATCGATCGATAGAACTTTTCGTACTTTTTCTGACTTCGAATCGAAGATTGAAACGATTGAGATTAAAGTAAAATAAACACAAGCAACAGAAACAGCAAGAGCAGCTATTGAAAACACAACAACAATAATTGCTAGACAAACAATTATTACAACAACAATGGTAAATAGAATAAAAACAATGGGAATTAATTGATCATTGATATCAGCGGGTGACTCGGAAACGGATTCTGACTCGATATCGATCGCTCTTCTGCACACCAGATGGCAGTGACGACAAGAAGAGGAACAACAAAAAGAACAACATCAACTAAAAGAACAACCAAAACGAAAACAACATCAACAACAAACACTACAACAACTCCGACAACTCGAGGAACAAGAAAATCCACTATAACAACAAGCGAAGTGGACTTCGAACTTCCCTTTGAAATTTTCCACATGTTCAAAGGCCCGACGAAGACGATTGCGGTGTCTAAAGAGCATCCGTCTCGTTCACACCACATGGCTATTTCTAGCTACTCCTCGTGTTCCTCTTCATTTTCTTTTGCTCTACAAAGACATTGAAGAGGAAGTACATTTTAATAAGAAAACAAAAGGAAAAAATCGGACAAAAATCGCTTCAAAAACTTTTCACTTTCAATTCGAAGTGAGATCTGAGAAACAAATGGAGAAATGGAAATAATTAAACATTTCCTCTGAAGAGTTTTTCCTCGAAATCGAGTTCGTTTCGATCGCTTCCATCGCTCCATCGAAATGCAATCGCAAGTTTCATTTGGAGTGACGTTGATTGAGCAGGAAACAGCGAGTGAAATTTACTTCCAAAGAAGAATTACGTGGGGAAATTCCGACTCTTCTTCTTCTTCGTCTTATACTTCACTGTTCTCTAGGTGAAACTTCTCCTGAGCGAATTACGATAATCGCTCGAAGGACCTTTAAGAATTTCCATGCAAATATCCTTCGACAGCTTCATGTAATCGCTGCCAATTAGCTTCAAAATATTTCATCGCATTGTTTCCGGAGTTTGTTTTCCTCAGAAAGAGTAAATTGGACACATTTCGAAGGAAGTTTCCAATTCAGAATTTCGTTGAAAATTTCCAAAAAAAGACTCTCAAATTGGATTAAAAATTTCATATCAGTTTCGGTGGAAAACTCTTCGAAAAATTCCTAAAAAGTAATTTGTACTGAAAGTAAATAGGAAATTTCCCGAGAAATATCCTGTCGCCTTCTTCCTCGTTATAGCTTTCCCTCTCTCTCTTGGTCCTTATCTTCCGTCGTTACGAGAGATTCGCCTCAGGGAGCAGGGGGAGTCGTCTGAGGCTTAAGGCCCGACCATGATATGGCGATGTACGCTTTTGAAAAACTTCGGAAACGAGCGAATACACAGGAACATATGGAACCGACCATGAGTTGTAGAAAAAAATTTTCGTTCAGTTTCGATCAATTCGTTGACTTCGGGAAAACTTCGGAGTGACCGGTTTCAACCGCTCTCTCAGTGTTTTTCGAAAGTTTTTCAGTGTTGTCAAATTGTTGAAGATGTGTTTTTTTAAGATTTTGCAAAGAAATTCATTGAAATTTTTGAAAAATGACAACACTGTTTGTAAAATAAAAACAAAACAATCGCTATAGCATGAAAGTACGGAACATGGGCGTACTTTGGGAATTGAGAAAATTTGAGAATACATTCGTCAAATTCTCTCATTTTTTTCCCGTGCAGCGGCCTATCATGGTCGAGCCTTTAACATGTCCCCAGTGTGCGTTAAAGAGTGTTGTAAACGTGTTTCTGTTCTTCGTCGTTATTGTTGCCCCTCGTATAACTTTTGAACGATGCTCCCCCGACCTCCCCTCAACCTGATTCATTAATTGAAGTTGTTTCCTGGATGTTGGTTGTTTCTTGTTGTCCTCGCTTACATTATTATTATTCTTATTGTTGTAGTCGTTTGGCAAAGTTGTTGCGACTGATTTATTAATTAGTTGTCGTAAAAAGTTGCCGTCGGCAATAAAATTCCAACAGACTTCTGCAGTGGGCAAAGGCGGGTAAGAGAGGGGATCCAAAGACTTCTAAAGGCTTCCAACGAGGACACGATTAATCCAGACTTCGTCGGAGTTCTTTAAGAGTTCTTTTAGCGACGAGAGCAGAAAATGGAGGGAGGTAAAGTTTTTTGCTTTAAGTTGCGGACATTTCGCCATCGTCCGGAAGTCTTTCGGGGAGGGTAATTAGGCCTCGTTCCCCCCGACGCCCGCCCTCTGAGGGAATCCATCAACGTCCTCCGCCTTTTACAATCCCTTGGGAAATACCTGGGTCCAAGGGGCGACTTTGTAATGGGCTTTCAATCGCTCGAGAAGAGGAGGGAAGAAGAACAGTTCCAGAAATCAATTAAGAGCGAGGGTCGCTCGTGCCGTGAGTGGGCGGCGGTGGACAGGGGTGGGCGTGGCTCGTCGTAAAAGAGTGAAATTTGGCTGACATTTTTTGTGAAACTTATTCTGAAATTTTTGCTGAATTTGTTGCTGAAATTTTTGCTTACAGTGTTTCAGAATTTTTTTTCTGAAATGTTTTCTTTTCTTTCGAATTTTTTTTCTGAATTTGGTTCGAAGAAAAAACGTGAACGGAAATGAAAATGAAATGACGAATGAAGAACTAGGTGAGGTCGCCTTTTTTATGGCCCTCCTTCTCTCGTCCTTCCTTCTTTCGTCCTTCTTTCTCTCGTCCCATTCTCGGACATCTTGTCCTTCACACACCAACCTCTCGTCCCTTTTTCTATCGTTTCTTGTCCCAACGACCCCTCGACACCGAGGTCCGTCCGCTGTTCGCTGTCTCCACGGCGACTTCGCGCACTTCCTGGAGATTTATTATCGGTGGCCACACATCAGGGCTGCCCCACTGTGCAACAGCCCTGCAAACACTTCCCCACACTCTCTCTTTTGAGGCCACAATTATGGCAAGGACGACGACGGCCGTAGATTGATTCCAAGGCGTCCGTGCCTCGTCCTGGCGATGGACGGACGTCCGCGTGCACTGTCGGATGAGTCCAAAGAAGGACGCAGGGTGAAGTTAAAAGGACGAAGGACTTTCTAGCGGAAGCCGCGCCGCGATAAGATAAATAAGCGAGTTGTGATGAGGTTTCGCTTTCGTGGCGAGCCGCGTGAAAACCAGGCTAACGAAGTCGAAGTCGTTTGCGGCGAGGTCGAGACGGCGCGAAGGATTGTTGAAATTGCGAGCAGGTCCTTGGCGGAGTTGCAATAATGTCTTCTTCTTCTTGGGGAGGGGCCGCTAGGGGTGGTCACGAAGGGGTGGAAGGAACCATTTCTCCTAGTCATGCAAGTCATGGAAAGTTCGCGTGAATATTCCTCAGCAACAGTTTGTGGAGTTTTCAAAGCGATGAAGTCCTTCAAGAATGAAATGAAAATATAGGGAAGTCCTCATACATCGACTCTTTAAACTTCTTCACAACTATATCTATAAAATTATCACATATTGTTCTTTCAAACTATATCCAAAAATATCTCATAAAATCAACTGCTGCTCCTAAAAACACTATCCAAAAATCGCTTTTAATTTGAGTACAAAATTTGATTTTTATTCAGAAAAACCCTCTCTAAAAATATCGCCCACAGAGCCATAAAAATCCTCTTAAAGTTCCACAAGTCCTCCCAAAAGACCTCCAGATTTAAATCGTGTTGTTGAATTCCCTCTGAAAAAGTCTGGAACTTCCCGAAGCGAGGCTCCCAGCTGGAGGCGTGGGCGGCAGGAGGCGGGGTGGGGCGTCGTCTGCGTGGCGTCAAAAGTGACGCCTCAGTCGACGCCGCAGCCGCCGCGGGCGACTCAAGCGATAAGCTAATTCGGTCTCCACACTCTCCGCCTCCCTCGCTGCACAGCCCCATCGTGCTCACTGCTATCACCGACGGCGTTGCCACCCGGAGCGACTCAAGTCGAGTCGAGTCGAGTCGACTCGAGACGAGACAAAACGAAACAAAATTCACTTATCTCGCCTTAGTGCGATTTAATGACATTTATTTCTTTTATGCGCCCACCACAGGCGAAAGCCTCATTCTTTCTATTTGTCTCCTTCTTTCTCTCCCTTTCTCTTTCTCCTTCTTCTTCTCTCTCTTAATCTCCTTCCCCTCCCTCGCCACTCTCGTTATCTTCTCCTGCTACTGCTGAATCTCCTCGGGCTCAGCTCGACTCGCCTCATCGTCTTCTCTGTTGCCCATGGTAATAATCTCTTTCTCTCTCTCTCTCTCTCTTTCTATTTCTTTTCGGGCCTCTTCGCCGTCTTCGTCGAACGATGCTTGTTCCTGGTGCGGCCGTCGTTATCTCCACAGCCGTCCCTAAGCCTGGATAACACCGTGGAGACGCTGCTCATCAAGAGCGAGGGCGACTTCGTGAGCGTGGAGCAGGCCAAGGATCTGGCCAGGAAGCGCAACTCACAGCAGCTGCAGCACCCCCCGCACCACGCCGCCCACCTGCAGCCCCAGCAGCAGCAACAGCAGCAGCAGAAGCTGAAGCGGGACGAGAACATGCGCCAGCTGCTCGACGTGACGAACACGCTGACGTTCGAGGAGCTGCGCGACTTCGAGATGCGGTAAGTGAGATGGGTGATATGGAAGAAGAATTCTGTGGAAATCCCATTTGCGAGGAAATCGTTCGCTCCTCGGCTAATCATTTAAAACAGCCTAAGCTGAGGGAGGGAGGGGTTGCGGCGGCGGATCTGGGGAAGATTTGCGAAGATTACAAGGACGAACAGAAACTGGGGCTGAGAAACAGAAACTGAAGAACAGAAAGAAGGAGCTGAAAGGTGGAGAATGAAGCTCTTGTTGGAATTTAGATTCGGCCGAAGGCGAGGGCTTTGGTCAGATGTTGCTGATTTTTTATTATCTCTCTTCGCTTTCGCTTCATTTTGCTCACATTCATCCTTCTTCATTGAAGCTTGGAAAAACCCTCTTCCTTTTCACTAATCTCATTCAATTTCGAATTTGTCCACTTCGCTTTTTTTTCTCCATTTCTTCTGGAGATCCTTCTCTAAAGGAAATCCTTCCGCTGCTCCTTCCAATCACAACATCATAGATTCCTATTCCAGCGCATCGAAATCCATCTGGCTTCCGTTGTGCTGCCTTTAATCAACGAGCATTCAATTAAAGTAATCCTCGTGCTTTAATTATTCACAACATTCCCTCCGGCTCATTACGAATGCAACAGATCCATTTCACTCTCCTGGTCTACTCCATTTTGCCACCTCGCATTTGCCTCCGTACCATTTTATGGCATGTCTTAAAGGCTTCTTTCTCTTCTTCATCCTCTAACTACCCCCCGTGGCCTTTGAATGTGAGATCTTCGACAAATGACTTCCAAGCAACGGAAGGAAGTTCGATCCATCGAAACCGAGGCCGACCAGCGGGAGACCTCTTCACCCCTTCTGGGCCGGAAGGAGGAAGGCGAACTATTAAGAGGAGGTAGAGAGACGATGGTGAGAGGGAGACTGTTGACGGCTCCTCTTGGCCACATTTAGCGCCAGGTCGAAACCGAACTTGATGACATTCGATTGAGACAGAGACAAACTCCTTCCGGTTCCGGTTGTTCGAGGTTCTTCAAGGTTGTTTCATCTCAATGATGTTGTTGTTGCCATCACTATCTCTTCGTTTCTTGTTTCTCTCTCCCAACTTTCGATATCTCTCGCCCCTCTTTTCGTCTTCTTCTACTCCTTTTATTCGAGTCAAGTGCAAAGTTCACTTTTTCCCCTCGGTATTTTCATGGCCACAAACAAGAACAACAACAACAGCAAGTGTAACATAAACAAGTAGCAATAGAAACAAAAATAAAGAAAACAAAAATAATGAAAACAAAATTATAGACAACAAAATTAAACACAACAAAAATACTGAGAATAAAAATATAGAGAAAAAAACGAAGAAAATAAAAACAACAAAAATTAAGGCAACAACAAAATAGAGAACTAAAAGAATGACAACAAAAATTAAGTTAACAAAAATAGAGAGAACAAAAATTAAAATTAAACTACAACAAGAGCAAAATTTGAAAAATAAACAAAAACAATTATTTTGAGCAATTAATGTTGAACGAGGAGTTGATGAAAGGGAGAAGAGAGCGAAGTAAACAAAAGCTTGTGAGGGTTGCCGATGGTGGGTCGAGACGAAGAGCGAAGAGAAGGGAACGAAGGAGGCGAGGGTCGGAGAGATGGAGAATAAGGAGAGTTGGTTTAACAAAGGATGCGAGGCGGAGGGAGTGACCGAAAAACATACGAAGGATGTCAGCAACAGCCTCAGAGAAAAGGGACTAGTGGTGAAGGAGTGAAGAGGTGAATGGGGTCTTGTGGTGAATACAACCGAGGTGAATAAACTGCGGCCGAACAAGTGGTGGGTCCAAACGAATGGGATTTTCCTCGCCATCTGCTTCCTTTCCATCGGCGCGTGTATTTGCTTTTGTTTTCACATAATTTTGGAATTTTTCGATAATTTTATAGCATCCCAATCTCCGGTGTTTGTTTGTCGTGGCCTCTGGTCTGTGGGTTCTTCGCCACACGCCCGTTGCGATTTTGCCCATTTTATGGCGGAAAAATTAATTCCCACTGTTTATTTTGGCTTCCCGCAATCGGCACCGCGTTTTGTTTTTTTCCACTCCAACGTGGTTGCGGAGTGGAAAAAATCGGGT
>CM029562.1:35593281-35687149 GCA_017309665.1 Coelopa frigida | reverse complement strand
TCCTTCTTCTTCTCTCTCTTAATCTCCTTCCCCTCCCTCGCCACTCTCGTTATCTTCTCCTGCTACTGCTGAATCTCCTCGGGCTCAGCTCGACTCGCCTCATCGTCTTCTCTGTTGCCCATGGTAATAATCTCTTTCTCTCTCTCTCTCTCTCTTTCTATTTCTTTTCGGGCCTCTTCGCCGTCTTCGTCGAACGATGCTTGTTCCTGGTGCGGCCGTCGTTATCTCCACAGCCGTCCCTAAGCCTGGATAACACCGTGGAGACGCTGCTCATCAAGAGCGAGGGCGACTTCGTGAGCGTGGAGCAGGCCAAGGATCTGGCCAGGAAGCGCAACTCACAGCAGCTGCAGCACCCCCCGCACCACGCCGCCCACCTGCAGCCCCAGCAGCAGCAACAGCAGCAGCAGAAGCTGAAGCGGGACGAGAAACATGCGCCAGCTGCTCGACGTGACGAACACGCTGACGTTCGAGGAGCTGCGCGACTTCGAGATGCGGTAAGTGAGATGGGTGATATGGAAGAAGAATTCTGTGGAAATCCCATTTGCGAGGAAATCGTTCGCTCCTCGGCTAATCATTTAAAACAGCCTAAGCTGAGGGAGGGAGGGGTTGCGGCGGCGGATCTGGGGAAGATTTGCGAAGATTACAAGGACGAACAGAAACTGGGGCTGAGAAACAGAAACTGAAGAACAGAAAGAAGGAGCTGAAAGGTGGAGAATGAAGCTCTTGTTGGAATTTAGATTCGGCCGAAGGCGAGGGCTTTGGTCAGATGTTGCTGATTTTTTATTATCTCTCTTCGCTTTCGCTTCATTTTGCTCACATTCATCCTTCTTCATTGAAGCTTGGAAAAACCCTCTTCCTTTTCACTAATCTCATTCAATTTCGAATTTGTCCACTTCGCTTTTTTTTCTCCATTTCTTCTGGAGATCCTTCTCTAAAGGAAATCCTTCCGCTGCTCCTTCCAATCACAACATCATAGATTCCTATTCCAGCGCATCGAAATCCATCTGGCTTCCGTTGTGCTGCCTTTAATCAACGAGCATTCAATTAAAGTAATCCTCGTGCTTTAATTATTCACAACATTCCCTCCGGCTCATTACGAATGCAACAGATCCATTTCACTCTCCTGGTCTACTCCATTTTGCCACCTCGCATTTGCCTCCGTACCATTTTATGGCATGTCTTAAAGGCTTCTTTCTCTTCTTCATCCTCTAACTACCCCCCGTGGCCTTTGAATGTGAGATCTTCGACAAATGACTTCCAAGCAACGGAAGGAAGTTCGATCCATCGAAACCGAGGCCGACCAGCGGGAGACCTCTTCACCCCTTCTGGGCCGGAAGGAGGAAGGCGAACTATTAAGAGGAGGTAGAGAGACGATGGTGAGAGGGAGACTGTTGACGGCTCCTCTTGGCCACATTTAGCGCCAGGTCGAAACCGAACTTGATGACATTCGATTGAGACAGAGACAAACTCCTTCCGGTTCCGGTTGTTCGAGGTTCTTCAAGGTTGTTTCATCTCAATGATGTTGTTGTTGCCATCACTATCTCTTCGTTTCTTGTTTCTCTCTCCCAACTTTCGATATCTCTCGCCCCTCTTTTCGTCTTCTTCTACTCCTTTTATTCGAGTCAAGTGCAAAGTTCACTTTTTCCCCTCGGTATTTTCATGGCCACAAACAAGAACAACAACAACAGCAAGTGTAACATAAACAAGTAGCAATAGAAACAAAAATAAAGAAAACAAAAATAATGAAAACAAAATTATAGACAACAAAATTAAACACAACAAAAATACTGAGAATAAAAATATAGAGAAAAAAACGAAGAAAATAAAAACAACAAAAATTAAGGCAACAACAAAATAGAGAACTAAAAGAATGACAACAAAAATTAAGTTAACAAAAATAGAGAGAACAAAAATTAAAATTAAACTACAACAAGAGCAAAATTTGAAAAATAAACAAAAACAATTATTTTGAGCAATTAATGTTGAACGAGGAGTTGATGAAAGGGAGAAGAGAGCGAAGTAAACAAAAGCTTGTGAGGGTTGCCGATGGTGGGTCGAGACGAAGAGCGAAGAGAAGGGAACGAAGGAGGCGAGGGTCGGAGAGATGGAGAATAAGGAGAGTTGGTTTAACAAAGGATGCGAGGCGGAGGGAGTGACCGAAAAACATACGAAGGATGTCAGCAACAGCCTCAGAGAAAAGGGACTAGTGGTGAAGGAGTGAAGAGGTGAATGGGGTCTTGTGGTGAATACAACCGAGGTGAATAAACTGCGGCCGAACAAGTGGTGGGTCCAAACGAATGGGATTTTCCTCGCCATCTGCTTCCTTTCCATCGGCGCGTGTATTTGCTTTTGTTTTCACATAATTTTGGAATTTTTCGATAATTTTATAGCATCCCAATCTCCGGTGTTTGTTTGTCGTGGCCTCTGGTCTGTGGGTTCTTCGCCACACGCCCGTTGCGATTTTGCCCATTTTATGGCGGAAAAATTAATTCCCACTGTTTATTTTGGCTTCCCGCAATCGGCACCGCGTTTTGTTTTTTTCCACTCCAACGTGGTTGCGGAGTGGAAAAATCGGGTGATGAAGAGTCCAAAAACCCCAACAGGCTCCAGGGAACATCTGCCCATGGGTCTCTGGAACCTGAACCCAGGGATCTCTGGATCATCTCTCCATGGTTCCCTGAAATCTCATGGACTCTTGGGTCCCTGAAATCTCTTCACATGGGTCCCTGAGGCCCAATCGTGAACCACATTCGTTCACGTGACTCACGTGCGGTGGCAATGCCTCGGATATGGCAACCTTCGCGGCGTCACCAGACGTCGCCGAGTCATCGTCGATGGCAAAAAGTAAAATTCTTCAAATTGCACTCCGTCGCCTTCGGCCCCTGAAACCATCTCACTCGCTCCTCTGGGGTATTTTTAGACCACGGCGACTTCTTGGGAGCGGCGGACGCGACGCACGACGACAACCGACGACGACGACAACGACGACGGTGCAGACGATGGCGCTGGCGATGACGACAATCGCAGCCATGGGCGGCAACAAATGTCAGCGACAGAAATAAACGATTGCGTGCTACGACAACAAGAAACCTAATCAAAAAATACAACAAAAAATAACAAAAACATTGTCCGACACAATAACGACAACGACAGCAGGTACAACAACAACAATATCACTATCACCAACATCACCAACAGCTACAAAAACAATTCATATGCGAATTTTCTCCCCAATTGAGTTTTCGTTCATTCGTGACGTGAAAGTGAAAGATTCTTAAAGATCTTGAACGAGAGGGCGTGGCACCGGGGGCGGTGGGCGACTTGTTCTATATTTCAAGTTCAAATTTGAATAATATAAACAAAAACAATCTCTTCTTCTCTTCGAGCAAAAATAATAATTATTCTCATCGGAGAATTTCATTTGATCGTCATCAAAACCTCAGGATTTGTTTACAATAATGCAATAACAACAACAGAGAATATTTGCCATTGTAAAAATAATTACAAGTCCGATAACAATGAGGAACACAACAACAAGAACAACAACAATCTCAATTACAATGACAACAACCTCAAATACTACGACAACAACTTCAATTACTACGACAATAACAAGAGCAGGTCACAACAATTTCGATATTTGTTTTTCTCATTAAAAACTTGTGGCCAAATTCAGGAGACGAAGGAATCTGCATATGGTTCTGACTATCAGGTGGCAACGCCATTCAAGGAGGAGTTCAATCTACATTCACACAAACACTCACACAAGGACAGACATCAATACGTATTCACACACACTTAAGATCTCGAAACAAGGGCGGTTGGGTGGAGAAGGTTGGAGTTAAAAGGACGAAAGATGGAAGGGATGCCACGCCCCTTTCCCTTGATCGCCCCCCTCGTCTCGACTGCTCGACACGAGTACTTTGTCTTTGGTGTCGATGTTGTTGTTGTTGTTGCAGCTCTTGTTGCACCTGACAGCAATTGTTGGCGATGAGGAGTTTTGTGCTGTTCTTGTCAATTGTTGTTTCCTCTCGTCCTGAGCTCGGTTTGCTCGCCACGCCCCCTTCTCATTGTTTCTCCTGCTGCTCTTAATGAAGCTGTCAGTCTCTCTCTCTCTCTCTCTCCATTTCTTCGCTTCTCTCGTCTCTCCTTCCTCTTGTGTTTCATCTCCTCTTCTGACCTCAGACAAAGTGCTTCCTCCACGCATCCGATGCTGACACGTGCTGCTGACGCCGCTCGTGCTCCACACACGCCTCCTCCTCTCTACCTTTCCACCCTCCACGATCCTCTCGCCCCTCACGAACATTCCTCAACCTCCCTCTTTGAGGCGATCAAAGGATGAATCAGCACGATTCCAGGCTGAGCGGGTCGCAGGACCCTCGTCAGAATTGAGGCAACAACATCAAAAACTACGACCACAACAACTCGCTGATTAATTGCGAACTAGAGGAAACCAGAGGTGGGTGGGGAAAGGGTCCGAGGGTCCTCTTTGAATTTCATTTCATTTGCGGCCGCAAACGGAGAGAAGCAGATGAAGAATCGTCAGTCGCTTCCTGCATGAAGTTCGACTGCAGCCACGCCCCCTATCGCCCACCATTCGCCGTATCTCGTGCTGACACTCGTTCAGCGGAATTCGCTATTGCTTCATCATTGATTCCGCGCCCAAAAGCCGGCAACGAAAAATCGAATGAACTCTCATTCAATCACCTCGATTCGATCCAATTGCATTGAATTTGATTGGCAATTGTTGCAGCTGTTGTGGTGACAATTGGCGGTGTTGTTGTTGGTGTTGTTGTTGTGATGAGCCATCGACCATTGTTGTTGTAGCCTCGACCTTCCTCCTCAAAGGACCTTTGTGAGCCCATTTGCTCAACCACGAGTTCTCTCGATCCCAGGCCTCGACCTCCGATTCAATCCGATTGATTGACAGGCACCAACCACAACAACAACAGGGTAAAACCACTAAACCCCCTTTCGCCCTCTCTCTCTCTCTCTCTCTCTCTCTCCGTCACTCTCTTTCTCCCTCTGAATCTAACTCGTTCACTCGTTTGATCACGTGATTAAAACGAATGCGGTTTAATTGCAAACAAAACGCGAGTAATCGCCGCGTTGCATGTGGGATGTCGTTTGAGCCAATAGAAGAGGCGTGACAGGGGGTTGGGAGGGAGAAACGACGTTGTTGTTGTGGTTTGCATTGGGTTAAACCTCAGCACGATGCAGCTCGCCAGGATCATCAGGGGGCGCCGTCACTCGACTCGACACACGGCACTCGGGGCGAACTCAATCAGGGCGGGAGTCGTTAGTAAAGGAGTGGCTGGAGGTGGAGTAACAGAGATGGAGGGTGAGAACAATGAAGGCAAGGGCAGGAAGGGACAAGAGAATGGAGGCTACTGGGAGTAGTTGTGGCAAGTGGCCGCCTGCAGTGATGGCAAGTTCGATTACACGAGCGTAAAAACCCATCGAAGAACTGCGACTCAGACGAGCTGCTCCAACCTTCCGCCCGGAGTTCACACTGTTGACTGTTGGCCACGGGTGGCTGAGTGAAAAGAGGGACCAAGTGGGTTGAGGGCTGGAGTGAGTCGAGTGAAACTGCCATCGAAAGGGATTTTAATTCGGTTAATGTCCAAGGGTTTTTTGTGCACCTCTCGAATTCCTGCTGACTTCACAGCAACGACAGCGGAGTGAGCGAGACGGGTGGTTTCATGGTGTGTCTCAAGGACGCGGGTCCTCGCCGTCCGCACTCAATTTAATTTGACGGCTGGAACCCGCTGCTCGCCCGAGTGTTCGAAAAGACCATTTGGAGCGAGGTGGGTGGGGGGAACTAAAGTGTTTCGCATCAAAGTAAACGCCATTTGGATCCACTCAGGCGACTCCCACGTCTGTCCATCCATGACAAAAACAACTAATGGTTCTTTCTCTCTCTCTCTCTCTCTCTCTCTTTTGTTGCAGCTATGGCTCCCCGCACCACAGCCGCTCGCAGTCGGTGAAGACGCCCGGCAGCCGCGCCTCCGGCCGCCCCAACCAGCTGTGCCTGCCGCAGCAACGCTCCAG
Organism: Coelopa frigida; assembly: GCA_017309665.1. Taxonomy (NCBI): domain Eukaryota; kingdom Metazoa; phylum Arthropoda; class Insecta; order Diptera; family Coelopidae; genus Coelopa; species Coelopa frigida. The sequence goes on along the minus strand of CM029562.1, from coordinate 35,681,098 downwards.
GTGAGTCCAACCCAAGGTCTTGGGTCGCCTCCCATTAACCACGCCCCTTTTCGCCCTTCCAGAGTGGCCTCGATGCCCAACACAGGGGTGGAGGAGGAGTACTACCGCCTCCGGCACTTCTCGATCACCGGCAAGGGCGTGGTCAACCGCGGCGACTCGCTCAAGAGCCGTCGCAGCCGCTCCAACAACAGCGTGGCCAGCTCCAACTCAAGGTGAGCTCAAACTAGACGTCTAACTCTTTCTCTATCTATATATCCCTGTCTCTCTCTCACTCCTGAACAGCACTGAGCACCTGACGGCGACGCAGATCCCGGCCCCGAACTCCGCTCGCACCTCCGCCACATGCAGCCTGGCCTCGAGCCGCGAGAGCAGCACCTCGAACCCGGGCAGCGGGCCCTACAGGTAGGTCCACTGAAGGCCCTTTGAAAGATCCACTCACTGACTCTATCAATCTTTCTCTTTCGCTCACACAGGGTCCTCATGCTGGGCAGCCCCGCGGTTGGCAAAAGTTCCCTCGTCTCGCAGTTCATGACCTCCGAATACCTGCACGCGTACGATACCAGCATCGGTGAGTTGATTCTTTTGTTGTTGTTCATCATATCATTGTTGTTGTTATTATGGTGGACCACGATCACCCACCAACAACAATAGCCGCCTGTGCGTGTGGAGCAGCCGAGGCGGCGGCCGCTGTCCATGTGTTTGTGTTCGTGTTCATGTGTTGCGTTTGTGTCGATGTGTGCTTCGTTGTTGTTTGCTCCCTTTTCTCAGTCACCCACTACATACTATTCTCACGCCCATTTCACTACGATTTTTATGTTGACTCCCTGGCGGGCTTCCTTCAGGCCAGCTACTACTCTTTACTCACTCGTCCACTAATACTAATTTCATTTCGACTACTAACCAAAACTCTTCAAAATTGACTACTTATTTTACTACTAATTTCTACTACTATTTCTACTACTATTTTCTACTACCATTTTTCGACGGTTATTTCTTTATCTCTCATTTGTCAATATTATTATCTACTACATTTCCTATTATTTCCAACAAGCATTTACTAAATTACATTAATAATATTTACATTACAAGACTATTCCAGATCACTTCTATTTGCTATTCTTATTTTCTACTCCTATTTCTACTACTATTATTTTCTACTATGTTGTAGTACACATTTTTCCATTATTACTTCTATTGTTTTCACCAACCATTTCCACTATTTTTCTACTTTTTTTTTGTTGACACACTCTGCGAGAGATTTCACTTGTTTTTTCAAAGCCAAACTATTTTTACTACTACTATTTTGCCACTACTCGTTTTCACGACTAGTCCCCATTTCCACTATTTTTCTAAAACATTTTCCACTACCTTTCCTACTATTTTCTGTTGTCTCACTCTGCGAGAAATTTCACAAGCATTTTTCGCCATGTTGCCCTCTTCCGCATCGAAGGCCAGACCTCGTCGTAGAACAACAGGTTGGCAACACTCGGTGCTTGTTGCCAATCGTGTTGTCCCGTGTTCGACATGCTGCGCTCTCACTCGAGTGCTCGGCGAGCGGTGGGGGCGACCGCTTGGCTCAAGTGGTCGCGTCCGGTGCCAACGCGATCGCCACCACTGTTCGCGCGTTTCCGCCCCGATGGCTCGCGGCCGTGGATTTAACATGGACGACACCTCGCGTGGGTCCAAACCAAAGCGAGGGTTTCCACGAACAAATATGAAAACAAGAAAATAAAAAAAAATAAATAAAAACCAGAAAATACAAAAAATATTAGAAAATAGAAAACTTGAAAAATAAAAATTTGCATTTTTCGTTTGCGTCGCGAGTCAAAGGCGAGTGAAATGCAAATCAAATATTTGCGCGCAGCTCTCGAAACAAATGCAAATCCAAACACATCCACACCCAGAAACACACGAACACCCTGACACACACACACACACATACAGATGCGTATGGTTTGGGTTTGCCGGAGCCGCGAAATCTCGTTTGCATTTTCATCGCGTTTTCATCGCGAATTTAATTCGCCTCCTCCCGTTCCATTTCATTCATTTTCCACTTTCGTTTTCCATCAACACGTTGACAAGAAGAACAGAAATCTCATCAAATATTGAAGTGTAATTCCGCATCTACTCTATCTCTCTCTCTCTCTCTCTCTGCTCTCTCTCCCTCTCTCTGACTCGCTCGCTCGCCAGCAGGCAACTGCAACATACGCATTCACATTGAAAAGCCTTCAGATGGTAAAAACCTCAAACTTAGATCGAACATTTGCGCCTCGAACGTTTTCTGTTTTCGTTACTTTAGTGGCCGAGTTTTGCATTTTAGAGCTTTTTACCAAAACACACTCGCACACACAACCTGCTTACTCCAATCCTCACTCAACTCTTTACTCCACTCTTCACTCAATTCCTCACGCCACTCACGCCACTCACTCAACTCCTCACACTCAACTCCTCACTCCACTCACTTACAATGAAACACTCCAATGCTCTGCGAACCACTCAAATAGTTTATTTTCACTCAGTAGAAAATTCAATCAACACATCATTTTGTTCTCAGTGTTTTTTATAACTCATACTGAATTGCACTCAAAATAATAAATATTGAACTTTAATTTAAACTCTCATCAGTTTGACCCATGCTCGATTAACCGTTGATAAATATTATTATATTACTCAAGTCAGTTCGATCAATCATTCAACTCGGGATTCATTACTCATTCCATTCTCACTCGTTTAACTCTCACTCATTCAGCTCTCACTCACTCTCCACTCATCAACAGCGTTTTTAACACGTTTTCTTGTCAGCCGCTTAAAAACTCATTAATAACATTCGCCTCCCTTCTTTCACTCATTGCACATGCATTAAATATCTGTAATTAAATGTCGATGTAATTAATTTCTTCGTGATCTCTTTTGCAACAATTTTTCACTCATTTGGCATTTACTCGGTTATCAATCATGGATTGCAATTTGCTCAAGTGGCATCCAATCAATTATCATCTGCTCACTTGTCGTCCGTCCTCCATTAATCACCCACATCGTCTCGATTTAACTTCCCCATATCCTCATTTCCAGGTAAACCTCATTTTGTTCAATTCCTAATAATATCAATACCAGATGATCCTCTCTCACTCCCCCTTCCATAGTAATGATTGCAAAATAATACCTTCAATCAGTCCGAAATCCCTCCATCATCTCTTTCGCCATCCATCGCAATCGCTGCCTGCAATTGATTCCATCTGCCTGAGCGTTATTATTCTGATCCGCTTTAGTTTCCCACTTATAGACTTTTATTCGCTTTCGTTCGTCCCGTCCCATCCCCTCCAAACACACACACACACACATGTGCAATGCTTTGTCCTCGTCCTCGTCTCAATCCAATGGGATTTCCTTCCGTTGGAGCGCGCTTTGTGTGGATCCGAGTGGACATCGACTGCTGATCCGTGGACAAACCACTGGCAACAATCGAGGCAATCGCTCGAAGTCAATCGACCGCTTCCACTCAATGAAGAAGACCACGCCCCCCACCTCATACTCATCACCCACCGCCCACATTCTGCTTGATTGCTTCCTGGTCCTTTTGTCGACCGCCGCATGCCGCATGTCGTCGTTGTGAGTCCTCCGAGGGCCACCAGTTGCCTCTGCACCACACCCCACTCCACCTGAACCCCTCTCGATTATATTGCAGCCCTCTCACTCACTCCCTTTGCTCTTTTCTATTTCCGTATCCGTTCAGATGACGACTCCGGCGAGAAGGCCGTCTCCGTCCTGCTCAGCGGCGAGGAGTCCGAGCTGATTTTCATCGACCATTCGTACACCGAGATGACGGTAAGTTAATGAATCCATCCCACCAGCCACACACACACACATGGTCACCCACACACTCACACACATGGTCACCCGCGCGTCCACCTTTTTGGATGATGGACCACGGGACACCCGCCCCTGGGCTCTGGATAATGAACCAGTCGACCCCATTTCAATGCAAATTCACAGCTCTCGTTCCTGCCTCTTATCCTTTGTGACCAAACCACGATGGTCCGTCCATCTGTCTTTCCTTCCTTCCGTCTCTCCGATCGTTCACCTCTTCGTTCGTCCATCTGTCCGACCACTTGAATGTGAGTCGCCTGTGTCTGTGGCCTGGAAGTAAATATCAGTTTAATTTCGTCCGACCGACTCCTGCTATTTTTATAACAGCTCAACCAAGCATCATTAGTTTATTTTCCCACTTCTAATACTGTCTCTTTTTCCCTCCCTTTGTCTCTTTCTCTCTCTCAGCCCGATGACTGCCTGAGCAGCTACGATCCTCACGGCTACTGCGTCATCTACTCGGCATCCGACCGCAGCAGTTTCACCCTCGCCGAGCACGTCCTCCAGGTGCTCTGGACCAATCAGAACATCGCACAGAAGGCCGTCATCCTGGTGGGGAACAAAGCCGATTTGGCCCGGAGTCGCTCGGTGACAACTGAAGGTGAGTCGAATCGAGTGGGTCGATGTTGGGTGGACACTGTCCATTGTTATGTGGTCCATCGTGTGGGTCGTTAACGGGAGGTTGTTTGAAACAAGGTGTCCCTTTATGGCATACTTTGCGGCGAAAGGACATCTTCCCAGTTCGATTGGGATTCAGTCCAGACCGTTTGCATCGATCGCGAAGGGGACCCCAAGCTGAAGAAGAAGAGGAGTTGAGAGGTCGACCCCCAACCACAAGGAAAATCAACCTCGAACCACATGGAAGTCGATTCCAAAGTCTCCAAAAACTCCGAGTCTGGTCCAAATTAAATTGAAAATCAAATTAAGGCGCGCCGAAGCCGAACTTATGTCTAAGTGGGCTTGTGCGAGACGCATCTTTGGCGAGGGTTCCTTAATGCGTTCTGCTCTTTGACGCCGTCTTCAACCCACCGACGCACCTCTGACCTACGACTCCTCACCTCAAAATCAGTCAAATAAGGTCGAATTGAAATCGAAGAAGGATTCAATTGTTTCTCGAAAAAGCCTCCCCGATTCAATTGGATTTGACTACGACGCACAAACTCAGTTACGCTCAATGGCCCACGCCCCCTCTCTTCCTCCTCACCCTCCCCTCTTCCTCCATCCCCCTCAAAGAAGCTCCCCCTCTCGTTTGAAGAATTCTACGCAGCTTACTGTGGGTGAAATAATGGAATATGATTTATCTCTCCCTCATTTTTCGTTCCCTTTGATTTGGAATCGCGGTTTCCTTCTTCGTTCGGTTGCCCACCGGATCCCTCGGATTTACTTACCGCTAATAATTGATTTCCAAGGACTCAATGTCCCTTCCCCTATCCTCGAACACAAACGAAAACACGGACATAGACACAGAAGCGTCAGAGGAAATCGAAGAAGAAGAAGACGATGAAGAAGACTCAAGGAATTCGCCGACCGACGCATTCCTTTCCAGATTTCTGCGAATTTCTCACTCTCTTTCTCTCTCTCCAGTCGCGGTTTTGCGTTCTCGGTCGCGGTTCGAACTTCGAAGGTCCCGGAATGAATCAATTATCATTCGCTGGAGAATTTTAATCAAGAGAAAAGTGGGATAAGAGGATTCTTGAGACTGAAACGATATCGATTTGTAGACTATAGATTGGGTCCCCTGCAAAATCGGAGTCAGCATCTGGAATTTTGACTATTTTTGTTGAAATTATTTTGGAAATTTTTCCTCTCATAAAAAATCCTTTAAAGTCATGTTCCTGTATTGTTGCTTGTTGTCTGTATTAAATTTATTTTCGACTCCTCATCCTATATCCTTTCTCCCACTCCTCTCCCTTTTATTAACTACTACTTTTATCGCTCCTTTTTCTATCTGTCTCCCATTCCTTTCTCCCCCTATCCTCTCTTTCCCACTCCACCAACTCCGAAGCTCTTGATACGATTTGTTGCTCCTTTTATTTCCATCACAACTCCATGTGAGTCGTTATTCCATCCCAAACCCAATTCTCCCACTCCTATTTCCCATTTCCGCCCCAAGAACTCGCCACCCAATCTCGTCTTCGTGGGATTTATTGATCGCTCATTTAATCGCTCCCATAAATATCGTTCCTCTGGCTTTCAATAAAAACCTCTCCATGTCTCGTTCATTAACAATCAGATGCAGTAAATGTTTGACGATCGTAGAAATGCTCTCAAGGGCAGTCGAAAAGAAAGGGAGGGGGAGTAAAAGAGATACAAGGAGGGATATAAAAAGAGATAGAAAGACACAGAGAGAGACAGCGAGTTATGGATGCCGGACTGACATCTCTGCTACATTATTCTTATTCTTATTGCTCTTGTTGTGCAAATTATGTGTTCAGAGTTATTTTATTGACTGTGGCCCATTTCCTCTCACTCTATCTCTTTCACTTGGCTTCATCTCTTACTCTTTCTCACTCTCGTTGCTTCATCTCTTACTCTTTCTCACTCTCGTGGCTTCATCTCTTAATCTTTCTCTCTCTCATGGCTTCATCTCTCACTCTTTCTCACTCTCGTGGCTTCACTTCTTCCTCACTCATTCAGTTGCGAGAATTTCGTTTGCTTCACTCGTACTCGTAAAGAGCTGGCAACGCCACACATCGTCACGTTGTCGTGTTACGAGTCGTCCAAATGACAGTTCATTACGTCTTCGCTTGTGGGCGTGTCCCCAGCCAGGGGCGTGGGCGGTTTACGAGGGCGTCCTTATTAACGCCGAGCGAATAAAAATAATATTTCGCGGCCATTAAAAAGCGCTTCTCGCCGTTTAGGGCCCCATCAGAGGGTGGGGAGGAGGATGGGGAGGGAGCGATAAAAGGTTCAGGACTTCATTAGGAGGACGAGGCGGCCTTCTCAAGACGATAGAGAGAGCGGGAGTGAGAGAGAGAGCGAGAGATAGAGAGTGAGTGAAGGTCGCCCCCATCGTTGCTCATTAATTATTTCGGCGGCAGCTCGAGGAACTTCTTGAAGAAGACGACCGAGAGGACCGAGTTACAGAGTGGGATAGAGAGGGGCATAGCGAGAAAGAGAGAGGCAGTGAGGGACATAGCGAGAAAGAGAGAGAGAATGAGAGTGGGCTCCATAAACTCGCTGCTCCTTTTTCGGTGCCATTTAATTAGAGACGAAATTGCTCATTAATGAAGAGCAAACATTTAATCTGGCAACGCAAACACATCGCTCTCTCACTCTCTCTCTCTCTCTATTTCTTTTTCTCTTTAATTTTTCAACCCTCTCCCTTCCACAATTTTTCTCTCTGTTGAGGTCCTGAGGCACGCTCTCGTTGTTCGCCTCCGTCCTTCCGCTTGCTTAACTGATGATGGACAGGCCAATTGGACAGTTGAACGGCGTCCCCTCAGGAACCCTGTGAGTCTTGTTTTGTTGTTGTTGTTGTTGTATCGTTCTCCCTTTTTATTTACAAGAGCCCGCTTAAGCTTCGTTGACAAAAAGTTTCCCAGGAGCAGCTGTCTCGCTCTTTTAAAATTCCATTCCATTGTTCAATTTTTTCCCTCTCGAAGTCGATTTGAGGTGTTCCATTGTTGTTGTTATAGTTGGGGTTCTGATGTTGTTATTGTTGGGGTGTTTTATGTTGTTTTTGTTGGTGTTGTTGCTATCCTTTATATCCCTGAGCCGCGGGCAGAAAAGCCGGACATAAGGTCAGGAGAGAAGAACAAAAGTTGGTTGCAAACACAAACAGAAGGCGGAAGTCGAAGTTCGAAGGAAGGAGGGAGGGAGTTTCGAAAGGGGAAACTTAAACGTCCTCAAAGTGGTCGAAAGCTGCAACACATTGTCCTCCTTTAAGCCGATGACAAGAAAGCAAAGGATTCGTTTCCGATCTTCCGGGAATCCCCATTGAAACCTTGACTAACTGTTTCCTTGAAACCTCGTCTAACTTTTCTCTTCCTTCTCCTTTTTCTTCCAGAGGGCAAAGCGATGGCCACCGCCTACGATTGCAAGTTCATCGAGACCTCGGTGGGCATCAACCACAACGTCGACGAGCTGCTGGTGGGGCTGCTCTCGCAGATCCGGCTCAAGCTGGAGAATCCCGAGAAGTCGAGGTGAGTCTAGTGAACAACAAGAATCCTTTGATGTCTTTTTCTATTTATTTATATTTCCTTACTCGTTTTATTTTTTGTTTACTCATTTTATTATTTGTTTATTCATTTTTCTCTTCTTTGGTATTTTTGTTTACTCTTTTATTTTATTGTTTTTTTGTATTATTGTTTATTGATTGTGTTTATTTTTGATTACTTGTTTTCTGATTTTACTAACTCTCCTATTCTCTCACTCCTCCCTCAGGGATCTCTTCCGGAAGCGCTCGATCCGGAAGTCGAAGCGCCGCGCCTGCTCGCCGCTGGGGGGCGCCTGCCTGACGGGCGGCACCAACCCGAACACGCCCCTCGGCCCCCTTAACAACGTGATCGCCGACGTCAACTCGCCGCCCGGCAGCGCGCACAGCAGGTGAGTGGCCAGACTGACGAATCTCCCCAACGACAATTGCTAACCTTCTCCCTCCCTCTCTCTCTCTCTCTCTGTCTCTTTCCAGTCCCCGCAAGTACCGCGGCTCGCGCACCTCGACCAGCCTGAAGGTGAAGGGGCTGCTCGGCCGGGTCTGGGCGCGCGACTCCAAGTCCAAGAGCTGCGAGAACCTGCACGTCCTGTAGACGTCCGGCAACGATGACGACGTCAGGACCTGGGGTGGGTGGGGAGCGAGTGCGTGAGTGTGCGTGAGCGTGTGGGCGTGGCAGAGCAATTTCCACGCCGTGTGCAAACTGTATTCTACTACTACAACTAAATCTACTGAACTCCACATTTAACGACCTGCGTCTGCGGGACGCCAGAGTGTAAATAACTATGTATATCGTAATTTAATTTACGATCCTAGTATATGTATATGTATGTGTTTCCTACGACTATGTTTTGGTCTCTCTAGTCTCTTAAGTGAGCTCGACTCGAGCGATTTTCCCTAGTCTTAAGTTTCAAACTGTGTATAAATATAATTTATCGAATTTTTATCATTTGTTTTTATTTCAATTGATTTGGTTTGGATTTGGATTTTGGTTTTAATTTAATTTCAATTTTATGAATTTCATATTTTTTGTCCTTCCTCGGTTTAAACGGCTCGAGGAGCACTTTCCGAATATCTTCTATCTCTTTCGCACTCGGTTCGCACGAATTTTCGTTTTCGATTTTCGTCGATCCACGATCGATGAAAATACCAGGCGACCAGAATCAGCAGCAGCCGCCATTTTCCCGACCTCTCTTTCGCTCTCGCGATCGGTCGCCTGGTCGTTTCTGGAGCCGCAGCATTGCCAGAAGCAAGTTTTAAGGGAAAGTATTTATTTAAAGCAAGTTTTAAGGAAAAGAATTTATTTAGCCATTTTTTCTGTGGAAAATAAATTATGATCGCGAATTTTTTAAATAATTAAGGATTTTTTATTAATATTATTCATGTCTGAATATAAACTATATATATATATATATCAATTACAATTGAGAAACATATGAAATTTTTGCAAACATATTAGAAATTGTTGAATAAATATTTATCGCATAAGCACGTAAGCAGATGATAAATCATAAATTGGGTCCATTTATAAAAGTAAACAATGTTAAAACTAAATTTAAACAAGCAAAACCTTGAAGGAAATTTTATTAAAATTAAACATTTAAGCATTTAATTAGTGGTAATGAGAGAATTTTTCCATAACATTTTCAGTATTTTTACGTGTAGCGAAATATTACAAACCAACTAGAGAAATGAGAGAATATTAAACAAGTATTAATTTGTGAATTCGAAGCCCTGTCAATGATTTTGCCTTAGGTTTTTGTACGACGGAGAGCGAGGAAAACCCTCGATTCCGGAAAATCACAAACAAAATATTGAGAAAACTACTTAGTTGAAGTTCGAAATACAGGGTGTTGTTATCAAGTTATATTATTGAAATTCGTATGTAAATGTTTACTAGAGGATAAGAGAGAAAACCACTACACTTAAAATCAAAAGCAATATTTATTCGAAATGAAGCAAAACCAAATGTAAAAACAGAACAATTTTCTATGATTTGTGAAATTCTGAGAAAATCGCTTTTTCGTTGGAAATTATTTATCGGATTCTGAGGGATTTAATTCGAACTAATCTCAGAGTGCATTGTGAATTATTGAGTACTTTTGAATTTATGTAGATTATGTAATTGTTGTAATTGTTACATCGTGTATTTTGTAAGCAGAGAGGCAGAAGTTGAATTCCCAAACGAGGTGGGCTTGAGGCAGAAGGTTTCTTCGAGACAGTGGGACCAGTTCACCAAACTACAGCCGAAGTGCTGTGAGGAACCTCTTCGGAAGCCTCGCCGGGGGTTTCGGCCGAAGCGCCCGCTGCAGCAACAGCAACAGCAACAACAACAACCACAATCAGAACCACTAGCAACTTTTTTGAGTAGAATTTCGTAATCGTATTCGCGTCGTTCCGGTGTCAATCTCGATGTTTAGCGTACTTTGTCGGCCGAGGGCCAGAGGAGGAGCAAATGCGGACTCGCATTCAAATGCTGCACAATGGAATTTAAAATCTTAACTAATTAGAGCGCAGGCGACCCTCGCGCCCCCCGGGGGCGTGGCGGCCGGCCGCGACTTAGCCAAGTAGTCGTTTGTTATTTTACCTATCGCGTATTCGGTGTTCGCACAAGTGTTGCCTCCGCACACGGCCAGTGCTGCCCCCAGCACGGCGCGCGAGGCCGGAGTAAATCACATTTTTCGACATTTTTCCTAGAACAAGAATCAAGCATCACAAGAATCAAATACATAGATATTTATATGAGTGTTTCCAATTTCGTGTAATTTAATGTAAATAAAACTATATCAAAATACTTGTAAGGCTTGCGGGCGGAGGTGGGGCGGTGCCGCTCCACGGAGGGCTCCCGACCTCCGACCCGGGACAGATATCGATTTTTTCCAAGTTTCCAGAAGCTAGCATTAAGTTGAACGATTGTAAAATTTAACATATTTTCTCAAATATACAAGCAGATAAATAAATAAATGACTAAAATCACTTGAAGTGTATTTACTCAAATGGAGTGGGCGGATTTTTTCAGTGTACTTCTGTCGACTCCTCCAAATTTCTCTGATCAGAATTAAACAATGGCACTGTTTTGGTTAGTTGAGACACAAACCGTCATCAAACCTCTCCATTGGTCGCTCCGCCACCTGTCGGTCAATTTGTGAACACGATCCACAGTGGATTGTGGACTGTGAGTTTTGTGGCAGACGTCACTCAGTGACAGCGGTTGACTGACAGCAACAACAACACCAACAACACAACGTCCGCACAGCGAAGAAAAAGTCAAAATCACGGAGGAAAAGTCTGAAAATTATTGCCCGAGTCACCGCAATCCTCCACAGGAATTCGTTCGTCTCCAGCCACTCGAAACGTTTCACCGCGATCCGGACGCCGCCTGCATCGACTCCACAGCCGCAGCTGCCCGTGAAGCCCACAAACTATGGTAAGTGGCAGCCGCAGCCTGCAGAGTGTTGCATAAAGAGCGAACTCGAAACGCAGTCGACGCAGTCCAATCGGAGGAACCGCAGCCAGCACCAGGAGCCCTCGGGGCGACCACCGACGCAGAACAATTTCGAGCTACGCCGTCGTCGTCGTCTGACACACCGGCGCTGATTCACACAGTCACCCGCACGCTCACACACACAGACACTCGCTCGCCCGCTCGCCGAACGCTCCCATGTACCCGTGGAGCTCGGCGGCCTACAACCAGCCCGGCCCGGCCTCGCAGGCGCCGCAGCGCACGGTAAGCGCACACGCCCACCACAGCGCCCACCAATAGCTAACACAGGTTCAGGGCACAGCTTCCATCGGCAGCCAAATCGACTCCAAGATCAGCTCTTCGCCTCCGTATTTGTCTCATTAACATTTCCACTTCCACCCAGCACTCGGTCCTCGCCTCCAGCCCACTGTGCCGCTGGCGGAATCCGAACTGCGTTATCAGCGAAATTCGATGAAGCGTCGGTTCCTCCCCCCGAGCACAGTGGGCCGGTTCACTTCAATCCGTCGTCGTCGCTTACAGTTGAAGCGTTCGCCCAACTGTGCACTCGCTTATCGCCGTCGCCGTCATTTGTGGTGTCTCTCGCTCACTCTCCCTCTCTCGCTCGCACACTCGCTCAGCCCAGCCCAGCTCGGCTCAATCGATTCGCCTCTCACTGGGAATTGCGGCAACGCATTCGCTTCGGTCTTCAATTAAGCTGCGCGCTTCTCAATTACGCCGTGCTCCTCTCGCTCACCCCATCTCTCTCTCGTTCTCTCGTTGCAGACCATGCCGAATGGTTTGGACGACCAGGAGAAGCTGCTCAGCGAGGCCATCGGCACGGCGCGCAAGCAGGCCTTCCAGATGAACCACTTCCTGGACAAGGAGCGCATGCTGGACGCGCTCAAGTGCGCGAGCACGATGCTCAGCGAGCTGCGCACCTCGATGCTCTCGCCCAAGAGCTACTACGAGCTGTGTGAGTATGCAATGTTCGCCAGATTCCTGTCCAAATTCACTGACTCACATGTCTCCTTCTCTATCGCCCCTCAGACATGGCCATCACCGATGAGCTGTGCCACCTGGAGCTGTACCTCAGCGAGAACAGCCGCAAGGAGACCGACCTGTACGAGCTCGTCCAGTACTCGCACACGATCGTGCCGCGCCTCTACCTGTTGATCACGGTGGGCATCGTGTACATCAAGAACGACGCCTCGCTGAAGCGCAGCATCCTGAAGGACCTCGTCGAGATGTGTCGCGGCGTGCAGCACCCGCTGCGTGGGCTCTTTCTGCGCAACTACCTGCTGCAGTGCACGCGCAACATCCTGCCCGACGTCCTGGTGCCGGAGAACGAGCACGAGGGCACCGTCTACGACGCCATCGACTTCGTGCTGACCAACTTCGCGGAAATGAACAAGCTGTGGGTGCGCATGCAGCACCAGGGCCACTCGAGCGAGAAGATCCGGCGCGAGAAGGAGCGCGAGGAGCTGAAGATTCTGGTGGGCACCAACCTGGTGCGCCTCTCGCAGCTCGAGTCGGCCACGCTGGAGACCTATCAGCGCCTCATTCTGCCGGGCATCCTGGAGCAGGTGGTCAGCTGCCGCGACGCCATCGCCCAGGAGTACTTGATGGAGTGCATCATTCAGGTGTTCCCCGACGAGTTCCACCTCCAGACCCTCGACCCCTTCCTCAAGTCCTGCGCCCAGCTGGAGTCGGGCGTCAACGTGAAGAACATCATCATCTCCCTGATCGACCGCCTGGCCTCGTACAACCAACGCAGTGGAAAGGTGAGCATCGTCTCTCCTTGTGTTTTCGTGTCTAAATGTTCATTATTTTTCTTAGACAAGCGGCACTGACATCGAGTCCATCATCCCGGCTGAGGTCGAGCTGTTCGATGTGTTCAGCGTCCAGGTGGCCAACATCGTCCAGGTGAGCGCACAAGGTTTAGTAAGTGAAGTCGCATTTCTCACTAAATACTCCCATTTCAGACTCGCACCGACATGCCTCTGGAGGACACTATTTCGCTGCAGGTCGCCCTGCTGAGTCTCGCACAAAAGGTTTACCCCGATCGCGTCGACTACGTGGACAAGGTTCTGGGCACCACGACGCAGATCCTGGACCGCTTGGACATGAATAAGTAAGCACCGGACTTATGTGACGAATCCTATGATAACTGAAGACTTTATCCGTTTGCCAGCATTTCGCACTTCCTCTCGGTCAACCAGGAGCTCTCGCGTCTGCTGCGCATCTGCATCGACTTCTACAACAACGTCCTGACCATCATCCAACTGAAGAGCTTCTGCCCGCTGCTGGAGAAGTTCGACTACACCTCGAGGAAGTCGCTGGCCCTGTACCTGGTGATGAACATACTGGAGTTCGAGACCCTGATACCCACAGCCGACGAAGCCGACAGCGTTCTGGGCATGATTGGACCCTTGATAAAGGACGAGGAGGGAAACGCTGCCGCCCCCAATGCAAATGCCAACAACGACCGCGTCGATCCCGAGGAGTTCGCCGAGGAACAAGGAATCGTCGCCAGGTTTGATGAATAATTTTTCTACTGGAAGATGATGCTTTGACAAATCTTTCTTTCGTAGATTCATACATCTAATGAAGTCCGACGAGCCAGACATGCAGTACAAGATCCTCCAGTCGGCTCGCAAACACCTGGGCACCGGCGGACCACAGCGCATCAAACACTTGCTGCCGCCGCTCATCTTCGCCGCCTACCAGCTGGCCTACAAATACAAAGCGATTGCCGCCGAGGACGAGAACTGGGACAAGAAGTGCCAGAAGATTCTGCAGTACTGTCACACCACGATCGCCGTTCTAGCCAAAGCGGACCTGCCCGAGCTGGCGCTGCGCCTGTATCTGCAAGGAGCGCTGGTCATCGGCGAGATCGGCTACACCAACCACGAGACTGTCGCCTACGACTTCATGACGCAGGCCTTCTCGCTGTACGAGGACGAGATCTCCGACTCGAAAGCGCAGCTGGCTGCCATCACGCTCATCATGTCCACCTTCGAGCAGATGTCCTGCTTCGGCGAGGAGAACGCCGAGCCGCTCCGCACCAACTGCGCGCTGGCCGCATCGAAGCTGCTGAAGAAGCCCGACCAGTGCAGAGGCGTCGTCGCCTGTGCGGCGCTCTTCTGGAGCGGAAAGTGAGTTGGGTGGCCAGTGTTTATAATTTAATAATTCATTGTCTTTGTGTCGTAGGAAAAATGGCGAGGAAATGCGCGACGAGAAGCGCACGCTGGATTGCTTGAAGAAGGGCGCGCGCATCGCCTCGCATTGCATGGACAACGGGGTGCAGGTGCAACTGTACGTGGAGCTCCTGAACTACTACCTGTTCTACTTCGAGCGCGGCAACTCGCTCATCACGGTGGCGATGCTCAATCAGGTCCGTTGGATCGCATTTCTTTCGACGATTGTGTTTTCACATAAGCTCTTGTCGTTCCAGCTGATCGCCAAGGTGAACGAGGAGCTGCCGAACCTGGAGGCCACCGAGGAGACGAAGCAGATCGAGATGCACTTCAAGAACACGCTCGCCCACATCAAGAGCCGCGTGGAGTCGAAGGACGCCGGCCTCGAGGTCTCCTTCGCGGGCATCTCCATCAATTAGGGAATGTCGACGCATTTCATTTGCATTCTGGGTTTCGTTTTTGTTTTTTCACCGTTTGAGCAAGCGATTGCGTTTGGAGTTATGAAGAAGAAGAAGTTTGGCTATAAAACCGCAACATTTTTCGACCCTTCCCCTTTCCACTCACTCAGTGGCCCCTCTACCTCTGAGGTCTCTACTTAAGAACAACATTTATTCGTTTATTATTTACCATTTTAATCTTTCTTTCGGCGAACAGAGAAGTTCGCGTCTAGATTCCATTATGAAAGATGTACTTCTATTCTCTACCTTCGTTTATCATATTCTATACATATATATTATACAAATTATAATCTAATTATTATTGCAAGTTATTATGTTAAGTGCAAAATTACAACATTCTTGAAATTATGTTTATGCTCTAGTATTAGGAGGCGGCAAGATCCACGGAAATGCAACTAAACAAATCTGAAACAAAACTAACGATGTTTGACTTACCTTGAGGAACTATTATTAAAGATTATTATTATTATTATACCATAACGATAAAATAAACTTGAGATAAACATTTTACGAATCTAGTTTCGCTCATACCTCACCTCACATCGTTTGAAGGGATCCTTTCATCGCAGAAGCTTTTCTTTTAAAGTCTCCAGTCGTGCATTTGGTTTTCAGTTATTGTGAAGTTTCTATAAATCAAAATTCGTTCGTTGTTTGTGTCACCTTTTCTTGTGTATTTCGTGTCTAAATTCCAGTTGTCCACGACCCACTTCCATGCCGCGCATCGCACGCAGTGTCCGCCCGGTCGACCTCGAGCAGAGGCGCGAGGAGGGCGGCGAAGAGAAGTCTCCCTACCGCGAAGGGCCTGAGAAACTGAGGTGAGAATCCGTTGTCAACCCCGTTGAGTGGGACTAACACCATCTCGATTCGATCCTTGCAGCTGGGTGGACGCCTTTGCCCACGTCTCCAAGAGCGTCCTCCACGGGACGATGATCTCGATACCGTCGCTGTCCAGCATGGGCGGCCTCTGGGGCACCCCGCTGCTGATCATGTTCCTGGCCGTGGTCTGCACCTACGCCATCAACATCCTCGTGACAAACGCCCAGAAGCTGTGCCGCAACTACGGCGCCACCTCGCTGTGCTACCCGGAGGTGGCGGAGCTGGCGATTCTCAGTCGATTCCCGGATCGCAAGGGCCTGGCCCTGGCGGCGAAGATAGTCGTGGGCCTCTTCCTCGTGGTCGGGATCGTGATGTGCATCTGCTCGTCCCTGATCATCGCGGCGGTCAACATCAAGAGGATCTCGTTCCTCACCGACTCGGAGCTGGACATCGCTTGGTGGGTGGTCATAGTCGTCGTGCCCTGTCTGCTGGTGGCGTGCTGCATGCCGAACCTGATGCTGGTCACGCCCTTCTCCTGGCTGGGCACCCTGATGATTCTGATGGGCACGAGCATCATCTCGCTCTACTTCTACTGGCCCATGGCCAAGATCAGTCAGCGCAAGGCGTTCACGAAGCCTGTCTACTGGTCCTTCATCTGCAGCTACGTCACGTACCCCATGCAGAGCATCATGGTGATCCTCACGATCGAGAGCGAGATGCAGAACCCCAATCTTCTCGTCGGCTGGCTCTCCATCACGACCCTGGTCATGACCCTGGTGACCATTATCACCATCGTGTTCGGCTTCCTCGGATTCCTGCACCTCGGCCGAAGGGCGACCATCAACCTCCTCTTCGACCTCCCCTCCGACAAGTAAGACATCCTCAGCCTTCCTCGCTCATGAAACCCAACTCTTGCGTGTTCCTTGCAGCCTGAAGCTGGCCCTCATGGGAATCTTCGCGCTCGGCTTCTGCTGCCAGGTCATCCTCTACTTCTACTCGCTCATCAAAGCCATCCAGCACAGCATCGAGCTGAGCGTGCCCGAGGTGTTGGGCAGATTCTACACCATCGACATTATTCGCTTTATATTCCTGGTAGACATCGTCTTTCTCTCTCTCTGTGTGATAATCACGGTTTTACTTCCGCCCACACAGGTCCTGTGTCTGGTCCTGTCGATCTCGCTCCTGCGACACGCCGTCGTCTTCGTGGTGCTGGGCGGCGTGGCCTTGTGCTTCCTGAGCCTCTTCTTCCCGCCCGTCATCGACCTGCTCGTGAACCACGACGACCCGGGCCGCTTCTACTGGCGCTTCGTCCTCGACGCCCTGCTGATCGTCCTCATGCCTGTCGTCCTCACCGGCAGCCTCTTTGTCGTCCACATCCAGGAGAAGGACGACATCACGGCTGCCGGCTTCGCGTGCGACACGTTCTGCGTCGTCGGCTTCGAGGCGATTCGACTGCTCAAACTCACCTGAGCTTGTGTGAAAACCTTGCAATTGCGATCAATAAATGGTGCCTTCTTCCTCGGAGGTCGTGAAAAACCGATCGTAACCTGATCCTGATAATGCTCGAGAATCGTGAAGGAGATCATCTTTCAATTGATACTCATAGTCGCCCATATAGTCGTTGCATCGAATTGTATATAAAAATCAAATGTTAATCGAAAAAATGGATCGAAAATATACCGATCACTGTTTGATCGAAAAAACGTATTGGGAATATATCGATCAAAATTTGAACAAATATTTGAAAATTTTTTTCGAAAAAACATCGTTCCGCAATTGATCGAAAATACCGATCATAATTTCAAATAAAAAAAATTTAAATTTTAATTAAAATTTGATTCAACTAATTTGAACAAAATCGATTAAAGTTTGAGCAGAAAAATATCGATAAAAAATTTAGAAAAAAAACATTTTTTAAAGTCGAAATTTGACAATTATTCTTAAATGTTCAAAAAATTATAATAGGAAATATCGATCAAAAAAATTATTATTGCGTGATTTTTATTACAAAAATCATATTTAGTTCGGTTTTTTTATTTTTAATAAAAGCCCTTTAAGGGATTATATAAACAGTCTTACTACAATGGTTTGGAAATAGACCAAGTTAGTGAAATTCCAAGTGGTTGTTTGGTTGTTTGAAGTATCTTTATTCAAGTTTTCAAGAGTTTGGTTCGCTTACAACTAGTGCATTATTACGTTAATTCATATACACGAGTACGTCGTACATTATTCATTAAATATTATTCATTAAATATCATTAAAGTATGTCCTCTCGCATTTGGCGGCCTCCCATTGCATTTACATCGAGGGCATGGAGCTAAATCGAGTGTGGAAATAAAATACAAATACAAATAATAATAGCGTAGTTTAAACATAAAAATAAAGGTATGGGTATAAAAATCTAAGGTTCGTTTTTACACTTTAAACAATTAAGGACTATTTCGCAGTGATTGGCAGTTGAATTTCCCAAGTGTTTTTGTTTTTCTTCTTCTTGCTGTTGTTGTTCCGAAAAGTTGTGGTGGTGGTGGTTTTTGTTGTTGTGATTGTCGTTAAAACACATTAAATTAAAGACATGAACTTTTTACAAAATAACTACAATTGTAAATCACAATGAATCGCAATAAAATTATATAGTAGATATAGATTACGTTACTTAAGGGCAGTGTTGCCAACCCAACATACAAAAACACAAGACCTTCGCTTGTGCTCCGCGCTTGTTATCAATTAAAGTATTAAATTAGTAAAACTCCATTACGGCTACAGTGAATACCGACTTCTTCTTCTTCTTCTTTTCCTCTCCTTCCTTTCTTCCGCTCGGCGGAAGCTCGGCTCCCCCGAAAGCTCTCCTTAAAGCTGATCGCGCCCCGAATTTAGTACAAAAATATATCTTTAAATTAACTGGAAACATTCATCTCGAGATTGGCGGCTTCTCTTCTTCTACTCCTCATTATCTTAGGCTGACTTAGACTTGAAGTAGTTGTAGACGTTGGGCCAGGCGGCCAAGACGTACTCCTCGATGCCGCACTCGTTGACGCCGCGCTGGATGCGGAAGTAGCCGTGCTCGCCCCACCAAGGACCCCACGAGTTGGCGGCGATCTGCGAGAGAGAATTTTGTTAACAAAGTCCTCATAACAAAGAGAGAAATTTGGAGACTCACCCAGTACTTGACGCCGTCGTGCTCCTCGCCCCAGCCGACCAGCTTCACCGAGTGGAAGCCGGAGGGCGTGCCGCGGTTGGCCGCCGACTTGCGGTAGACGCCGCCCGAGTAGGCGAAGAAGTCGCGGTAGATGCGCATCGTGGCCTGGACGGGGCCCGAGTGGAAGATCTCGGCCATGATGTCGGTCTCGTTGTTCAGCGAGTAGGCGGGGCCGACGGTGTAGAAGTCGTCGCGGTCGACCTCGGGCAGGGCGCGGCAGCCGTTGGCCGAGAGCGAGCGGCGGTTGTGGCGGATCTTGCAGGCGTCGCGGCGGCCGACATACGGGTAGCAGTCCTCATCGACCACACTAAAGGGAGGAGAGATGAGTGAAATCCTCAGACTAAAGTTAAGTTGAACTCACCCTTGCTTGTGGAGGTAGCGCCAGGCGGCGTCCAAGTGTCCGCCGTTGCAGCCCTGCTGCTTGCGCGTGCAGGAGAGGATGTTCTGCGGCGACAGCTGGACGACCTCCTTGCCCTGGCTCTGGATGGCGAAGCGGTCGGAGGCGACGGAGGTGGTCGACAGGACCCAGGAGGAGCCGCACCAACCTTGATCGGGCACCTCGCTGATCGAGCTGGACCACTTGTCGACGGCGTTGAACTGGCGCGGCAGGCTGTCGGCCTTGCTGGAGAGGCGGGTCATCGCCTTGACGCGGTAGGTGGGCTCCTTGGTGCCCAGGCGCAGCGTGAGGCCCTCGTCGTACTTGCGGCCCCACCACTCCTCGTACTTGCGGGCGGACCAGCCGAGCTCGCGGATCGAGTTCACGTTGCGCACGATGTCGTCGTCGGTCAGGCAGAGGCTCTGGTCGCACTGGACGTGGCCGCCGTCGAGGCAGCGGCACTCGTTGCAGTTGTCCTTGGTGGTGTTGAACTTGTTAAAGTATATGCCGTTGTGCAGGCAGCTGAGGATCGGGTCGGGTTCCTTTCGGCAGAAGGACCTGTAGTCGGGGCAGCAGTCGCCGGCGTGGTCGCGGTCGCAGAACTCGTCGCAGTAGCAGAGCGTGTCTGTTGGAGTGAAACAGGGGGGAAACAACAGGTAAACAACAGGTCGACTAATGCAGATCGGAGATCGATCTCGTCGATAAACTAATGGTCGACATGCGACACGTCATCGCTCGGTCGGTCGGTCGCGCAATCTGATCGAGCGCGAATAAATTGAACAACCAGTTGATTGTCACGGTTAGTGGAGGCATTAAACCCAGTGTCCAGATCTTATCGAAGGCGCTTTATCGCAGCTTTTATTGATAGTTCGGCACGTTAGCGGATCGAGGGAGAGTAGGGTGGAATCGCATCGAGTCGGGTCGAATCGATTTGAATCGGGTGGAGTCGAATCGGATCTAGTCGGATGGGTTCGAGTCGTATCGGGGTGGCCGTGAGGCGACGTGTGGCGAGCGTGCAGAAAACGTGATCTCCGAAGAAGTTATTTACGATATATCGATAAGGAGTAGTCGTAACTTTGTGTATCGATAACTGGACTCCGTCTCGGACTGATAGAGGGATCGTGCCAGATGTCGAATGGGTGAGTCGACAACTTTTATACAACTATTAAACATAAGAGATTTATCGATAACGATTGATTATTGATCGATTGATCATTGATAGATTGAAATATCGCCCAGAGAGGTGAATGAAATAAGAATATTCAAATGAAATCATGACATTAAATCAAAATCAAAAATTCCTTATTCACTCCCTCCGGGATTATTTCACCCCCGATTGCAGACTTTTTCTCCTCGATTAAAGATCGATAACTATCGATAACACTCACTTGCTATCGGCATCGAGCAGCCGTCGACTCTGTCCTGGCAGCATGTGTTCCTGACCTGGCAGTAGGGCCCGGGGAAGTCCTGCCGCAGCGTGTGGTCGAAGGCGGACGTCACTGTGATGAGGAGCGCCAGGGCGGCCAGCAGCTGCAACCCGGTGGGCGTGGCCATGCGTCTGAGATTCATTTCGATATGGCAGTTATCTCCTTCTCGTTCTACCTTGCAATTCTAGAGCAATCTCTCTGTCTCTGTCTTCGCGGTCAATACTAGAGGAGAAATGAAAGTGAAAAATTAGTATATTCACAAGATGTGATTTGTGAAATCTTATCGCGGTCATAAAATTCTTAGAATTCTGTGAAAATTGCGTGAAATTCGATTAAATCGCAGTTGCTTCTGGCCTGCTGTTAACCTAGATTCTGTTGTTGTCGTTGTTTTTCTTGTTTGAGTCGAGTGTTTGTCGTGCGGCCAAAACACGGTAAAACAATTAGCCACCAGCGCCCCTCGTCCTTCAACCCCCTCTCAACGGCCGTCGCCCGGCGTGACGACAACGCAAAACGAGGCCGATAACGCGATGCTGCGATAAGATAACGACGATATTTTGGCCACGCGATTGTTTACAAAATCATTTTGGTTGTTTTGACACCTCTCCATCAAAGTCATCCTACCTCCGGCCGAAAAGTCTGGATGAAAGTGAAATGAGTTTCGTCGCAGTTGTCAGTGGGTGGGGAGAGGGGGAGCGGTTGAATAGGTCAGGGTCCGAACTACGTCGCAGTGGTTGATGTGGATCGTGCTCCACTTCCTGTGACGCAGTTGAACTTCCGCTGAAGATTTCGAACTCGATTGAAAGGAGATTGATCTCTGATGCCATGGATTCAGGATCCTTAAAGGAAGGAGCGCAGCTTGTCTAGACTCCGAGTGGTTTCTGAGGCCACCGAAAATCGACTGATGACTCATCGAGAGATTCTTCAGAAACTAGCCTACAATGTGCATTCTCTTTCTCTCGACTCCCATCAAATGCGAGCGAATTTCTTCTGTTGAATTCCACCTTTGGCTGCCGCCCACTGTCTCCCTCGCCCCCTCGACTCCTCGGGCACGCGATCTCTGGGTCTCTGCCACGCATTGCAGGGTGGCTAAAAATACCGCTCGTTCTATCTTATCGAGAAGACAGAGCAATCACGATGACAACAATAACAAAATACAACCAAAACAATAACAACAAAAACAATACCAATAACAACTATATAACCAAAACAATAACAACAATAAAAACACTACCAAAAACAAAAGAATGCAACCGCAATCGAATCAGCTGAAAGTCAAACGTTCGAAAACAAATTCGAAAATCGAAGAAGTTCGAAAGAGGTGAAGAAGGAGGTGATTTTGTTGCTGTGACGCAAGTGGGTGAACGACAACAACAACAATAACACAAGCAAATGTCACTGAATCATTCGGCTGCACCATCAACAATAACAACAACAATCATGGTGTCAATCATACCAAGAACAACAACAACAACAAGAAGAATAGCGATAACAATAACAATCGCCAATTAAGTAAACAAATTGCCGATGTCGATGATGAAAAAGTTGAAGAAGGAGGTGGAGAGGGGAGAACGAAACGATTTAATTGCGATCCCGCCCCCTCCTCTCGCCACCCATCGACAGGTGAATTCGAACTCGATTCGAAGTCGACTCTACGTCGGATTTGAATTGGAAATTTTTTTCCATTCCACTCAACCATGATTCAAGCGTTATTTTTAAATCGACTTCTTGTACAAAAACAACAAAAAATAGCAACAAGAACAACAACGAAATAGCAACAATAACAAGAAACCCTCAGTCACCAGGAGTTTGTCTATTGTTGCTATTATTATTGTTGTTGTTGTTGTCATTGTTGTTGTAGCTGTCGACTGTTGACACAAACAAGTTTGTGGATTTTCTTAATTTCTTTGAAATTCAATTATTTATCAGAATGTTTGTCTCTCATCTCTCGCTGTCGTTGTCTCCGTCTTCGCTTCGCTTCTTCGACTTTTTGTTTTCGACTGGTCGAAGTCGATGCGTCGCCATCGTGACGTCATCGAGGGGTGGTAGTGGTGGACTCACCAAAAACCGTTAACATTTCAAAAATACTAAAATTTTAAAATATTTTTTCGAATTTCGCCCGAGAACATTTGGGTTTGGCTCGATTTTTGGATTTTCGAAAATCGAAAGTAACCGGTTTATGTTGATGTTTTTCAACGGTTTCATCAACCCACGCCGGCGTCGCCTCGATTTGATTTGAGCCAATTTCGATTGGAGCCGCCTTTGGCCCGAACTTGGATTTCTCGATTTCTGGTTCTGATCGAATGCGGAAGCTCGTTAGGAGCGGGAATTCGACAACTTTTTGCAATTAGCTCGCATTTTCGGCTGCCTCGAAACTAGTTCGGGAACTTCGAATGTCATTCGGAACTCGACGTGGTGTTTCGAAATCGAAACCGAGGAGGTCCATCAAAGGCTTAGCATCGTTTCGAAATTTCGTGTCGAAATCCGAGAGGGGATGGCGGGGGTCGCTCCCCGCTCTTAAAAAACACTTAAGCGTCTAATTTCGCTTTCGAACGACGAAAATAGAACTCGAATAAAATTAATGCGACCACGATACAAATGACAAGCGATGAGAAACTCTTCACCCGGTTCTTCCTGCCGCCCGTGGCTATTGTTGTTGATGTTGTTGCTGCCACTGTTGTTGTTGGTACGAGTGTTGTCGCTGGCAGCTGGGAGCCGCCAACAACGGGGGGCACCTGGAGGGGTCGGTCGGCGGGGCGCAAACAATAAATAAACACTTGGTGCGGTTTGCGAAAAAATCTAATGCAGAGTTCAACGGAATTTTCGGAATTCGAAAACGTGCTGGGATCCGTCGCTTCCGCATGGAAATCAAAATAATTTCGAGTGTTTCGAAAGTGGCACGAAATCCGTTGGAGTTGGGCAGAAATTCGAATTCGAGAATTTCGAAATTTGAAATTTTAATTTCAATCATTTTCACCTTTTGCAGACAATTAAATTTTACGAATTTTTCATTGATATTTTGTTTGAGTTGGTGTTGGGCAGAAATTCGTTTTTGAGAATTTTTAATTTTATGAAAATTTTTCACCTTTTGCAAAAATTATTTATTTTCGAATTTTTCGTTGCAAATTTTTTCGAGTTGGAGTTGGGAAAGAATTTGAAATCAAGAATTTTGAAAATTTGAAATCTAATCTCGATAATTTCACCTTATGCAGAAAAATTATTTATTTTAAAATTTACCGTTGCAAAAGTTTTTGAGTTGGAGTTGGGAAAAAATTCGAAAATGAGAATTTCGAAAATTTTAATTTTAATCTCGATTATTTCACCTTTTGAAGAAAATTTATTCAAATTTTTTCATTGCAATAGTTTTTGACTTGGAGCTGAGCAAAAATTCGAAATCGAGAGATTTCAATTTTGATTTTGATAAATTTCACCTTTCGAGAACAATTCAATTTTTTTCTTAATTTTTCGATGCAATATTTTTCGATTAAATCTTTTTCGATTCAATATTTTGCGATTTTTGAGTTCTTCACTGTTTTTGGTTTTGTAACTATTTTGAGTCCCGCAGGACCTTCTTCTAATAAATACTAACTTTTTCCGCTTCTCGAATCCTTTTCGAAATTTACGACTTTTCTTTCTACGAATTTGTCCAAATCAATTTTTTATTTCGCGTTTCTGAAAATAATTTTGCACTTTTCGAATATCGTTATTTTTTGTAACCGTTGTTGATCCTCGCAATCACCAACAACAACCAACAAACACAACGTTCTCTAGGACGCGCTCTTCTCGGTGCTTCGCGTTGCTCCACTGTTCGCTGTTCGAAAACAACTGACTTCGACGCCGAATTCGCGCCCGATCAAAACTCTGCGCGATCGCCGCGGTTCGCACAGCGGCTGCTGCCAACAGAGACCCCGGGCAGAGAGAGCGAGAGAGCGAGCAGCGATAGAGGGAGAGTGAGAGACTGGTGTTAACAGTGATCGCGAATATTGGGGCCGTCGTCTGAAGGGTGGTGATCGGTTGTTGTTGTTGTTGGTGGTACGGTCGGACGCTCGCCACAGCATGGTGTCGTCTCCCTCTCGTCCTCCCCTCATTCACCCCCTCGACTTCTTCCTCCCTCTCGCTACTGGAGCCCGATCTCCCGCTGGTTCTGATTCATGTGGCTGTTGATCGGCACCGATCGCCGCTCGTGTAATGTGTCATCATCGGACGCCACCAGACGGCGCTCGCGTGACTCCCCGGCCGATGGAGCCGGGTTCGGGTCGCCGGGTGGAGCGGGCTGGAATTTCTCCGGCTTGAACTTTGGATGACAAACTGTTGTCGATCGCGTCGGGAACGATCAACAGCAGCAACAGGAACAACAACAACAACGTCGTACAGAGTGACGACAGCACTTTAATAGTTGGTGTTGTACTCATGTTGTTGTCGATGTCGTTGGTGTTGTACTCATGTTGTTGTTGTCGATGTAGTAATTGTTGTAGTTAATGAATGTTTTATTGGCGCCTCTCGCGTGTTCAGCATTTTTGTCGATGTAATTGACGATCGGAGGGAGGTTGGGGCGGATGTTTTGAGGCCCCACTGATAGCCGAGTGTGAGGTGAAGGCCAAGGAGGAGGTTTTATCGACTGAAGAATGAAGAAGTTGTGAAATTTACTACCTTAGATAAGTTCCCGTTTCAGGGTCGCGAGGGAAGTCGGCGATTATTGATAGCGATCGTTGTCGATAACTCGCGAGTTATTTGGGTGAAGTTTTCACATATCGATCGGCGAAGACTGGGAGGATCCCGGAGCCAATCAACGGAGGGATCTGAACTCGTGACCGAGCTGCTTCTTCTTCTTCTCGCTCGCGCACTCTTCATGTCTCCATGATTGATGACAGCTCTCAAGGTCGGCGCTGAATGCGACGACGCATGCAATTAAAGTGTCGCATTCGATTGATGGAACGACGGAGGGGAAGAGAGAGAGAGAGAGAGAGAAAGGGAGACAAGGGAGACAAGGCCTTCAATTGAACCGCGAGGGAAGGAGACGCCGTCGTGTCCTCCAAATGTCCTTTCCCAAATGAGGAAAGGGGCGCGAAAGTGGGTGGAGGAGAGTCGAAAAAGCATGCTAAATTAAGAACAAAGATAAAAAGTTGCAAATATTTTGGGGAAATATGCGAAATTATGAAGGAGTCCGACGGGAGACAATTGGGCCAGAGCGTGGGGGAGGAGGATGACAAGCAAATGAGATCACGATCATGGCCATAAAGATATGGGGAGCTACGACAACGACAAACAAGCAATGAAAATACCGACAATAAAGACAACAAAGCCGAAAAAAAAGTGCAAACAACAAACATCGCAAATATAGAGATAATAGTTTAATTACACGACAAACATGGTCAACGGACGAGGGAAGTTGGGG
This sequence comes from Coelopa frigida, assembly GCA_017309665.1. Classification (NCBI taxonomy): domain Eukaryota; kingdom Metazoa; phylum Arthropoda; class Insecta; order Diptera; family Coelopidae; genus Coelopa; species Coelopa frigida. The sequence continues at coordinate 35,654,750 of CM029562.1, read as the reverse complement.
AGGGATTGTGAGAAGAGAGAGAGAGAAGTAGGAGGTGAGGAAAGCAAACGATCAACGAACGAAAATGGAGAAAAGCTCTCGAGAATAACAAGGACGGACGGACAGACGATGAGAACAACTGATGGGCGATGAGAACAAGTGATGGACCGATGAGAATAAGTGATGGACTCATGCCTCTTGCCAAGGTCGCCGAACGCTGCGAAATTCGGGAAAACATCAGAAGAGAGACAGAGAAAGAGAATAGAAGAGGCGATGACAGGTCGAAATCGATGAAAGTCTGAGGCTTCAATGGGCTTCAGAATGGGACAAGAATCTGTTCACCATCTTGAAACAATCGAGGATTCCAGACCAGAGAGAGAAACGAGAACTGAAGACGTGAGAGGGGAGATCGGCAGACGTTGATGAGAAGTCTTCGCTAATCAGAGATATATAAACAACCGCGGTAAGTTGTGCAGATTATGTTTAAAAATAGCTCAGAAAACTATTTTCGTTTTATTTTTCTCTTCTGATTATGTTAAAGTAGAGTAGTTTGTAGGAAATAAACAAAACTGAAGGTGAAAGTGTCAACAAAAAAACAACAAGTTTCAACCCAGTTGATCCTTTTCCCCATATCTACATATATCCATAAAGCTTAAAAGATATTCATATGTCAGAAATTTCACCATTTTTATATGATTTTTATGATAGCTGTCATTTCGCTTGAGATTATGTGTATGTGTGATAGTGGGTAGGTGTTGTTGTGGTTGTTGCGATTGTTGTTGCTATCATTAACAACGCGATAAGCAATCTAAACAATTGTAAAAATCAGCCAAAAGACATCGGGCGAAGACGATGACGACGATCGTCGAATGCAAAATCAGCGAAAAACTTTCTGTCAAAATAAAAACAATGGAAACAAAAAAAGACAACAAAAAACAATAAAAACAACAACAACAATAACATTCTATACCAACCGAAAGACCGAATGTCGATTGGCAAAATGCGTGGTTGACATTTCAATTAATGACAACAACAACAACAAAACCTATGTAATGAATAAAATGAAACAAAACAATCCATCAAAACCTTGCGAATCGATCGATCGAAGCCCTGCCCTTCACCAACGGACAGCCCCGCCCCACCACGCCCCTCGCCTCCTTCTTGGGATCGAGTGGGGGTGTTGGACATGTATGCCAATGGACAGACAGACGGATAGATGGACAGACGGTGTTATGGACAGACAGACGGACAGTCGGACGGACTTTAGCTATCCGATCGCAACTCCTGCATTCGGCGCGAGTCGCGTTCCAATTCAATCATCGATAATTTTCGCTCAATTTCTCCCCACCTCCCCCTCTGTCCACGCCCCCAACTGTGCGCCCCCATGCGTTCTGGCGTCTGTCAGCGGTTTTGTTGTTGTTGTTGGCGTGAGCGTGGTGCAAACGGCGCCCTGCGAAGACAGTGGAAAAGACGGAGAACATGAGAATACACCGAGAGAAAGAGTTTCGTGGACAAAGAGACAATTCACAGAGCATGTAGAAGACTTTGGTCTAAATTTATTTCGATCATATTTCCATCATCACAGGTCTAATGAATGAATTTCCGAGAGTTTCGACTTTTACATTAACCTGAGAAACCTTGAGAATCGAATATCTCTCGAGAATTTTTCGCGAATATTTTCCCTCAGTGCACGCGAATGCATGCGAAATGTCGCCATTAAAGTCATCGTTAAAGTCGACATAACTGCGCGCAGAAACATTGAGGAAATTTACAACCCATTTAAACTGGGACAGAATGACCGAGGTACGAATGAAGGGGGGATGGAGGGGAGGAATTAACCGATGGGAGGTGACAAGGTGCGGCTGGAAGGCTTAAGAACAGGATGTGCGGGCGGGAAAATATTGAGTCGCAGGGATTTTGTAAATTTCGCAATATAAAACAATGACAAATGCATTAAAAAACAATGAGCATGATAGATTGATTGATTGCTTGATACTTTTCTCGCATGAGAGTTTCTATTAGAGGGAAATATTTTGAGAATAAATAAATATTTTTGAGAAGAAATTAATATTTTTGAGAAGAAATAAATATTTTTCAAAAGAAATAAATAGTTTTGAGAAGAAATAAATAGTTTTGAGAAGAAATAAATATTTTTGAGAAGAAATAAATAAGAACAAAACAAAAAATAAGAGAAGCAATTAATAAGACGAGAGGATATAAATATGAATAGAAGAAATAAATAAAAACAGCAGAATAAGAAGAGGAGAAATCAATAAAGAGAAGAAATGAATAAGAAAGGAAAAAAAGAAATAAATAAGAACACATGAAATAAATATGAAGAGAAGAAATATATTAAAAGTGAAGAAATAACTAAGAAGAGAAGAAATAAATAATTAAAATCCTCAATAACAAATTTTTGGAATTCCAATAGTTTATTAAAATTTGTTCAAAATCTCTTCTCGCTTGCTATTTTCATTGAAAGTGGGGATTTTTAAGAATGCGTCTAAACTATTCATCATCACCTCGTATATGATGAGGAATTTTCCTCCAAGAAAATGTTTACAGTTCACTAAAATTTATTCCCTTCACCTCTTAATGTTTTTGACTGGGTCCAACTTTTTGCTAGATCCCAAATCCCATCACCGACTTTTCTCCTAACTGATATAAGTGGGAGAAAATCTTAGGGATTGTCCCTAACTTGTGTGAGAAATCTGCAAATGATTCGAATTTCGTTATCTTTCGAAATTCGCCGCTCCTAGGGCCGCCTCCACATGATGATAAGCGTGGAATATGATTTATTTTTAGTTTCGCTGGAACCTCCGTGGCGTCAGCACTCGAAAGCGATGACTAATCGATCGTGGACGAGGTGTTTGCCTAGCTGGAATTCCATTAATTCGCCAACTAATGAAAAATTCCGAGAGCTACACCGAAAGAAGTCCGGCGAGAGAAACATAGAAATGGGAGAGAGAGAGTGAGAGAGAGTGAGAGAGAGAAAAGGGGGGAATTTAATGGGAGCAGAAATTAAACGAGGTTCAAAACCCCTTAGATGGAGGTGGTTTTAGAACCCAATTGTTCTTCGATCTAAGTTTCGGTCACGTCTTCTCTCGGTGTAGAAATCTTTGAGAAATTCCATTCGCGAAGGATGCATATTTTTGGATTCCTCGGAATCTCGGCCACTGAGTTTTTCCGGCAGCAGCCCTCGATGAAATCTCACCTCTCCCCTAGAAAACACGAATAGAAATGTAAAATATTCGAAATTCCTCGATTCATTCATTGAATCGTGTTGAGGTTGCTCATTGTGGTTGTTGTATTTGTTGTTGTAGTTGTTGAGGTTGATGTTGTTGTTATTGTTATTGATGTTGTTGACTTTGTTTTTGTGCTTGTTTTGTTGTTGCTTTTATTGATGAACCTCAAGAATTTCGCACGCAAGTTTTATGAGTTTCACAAGTTTGAATGTTATTATTGGGAGTGAAGTTGTTGTGATTATTATTGGGATTGCAAATTTGTTGTTGTTATTATTATTGGGATTGCGAATTTGTTGTTGTTATTGTTTTAATATTTAATGCGTTTCAAATAAACAAACGCCGAGTGCGTCGATAAACAACCTCAGGAGGAATCTCACCATCGGACAGACGGACAGACAGGCGATCGATTGGTTTTTCCGCAAAGCGATTGATAGGACTACGTGATCGATTTGAAACACTCTTCATCACAACTACAAAGAAACCCCATGTTTCACTCCCCACCCCCTCGACCCCTCGAGGCATTTGCGAATTCTCCACCCAAGACAAACTGACAACAATTGGCGCAATTCCATTGAGAGCGGTCGGTCGGTCGGTCCGTCACTGAATCAATTCATGGAACGCGCCTTAATCAGCGGCCATAAAAAGCGCAGCTATTGCATCACGATCATCGGAAGCCGTGGCACGTGGCGGGAACGCGCGGGGGGCGGGGGCAGAGAAGGAGGAAACTGTGGGTGGCAGCTGTCGTGGGTGGATGGATCAAGTGGACGGCGAGGACGGACGCGATGAGCGAACAGATGGATCAGGCAGAAACTGACGGACAATGACGACGACAAGGTCTGGGTCATGAATGAAAGACCAACCGGATGCACCGGGGGAGGCGAGGGAGAAACCGAATGGACGATTGAGTGGAGGATGAATAGAGAGACTGAGGAAGAGAATAGATCAATAGAGAGAAGAAGGACAGGAGCTACAGTAGCTGACACTAGAACTGACAGGCGTTCGATCAGCTAAAGTGGAAGCTAATATGATTGAGTGAGTGTTTGAGTGAGTGACGGACTGCGCGAGTGACAGAATGGCTGACTAACTGACTGATGGATGGAGATACGGACAGAAAGATTTCTGCGCTGCGATGTGTCACCAGACAGTCTGGCGATCGCAAGCATTTGCATAGACAATTGCAGTCGACCGAGAACGCGATCGCTAGAAATATTTTGCTCAAACGGAGGCTAACAATGGAGGCTAAAATCGGACGCGCGGGTGACGATCGCTGAGTCATCGAGCCAACGATCGCCACAGTCGGTGAGCAATTGAAGACAATTGCTGGCGAATAGTTGCGGCGAGACGAATCTCGCGAAGGTTGGCATCGTCAGAGGTTGTCGTCACCAACGCCTTCACCACCGTCGTCGTTGTCACTTTCGGCTCAGCTGATCCTATTAACGTGGCTCTTGGCGGCGGCTTTCGAGCGATCGCGGAAGTCGCTTCGGCCACGGCGGCGTCGTCGTCGATCGTCGTCTCTCGCATAAACAATATTTTATTGTGATCTTCGATCGTTTATTTTTGCATAACGAGCCGTGTGGCCGGCGGGACGGGGTCTCGTTCTGGACCGAATGGAATGGAATGGGTCGGATCTGCGTCAGGGGCTGGCGACGACGCGACTTAAGCTCGTCGCGGAGCCGGGCTTATGTCAACGGCTCTAGCGAGGGATCGTTGGGGGCGCCGTTGTTGATGTTGTTGTTATCGTTATTATCGCCGCAAAGCCAACGAATTATGCGACAATAACTGACCGAGGGAGAGAAGAACAAGAGCTGAATGTCGTTCATTTGTCTGTTTATTTGCCTGTTATTTTTTCTTGCGACGATCTTCAGACAAGTCCAACCCATTGATCGAGAGAAAACCGTGGACCACACGCAAATCAAACCAGCGAGCGATCTTAGTTTCGAAGACAAGTTCAAGCTCGAAACTGAATTAATTCATCTGATGCCAACATGGAGAAAGATATGGAAATAATCAGGATCGCTTCGCTTCATTAATTGATTTCCAGCGACGAATCAATCAAAATATTGACGATTGTCTCCGGCGATCGTGAATGATTTCATCAACACTCGGTATTATTATACATCGGGCATACGAACGGAAATAAAGCGAAGATAAGATTTTACTTTTATGCGACACGTGATCGGCATTTGTGACGACGATCTAATTGATCGAAGAGTGTGGATCAATAAGTCAGCTGATGACATCCTGATAACCAGCCACTTGTTCGAGCGATGAAATGTATTTTGGTGTGATCATCTCTTCGCGATTGCTGATCCGAAACTGTCACTGCTATTAATAAATAAACCCTCGCAATCTATTGAAATAGCTTTCTAAATCTATTGAAATATCTCTCTCAATCTATAGAAATACCTTTCTCCATCGATCGCTCGCGATCAACACGATCAGCGCATATTTCCGAAGAGATAATCTCAATTTAATCGCATCGTATTTTTGAATATGATTTCAATTCGGAACAATTGCCGTTGATAACAATCCGATCACAACAACGATGGTAATAAATAACGATCGTGCAGTGAAATGCATAATTTTTATTTCCGTCCCTCGTGACGTCACACAAAGAGTTATTTTGATGTTGATTAATTTTTGCAGAACTCTGTCGGATTTCCGAAAATGGGGTTTCTAAAAATATCCCTCGACCGATAAAATGGAAATAGGTTCCCCACTGCAAGAACAACAATTAGACCGATAACAATTGGAATAACAGCAACAACGACCACTCGCCACGATCAGCTGACGATCGGTCCACTTGAGAGCGACCAGAGGTATTTTATCAGCGCCCCAGAGGGTCAATAATTTGCGAACGTCATGTAAACGATCGTCGTCGTTGTGGTTGTCGAGGCCGCCCCGCCCCTTCGCCGTTCGCCGCCCCCTCCGCTCGACCTCAAGTGCGTACAATTATTTCGCTGGAATGCCTGCGATAAGATCGCTCATGTTCTTAGTTTCCATTTCGCATTTTTGCATTAATTTCAAGAGGCTCCCTCTCTTTCACGCTGTCTGTTTGTCTGTGTCTCCCTCGCCTCCTTGGCTAGAAATATTTCGAGACCCATAACGATTCGAATTCTAATGCGAATTCAAAATTCATAACGAGACATTCCGATGGCCTGAAGTCATGGGCCATCGACGATCGAGCGCCCACCCCACCTTCGGGCGGGCCAAAGAATCGCGGCCAAAATTCTGCTTAATGTGTCCGTAAAGCTTTTAATAGCCTCGCATGATCGGCATTTCAATTGACATTTTATTGTGACCATTACCACAATGGCGCTTCTTTTTGTTGTTGTTGTTGCTGTGTTGCCTGATTATTATTTATGCCATTGTGGTTATTGTTGTAATTGTTGTTGTCACTGAGTTTCTGCGGGCTTGTAACTGTCCACCCTGGTCTTCGTCGTCGTCGTCGTCATCATCGCCATCGTAACTCACTCGATAAGATTTTTCAAGATCAATTCAATCGAGCGCATTCCTCGGTCTGTCCAACCGCGGACAGACAGCTGTGGCCGGCATGATAGGGCTCTGATTGCCCGCCGTCCGTCAGCTGTCGTTGTGGTTATCGCTATCGCCAGCCACATCGTGTTATGCCATGGCATGCGATCGCTTCCAATTAGGGGTCAAGTTTCATCGTCGATCGTTGGGGTCGATCAGTGGATCTTGTGAGATTCTTGGTGGTCCTTTGTCGTTGCTTTCGACATCAATTCGATCGTGAAAAATGTACCATCGAGAACTGATTTAGACTGTGAGTGATCAGAAGAAGGATTCGTTCCTTTCTGTCTTGATAATTTTCTTATAAACTATTCATTCATCTGATAAACAATTAGTTGCTACTGAAATGAGATGACGTAGAACTTGATTCAGATCAATGATCGAGGTATTAGAAGCGATCATGGTTTGTGATTCAGCTCCACAGGGAATTCTAAAACTTTCTATTATCTCTTTCAGATGACGCACTCGGCGGATGAACTTCTCCTCTCTCTCTCCACATCGAGTGAACCCCGACCAACTGACGTCACAAGGAGTTTCAAAACAAGGGAAATTACAACAACATCACACAATCGCACCCCCACCGATATCAAGGTATTATTTTAACATAAATAAAACATAAACCATGTTGTTGCTCCCTTGGTTCAAGTTGATTTTCCCAATCTTGTTGTTGCTTTACTCTTCATAAAAGCCCCAATTTACGAGGTGCCAGATCGGTGTGAAAAACCTGCCTCCCACGCTGGTGAAATTTGTCTTAATTAGTTTTTTCACAGTGCGCGGAGGAATTGTGCCTATGTTTTAGAATCTTTTAAATATTTTATTGTTTTCCCAATTGTTGTTGTAGTCGTTCTCATTGCTTGTTTGTTTATTTATGTTGTTCACTCCAACGGCGATGCCAGACAATTGTATTCTATTCCAGCGAGAACATAAATTTGACACAATTTATTGTTGTTAGGTCTGTCTCTCTGGCCTTCGGAGATCTCGTGACCTCAGCGTCTTCCTGGCGTTTACCGTTTGCTCCACATGACGATCGCCTCGATCACGTGAAGGTCGTTCGAAGGAAGTCGCCGTTTGTTCGCCCATCTGACCCTCCTGCAGGTGGCGAGAAGATCGTGAAGATCATTTATTGTGACGAAATTTGTCTGTGAAGGGCCTCGAACAAGATCGAAGTGATCGAGGTCTTCTCTTGGACTAGTGGAGCAGATGGATTTTAGAATTCCAACTGGACCCTGAGTCATCCTCGATCGCCTCCTTCCTTGTGAAGATCTTTCGGCTGACGTTGCTTCTATTTTCGGGCCCAAGATCACGGACTCAAGGTTCTTCCGTGCATCGCGCGAACGGTGATGTAAACACAACCTGGAAGGCAATGGGGGCCTGCAACAAAAACAATTGCAACAACAAGATCATTATCTTACAAGTGGAGGCGGCATTAGCAGGTGAGATGTTGTTGTTGTTCGTGTTCCAGTCGACTGCTTCCTGATCTTTCGCAGTCTTCGAGATGAGTGCAAAAATATGAATTGTGTGTTTCTCGTGTTGTTTGCGCTTGTGTTGGTGAGCGATTTGTTGCAATTCCATTTGTTGTTCTCTTTATTCTTCTTGTTGTTATTAGTCTTCTTTTGTCTAATATATTTTTATTTACGTTTTCGAAATAATTGATCAAAAAAATTTCCGTTTTCTTCTCGATTCCAAAGATCGAAACTCAAATGTGAGAGAATTTATTTATTTATTGGAATTTCTCGCCGCTTCAAATGCACCGCGCGCACAGTGGGCCTAATCGTGCATCCGTCCCGGCACCCGATGACCCACTTCTAGGCACTTGACCTCGCCGCTCTGGCCCACTGTGCCGGAGGTGGTTGGCGCCGAAAATCGTTAACCTCTGGACCTCAATCATGAAGCTTGTTGCGTTTTGTTCGAAATTTCTCAGTTCAGCAACGACAAGAACAACATCAACAACTACAACAACAATGTCGAGTACAACCTCCAAAGAAGCAGATGTTGCCACATTTTCTGGACTCAGTGTTCTTGGGTCGAAAGTAGTTGATGGAGAGGAAGGAGAGGGAACCCCAAGGAGGCTCCAGACTTTGATCAAGGTCAGCGCGGAATCCGTTCTCCATTCTCCAGGGGCGGGGGTTGGTGCAGGAGGCGTGGCCATCGGGCGGCGATGCCACTTCGCTCGCCGCAAATTCAATTAGTTTTTTCAATTAAACATATTTTCGTTCGCTTTGATCTTCGTGGCGACATTTTATACCATAAAATCAACAACAAACAACCCCTATTAGAATAATAACAAATACCATAAAAACAACAACAACAACAAACGATGAGAATAACAACAATTAGAATACCAGATGGAAGGAGAGCAGGCAGGCAAGGCAGCCAATTAATTTGTTTTTATGGGGCGTTTTTTCATGTTTTTCATGTTTCGAATTTTGTTTTTTTGTCACTTTCGCTCATTGAAATTCGATATGTTTTATTGTTGGTGTTGTTGTTGCAACCGCTTCGTGTATGAGTGTGTATGTGTGAGATGACATTGAAACTTCTGGCTGAACTTTGATCGCCTTCCCCTCACCCTTCTCCATCCCCCTCAATCCCCAACTCTCGCTTGGGATCCTCTTGCAGCTCTTTGATTGCGATTCGTCTCGATTTGTTTATTTTGATTGCGTTCCCTCTCTCACTTCCCCCCATCTTCCCCCCCTCTCTATCGCTTGCTATTTTGTCGGCTGACTCGTTCAAACAATTAAACACTCCGCCAATTGACAATTTGGCAGCACTGTTTGTTTGTTTGCTTCTTCTCTGCTTCTTCGGCTCATAATTTACAGCTTTGATTTCCTGCTAACGATCCACGGTTGTTGATATTATTATTGTTGTTGATCTTGTTTTTGTTGTAGATCTTGATGTTGTTGTTGTTCGTACTTTTATTGTTGCTCACGTTGTTGTCGAAATTGACTTCTTTGTGCAATCGATTTGTTTATTAGACGCTCATATTCAACGGCCGCATGTTATCGATTGTTGTTTATTGATCGATCGATCGAACCAGCGGCGATTGCGCAAAATCGCGTCGCCCCTCAATTGTTGTGAGTAGAAGGAGAGGTGTTAGTCGGTTAATTCGAGGCAGCCCTGGTCCTCATCTCATTGCGTTCGATCGTCTGTTTCGTTATATCGACAGATCGATGATGATCAGATGATTATCTGGCGACGATAGATGAATGAAACTTTTTTCTCACCCAATAAATGCATTCAGGTGAAGTTGCATCGCATCGTACAGGTGTGAGATCGTTACAGGGTGGTGATCGATGGCCCAGTGTTGCCAATCGGACGCCGAAAGAAGCCATCGATCGTCTCGCGCAAGGAGGGCGGGGAGAATCGAGTGGCTCCTCTACGAAGCGATACCAAAATAGAATCCGCAAATATTGGTTTCCCAAATGTTTATGCGTAAATAATGATTGTTCTCGTGGTTAGATTTTTCTTCTTGTTCTATTTCTCCTCTTCGCATGTTCTATTTATTGCTGTTTTGGCTGTTCTGAATTCGAATTGATATCGTTTTGACGTCACGACATGATCCAACATCAGCCTCCCTCCCACCTGACGCATCTTGGCGAAGGCGCGTGGAATCGACTCGAGGAGGAGGCTGTGGAGAAGGGGCCGGGGCTCGGTGGAGGGCCTGATGGCGGTGGTAATTGCCGTGTTTATTGTTGTTAACACCTCGATCGGATCCTCCACGCAGTCGGTAGTTCTGGAGAATCGGAGACTCGTTTGTAACGCTCTATTTTTAGTTGCGAAATCACGAGTTTTCGCGCGATTTTCCGGATAAAATTAGAAAACAGATCATGCTGGAGGGAGGGGAGAGATTCAGAGGGGAAAAGGAGGGTGAATGAGGATCAAAAAAGGGAATGTTGAGTTAGAGAACAAAAGCTTCCAAGGGTTCAAATTTAGTGGTGAATTTTTTAGCGAGACAAAAACCACAATTAAATTCCAATTAAAAACTACAACCAAGGGAGAAAGAGAGACAACAAAAAAATCACCTCAAGTGACACTGGAGTTGAGGAGGCAAACAACAACAAAACTAACAACAATAACGAGTTGAGATTTGGAACCCAGCAAAACCATTAAAGCCCAAGAAGCCAAGAACCTTAGCGGAATTTCGACCGCCAGCCGCCACACCCGAGGGGACGAAGACGGGGGCGATCGATCAAACATCTGTCTAGCGCGACGATCGTGGTAATCGCGTTGGGCGATCGGATCGGGTGCGGTGTGCGGGGGAAGTTGGTCGATTCCATTCAATCAAAATTTGACTGGCTTTCGTTGGTTCCATTGTTTGTTGTTTGTGTTACCACAACACTTACCGCTAGACTTTGGACCCACTTCGTCGCTCGACATTTCACCATCGGATGATGAATTCATCTGCGAAATCTTCTCTCTCCCTCACTCTCTCCTTATCTCTCTTGATCACACTCTCTATCTCTTTTACACTCTTTCTCCTTATCTTGCGATGTCTTTGTTTACACTCGATGAGCTGTTGTAAACAACATGTTGTTGTAATTAATTTTGATTTTGTTGCTGATCAATTTGTCGTTGTTGTTGCTGATGAAGTTGTTGGTATTCTTGCTCTACATTGTGCTGTTATTTTTGTCTTGGATGTTAACAAGTCTGGACGCCCACTCGATTGTCGCGTAACACGGCTAATGGCCCACATTATTGGACCAACGATCGCTCTCTCTCCCTCTCCCTTTTACACTCTTTCTCGCTCTTCATCCTCCACTCCTTCGTAATTTCTATTTTGAGCCGGGTTCCGCCGGGTTTTGACTTCGCTTCAGGTTTTGGCCAAAAGCATTTAAATGACAAAACGATCGTTTCTTTTTATTTCACTCAAGTGGTTGTGGTTTTCGTCAGTCGGTTTCCGTCCATGTTATGACAGCTTGTCGAGAATAAATTCACGATCGCGAGGATTTTGATTACCCCGTTTATCGATCGATTAACTGAGTTTTAGCACCTGCTTTGTGGATATGTTAAGATTTTATTATTTTATATTTTTACGGTCTCATTTGCATCGACATTCAAAATCGCGACGAGAAGAATCCGGTTCAACGCGATCGATAACGAGCCAAGAAGATCGATCGATCAGTTGGCCCGAAGTCTTCTGATTCTAAGTCTTCCAGGCCATGAGAGATCTATGAGTCAGCCCTCGGCCCCTCATCCGGATCCCTTTCTTCCGCGAATCTTCTATTCTATCGAACAATGATCGATCCTCGGCGACCGATCCCAGGTTTAAAAGGAATTTCCCCCCAGAACCCAGGCAATTTTTCACCGTCCAACTAAGAATTCCACTTTCCTGTGAATTCTCTCGCCTTCAACCCCCACCTCCTGCGCCAGAACGATCGTGTTGCGATCGCACCTCCACGGATCATCGATCGCGTTCTTCGCCCTCTCGCCGGGAATCTTGAATCGATCGTGGAACGCGAATATTCTTCTCCCAGGCGAGTTGTTATTATGACCTAATTCCGCAAATATTGCGATCGGGTGTACTTTGCCCTCTCTCACTCTCTCTCTGTCGATCTTCCTTTCTCACTCCCTCCTGTGGCCACTCGGCGGTCATCAATCATATCTGATTGCCTCAAATTTGTGGAATTCATTAAAAATTCGCACATTTCGTCGGCTTGGAAAGAGACAAAACTCGTATTTATGTCAGAAATTGTGCTAATTTTGTTGTGATAGTTGTTATTATTGTTGTTGTTGTCAAATAGCTTTTATCGAGCCAGTTGGAACCATCTAATTTATGTATCGAAAACTGCGTCGCACCGAAAAAGTCGGGAGTTGATTTTATTTCGGCGACAGAGCATGACGAGGCCGAAGGAGGGAGGCGGATTTCGCAGGTCTCGTGTTGGGTGGAGGGAACGAAGGAGGCAGAGGGAGAGGAGCCCCAAAGGTCTAAAACGTCAATCAGAAACGAAATTAACTCAAACGTTATTAGGAGGAGGATGGAGAATGAATGCGAATTATCATAAATAATTTCAAATTCTATTGATTCAAACTGATTGAATACAAATGATGATAACATCAGCTTTATTATCGTTGAATTATCAATGAAAAAATTCTCCAAACCCTCGAAGTCTCTCGGTTCAAAGTCCCTGCAAATTTGCCAAGAACCCTCCACGAACATTCCATCAGAAGTGAAATAAAAATCCGATTTTATCGCGAAATTTGCCTGTTGTCAGCATAAAAATTGGAAAATCCGAAAACAATTAGAAATTTTCGAGAATCTCTGATAAAAAACTGCTTCGATTTTTTTCGTAACAAACAAACAGCAATAACAACAACATCGACATCGGCAACTATTGGTCGAAGAACAAAAACGCGAACGATGGCTAAAAATAAAAAACACTTCAAAACAACGCAAGCAGCGAGTGTCAACGATTCACAACGGCTTCTCGAAGAGGGCGAAGTTGCTGCTACCAAGAATAACACCAACAACAAAAACAAAGGCACAATAGAGAACAACAATAACAACAACAATCGGCATTGTTTACCTGTTGAATCGGCAGAATTTGAAAATGTTTTTTTTTTTCTTTTCTCCCCAACGATGTGAGCGAATACGATTGCCAAAAGAGAGGGGGAGCAGGTTGTTAACAGAGCTCTCTCTCTCTCTATCTCTTCATCTCAACTTCTCTCTCTTTCTCACGCCTTTCGACGCTGCTGATAAGAAAATGTTTGCCGTGACGTGAACAAAATCAAGACAACAACAACAGAGTCGACGCAGACATTTTCCCAGAGAGCGATGGTTCTCTCAGTAGTTTCGCTCTCAGAAGTTTTCCTCTGTTGCTGCGCCGCGTCTGTTGAACAGCGCTGTCAACGTTCGTTCTTTCTTTCGTGCGTTCCCACTGTTCGTTATGATTCCCAACCAGTTCATGGCGTTCAGCACTGAAGGGAGGCTTCGGTCGATGTTAGCAATTGTTCGAAACGGGAAGTGAGGATTGGGTTAATCTTGCTCCATGCATGAGGGCCGTGTTCCCCAACCCTTGTTACGACTGTAAAGAACGGCCGAGATAAACATCTGATCCCGTTTTCGACCCAATCTCTATTGAGCAATCAATTTGTGATTAATTACTTAATTCATGGAATATTAACATATAATTTAGAATTTAATGGAATGTAAATGGAAGACAAAGTAGTTTACTGTTACTAGTGGAGACAGGCAGAGTTTTGTTTAGTTAATAATTGAGATATGTTGTATGAGAGATTTAGTTGATATAAGAATAGTAGAAGAAAATTTAATAAACATCATGGGGAGAACAAGTCAAATTAAGCAAGAATTTCAATATTAAAGATTGTTTTAAATGAAGGAGAACTTCTCTAGAGCAATGGATTACAGAATAGGAATCATCTCAAGGTAAGTGATGATTTCTACTAATTAGTTAAAGTATAAGAGATAGTAGCTGGAGGTGATGACGATCACTCATCGGTAGAAAAAAAAAATCATAATGACACAAGCCACCCCAGAATATTGAGTCACCCGATCGCAGCTGACTTTCGGGAATTAAAGAAGCTTTTAGCATCGACGCCCACTCGAGCGGAATTTCTATCAATTACGTTCTTAATGTCCAACAAATTATGGGCCATTAATCTTGAATTTTAAATTTTGAAGCATTTCGTCGGACGAATATGCGAAAAAACGAATGAGTGGCAGATGGACAAATGGACAACATTTGATGGACAGAGGGACAGACAAAAAAGACGCAAATTAGCGAAGCAATAGTTAATTAATCGGATGTCGGGGGCATGGCGAATGACCCGTTGCCTTTTACAGGGCGCTCGCTATCCGAAAACTCTGGGGAATGCACGACCCTCGGCTTCAAGGCGCATCTCGTATATTTTCATATTCGAAATATTTTGATGTGCGAATTACATAGAAGAATTCGAGGAATTTGCATTCAATCAAAAAAACACTTTCGTTGCAACAACATACTATTTGCAAAATGCCGAAATTCATACATAAGTTGATGATGCTGTCACCGCAACAACAACAGCAACAAAAACTATTGCAACAATAGACCAACGGGTGCCAAAAATAATTCACTTTTGCTTTGTTGTCTATTTTTAAAGTTTTCTCTCCTTCTCTCGAGGAAATTAATTGGATTTTTTCGGTTTCGTTCAAAATTTGAATTTAATTCATTTGGCTTTTGCTGTTGTTATTGTACATGACTGCATATTGATTAGCAGTTGGCTTGTGGCTTTTGTCGTCCATCGTTGTTTTCTGTCGCCCCTGACAGTTGACAGCCGCCTCCTGCCTGTGGCTCTGACATTTTAATCACCACTCATTCTCGCTCCCTCTCGCCCCCAACGACTTCGACATCGAAAGTTCACTGTCAATGCCAAGAATTGCTATCTCTCTCTCCCTATTGCTATCTCTCTCTCTCGCTCCCTCGCTCTCTAATGTGTTATTTCTTTTATGAAAATTCATTAGTTTTATTTTATTTCGCGTTTTTATTGTCATCGTCGCTGTGCTCGCAGCATGACGGACGCGATTTTTCATTTGCGATCGCGAAAGTCTTGCGAATGCTTGATAGCCTTCGGTTTCGATGAGAAATCAGCTATTTTTGAAAACTCATGCTCATGTGGGGGAAAATAGTTATCGCTCACGAGTAGAAAAGTAACAAACGCGGGGAGATGAAGACCGAAAGTGTTCGAAAAAGAGCTTGAGGCGATGTTTTTCGAACAATGATAAATCGATTATGTTTATTACTTCAATCATACTCCCCAGTTTAATCACGATTGCGCTTACAATCTCTTACAATCATCGCCATGATCTTTCGTCGAGTTAACACCTCTTATGGTCAAGCAGTTGTCTGGAATTATGAGTTACCCATCGATTTAAATTGTTCTCGATATGTTTTTCCACTCAAAACACCTGTTGCCCCTGTGCCACACCTCTTTCGACCGATCCGAATCCCTTGGGGGTGAGTGGAAGCCACGATCACGGATCATTGCAAGTGATCGAAGCGGCGAATGACTTCATCACAAGGTCCCCTATCGAATTCCAGCGACAGGTCGAGTTGCAGCGACCTCTGTTCGCGCCCGCCCACGCCTCGCTCTCGCTCTCAGTGGCAACGCCGCAGTTGCAGTTGGTGTTGTTGCGTCGGCTGCTGTTGGCGTCGTCGCAACGGCTTTGAACGAGTTTCGATTTGTCGCTCAAAGTCGCACTAAGCGCTTTCTCGCGTGCTTTCGGGGGCCGCAAATGCCGCTAATTAAATGGCGGACGGACGGACGGACAGCAGACGGCGCCATTTCCACCGATCGACAGACACCGATCTTCGGACACGCAACACCTCGGCTTCTGGCGGCGACGCGATCGTTAAAAATAGCGCCGCGTGACGTCACCGTGACGTGTGCCAAGGCGTCGGCCGCCTTCGCGACCGGGTCTGCGTTTCTGTAAACAGCCAATAACAACAACAACAACATCGAGTATTGGAAGAAGACCAAGAAGAACATGCCTCAATTAGCGCTTCACACCTGCTCCACCGCGAACCGGGTCATTGAGGCTCTTAACTGTTTTTCGCCGCCATCTTGAGGCCATCTCGCTTCGGGGGTCTCCGGGGCCAACCGATCGGCGGGGAGGTGTTAATTCGACGAAACCGCCGAGAACACGATCGATGAAGCGATCATCGAAGGAGAGATCGTTGCGATGATTGTGATTAAACTGGGGACTGGAGTATGATGGAGTAATGAAGATGATCGACAGCCAAGTGAGAGAATAAGTGTGTGATCGTGAAGGAAGACTTTAAGATCTGGAGCATGATCGACATTCACTTGAAGTGGGTGTAAATTTGTTATTTTGACCATATTTACAATGGTTTTGAAGCCAATGATTACATATAATTGATCTTAATCGCATTCTACATTAAGATCTAAATAAACAATCATCGTTTTAAAAATAAGTGAGTTACGATATTCTCATTTCATATTCTACAGCGAGAACACTTTTCCCTTTTCACTTTCTCGATCGCCAATTTCCCTCGCGATCATTACATAATTAATTTCACCTCTAATTGATTTGCACTGTGTGCACGATCAATGCGATTTCGATTACGATCGCCCCATTCATGCTTTCGCTCTTTCGACGATCGCCAACAATGCGATCACCAATTGTTCGCATGATCTTGATCGTCATCATCATCCTCATCCTCATCCCCATCATCATCGGCAATCGGTCGCGATCGTGTTCGCTCTGACACCGATCGCGATGACGATCGACGATTTCCCCGCGTTGTAAAAATGATTTATTGCCGTCCATGCGATCAGGGATCACATTCGCTTTCAATTATCGCTGCAGCGACGGCTGTCGGCGATGATCTTGTAAAATTAATTATCGGCATTCAAAGCAACAACATCATCATCATTGACGTCGTCTGCTGCTGATGCCGCGATCATCTTCAATTGTTCCGCGCACCGCGTTTCGATTTCGTTGCGGGTTTTTTTCGTTACTGTTGTTGCATCTAGCGTTTTATTTGCTTTTGTTATTTACTGGCGGACACGTTCATAATTTAGATGCTAATTGTTGTTGTAATTGTTATTGTAATTGTTGGTGTAATCGCTCTTTTTTGTCGCAGTTTTCGCTGTCGGTTTTTTTTGTGCTCTCAATGGCGCCCGCCGATAGGTTTCAATGGCTCCTCATGGCGTCAAAAACAAACATTGAATTCGCACTCGAGTTCGCGATCGCAAATATTTAGTCAATGATTCGACAGACAGACAGGCGGACGGACAGACAAACGGCGGAAGTGTCGTCCGACTGATAGCGACCTGGACTTTAAGCCCTGACTTTGATTGAGTCACCGCTGGCTTCCGCTCCTCTAGGCGATCAAGCGATCGTCAGTGAGCTGAGTGTTTGGTGAACGATCGATAGAATAGAGTGATTCAGGTACGAAAACGAAGCTGTCTGGAAACGATCCTCAGATTTGACTTCGAATAAAATTGTCAAGAGAAGGGATAATTCATATTTCGATCGATAGGATTGAATCGATTAACGTCGCACCTCGCGATCAATTCACTTCCCATTCCTCCGTCGATCAAATGCAGTTTCTCCTTCAAGCCTCAAGCTGCCTCAACGAGCCCCAAGTGGCCCTCAAGTGCTCTCGATTAAAGCGGCAGCCACTCCCTGAGATCGGCTGACACCCTAACCCGCTCCGTCACGCCCCCTGGCCCACCGCCCATCACACCTTCCTCGGAGTTTTCCTTCTTTTCTCTGATTTTTTCGTCAAAAGTCAACACATTTATTTGCATTTCAATTGCAGAGACAACAACCACAAATTGTTTGTTCTTCATAAAAATTCATAAGTTTGCTAAATTGTCTTAAATAGCTTTATTCATTGTTTTTGTTCCTATTGTTGTTGATGTTTTTATTGTTGTTTCCATTGTTATTGTTGTTTTATTTATGTTTGTTGTCTTAGTTGTTGCCATATTTGTTTTTATTGTTGCTGTATATTATTTGATTGTCAACAGAAAACATTTTGTGTTTGAACAAGAAATTCCAACAGTCAACGAGCCGTCAGAGCCGTCCGCCTGCCGCAGATACAAACATTCGAGTATCTAGATACATAGATAGATCTAACTGCGATCAGAAGTCGCGAAATTTTTTCGATATGTTTGTTTTTGCTGCTGCGTTTGTTCGTTCCTCGTTTTTAGCAACAGCGGCTCGTGCTCAATTTCTGAATTAATTTACGAGCGAGCGGCCGAGTTTTCGAACTTTTGTCAATTGCTTTGCAAAGTGACAACAACAACAACAACAATAGCAACAACAAATGAAGTAACAACAAGAACTGAAACCACAACAACATTAACATTTTAGTAACAACAAAGATACAATTACATAACGAATATTAAATCAATTAGATTCGATCCGAATGTGAATGTTTCTCAGAGATACAATTGCTCTTGGTCGGAGTTGGCGCCAAATGACGCAATTGTTAAGTGGGCAGCTGAGTTATTACAACAACAACGATTGTAACAACAACAAGAATTCCAACATATTTCAATGATAACAACAATGGTATGGAACAAAAGCAAGAACAACAATAACTGACAACCACAAACGATAGACAGAAATGGCAACGAGATTTTTGTACAGAGAAGTGAATAATTGTGAATGGACATGACCTAACTCTGTTCCATCACCACCTTTCTATCTTTCTACTCTTTCTATTCCTCCTCCCCCAGAACCATGACTCACTCACTCTGGGGCTTCCTCAGAAACCGGATGCAAAGTCAGAATCCTCCGTTAGAATCGAATTTGGAGACTCCTCCCTCCGGATTAGTCAGCAACTTGGCGAAAGGTGCGTCAGTATAAGCCATGATAATAAACAAATTAACAACAACAATTACCACCGAATTCATAACAATATCCACAACAACAATCAGATCAACAAAATTAACAATATTCTCAACAACACAACTTCAACAACCACCAAAACAATCACGGAAATAACAACGAAAACAATCACCAAACCATGCACCAAAACAATGAGCAAAAAAAAATAGCAAACAACAAACACGACAACGACCAAAACAATCAGAAACAACAACCACCAACAAATTGTCATCGAAACCCGGCCGCTTTCGTTCCGAATCGGGCGCCATCGACAGCCGAATTTCGACGGCGTCGCTCATTTTGGCCCAGTGCGGTCGTAAATTATCGATCAGGCTGCTTTAGGCTAACGACGACGGCGTCACCGAAAACGGCAGCCGTCGAACCATCGATGGCTAATTGAGCCATTGAGCTTGCGGCAGCTGGACGGACGGCAGCGGCGGACGCGAAGACAAATGGGCGTCGGCGCCTTTGACCGAGGTCGGGAATCGAACGGGGGGAGGGCGTGATACAAAGGGGAGAAGTGGGATCTGTTCTCGTTGATTTTTGATTCTATGATCTTTGATGATTTGATCTTTGAATTAGATGGAGAATGTTAGAAGAAGGGTTGACGAAGGCTTAAGGGATCCTTTGATCCCCCTCTTCCTCAGAATCGATCCACAGATCCCTCTTCAAACCCCCGCCTCTCAATCATCGGGCCCTCGGGCGACGACGAGCTGAAGGCGGAAAATGCCGATGTCGAAAACCACTCGTTCCTCGCTCGGATGAGTAGTTAATTGCGCGATTATGCTAATGAGACGTCGTCGTCGCCAGGCGTGCGATGCGATGCGCATGCGCGGCGATTAAACAGTGACAGCGACAGCAAAAACAATAGGAACAACAAAAAAAATACAAACAACAATAGCGCCAACAAAAACTAGTCAAAGCTTAAAACAAACAGAAGCTTAAGGGAGACAGACAAGCAAAAACTAAACCACAGACTAGCGGGAGGGGCGTCAGCCGGTGACAAATGTTGACAAATTGTTCGGCGACTCGAGCGATTTGCATACGATCAGTTGGAGCTCCATGATCAGGGGTCGGGGGCCGAAAAGTCTTGGTATTCCTCTGGCTCTTGATTGACGTAATCGGCGCTTCCATCGACGCGAACCTCGACGGCGACCGTCGACCCTTCGCCTCGCCCCAGACCCAACGATCGATCGATCGTTCGATTGATCAACCGATTGCGATCGGGTCGCGCAGGTTGGGGGCGGGGACTTTAAGCGCAATTTATTTGACATCGTTCGGAATTCGATTTGGATTCCTAGCAAAGAAGGAAGGGCTCTAACGTATAGTGAAAATCTCGCTGACCTTTGGAAGGTTTGTGATCAAGTGATCGTGGAAGGTTTCACAAGTGATCTTTTTCTTGAGTTGAGTTTTTGTTTTAAGTCGCGGAACCGTTCGAGCTATCCACATCCGGGATGAATTCTGGGCCCATCGATTTGCATACGATTTTCCGCCGATCGTGTTTTATTGGTTTCGTTATCTTCCGCTTTGTTGTCGTTGATCGCGAGGGAGGTCAACGATCTGAATGCTCAGTGGAAAGCGAAAAAACGATCGATTACAAATTATCAATAAATGAAATAAAAATTATCATATGTCAATTCCATCATTCTTTGATAATTATATAAAAATATAATTCTGATTTCATCATACTTTGATAATCATTTAAAAATATAATTTTAATTTCATCATACATTTGATAAATTTTTAAAGCAATTTTACTTTCAGCACTTTGATAATTATTTAAAAATAAAATTTTACTTTCATTACTTTGATAATTATTTAAATTATTATTTACTTTGAAAATTATTTAAAAATATTATTATTTAATGGTCAGAAGTATACAATCTGTCCCTCTTTCCCCTGATCTACTCGTGGTTCAATCCCGAGAAAGACAGATCGTCTGAACTCCGCCGACGTTCGGCGAGCACCGAAAGTGAGAAATTGATTGAGGATCGTCGATTGGCGCCCTCTGGCCATCGTCTCCTGCCCCACTTCTCACTCTCCCGCTGCACCTGCCGCAATTTTCTCATTTCCCTGTCGCTCACTGTCTCTGTCGCACTCGCTCACGATGTCTCCATTTTTCTCTGTCGCCTCGATCGACGGCGAATTCGTTGCTTGAACGATCGCAGCTTGGAGCCGCCCACTCGCCACTCCCACAACGCGTGGGCGATGAAAGTCGGGGAAAAGTTTCATCGCGATAAATTGTTGTAGGTGATCCTCGAAGTTGTTGTTTTTTTGTTATTGTTGTTGTTATTTTTGTTACAGTTGTTGTTATTTTTGTTATAGTTGTTTTTATTATTACTGATCTTTGCAAAAATTTGGAAAACAAAGCGTTTGCGATGCACGATCGTGGCCTGGAGGCTGCCGATTTTCCACAAGTTGCGGGCGCGGCAACTGGAATAGTGGAGATCAAAGAACAACAACAAAAGCAAGAAAAACAATAAGAAAAACCTGCAACAACAACAATGGTAACAACAATTGCAACAGCAATAAAAACCACCAACAAAAAAGAATTCAAGCAGTTGCCGCTTGCAATGAATTTTGTCCTGAAGCTTGAAGAAGGAAGGAAGGAATGAATGTGAGGGAGTATGTTAGAGAGAAAGAGAGAGACAGAGGAATGAGAGAGGGAAAGAGAAGAGGGAGAGAGGAGAATAGTGTGTATGATAGAGAGAGTGACGGCGATATCAGAAACACGAAACTTAGGAAAAGCGATGCATTTTTCGCTCCTGCTGCTGATGGCGATCAAGCCACGATAAACACAACATCAACAACAACGACAACAACAACGACAACAACATCGACAACAACATCGACAGCAACAATAGCAACAGTTTAACATGCGGACAAAATTGCCTCATATGTTGCTGTCTCTTTCAACCCCTCCCTCTTCCACCTCCTTCTCTAATATCCACCAAATGTGGGTTAATTGTGAACAAGATTCGTGCGATTGTCGGTGGATGGATCTCAGGTAATTGTTGTTGTTATTGTCATGGTTATCTTTGTGTTTTCTATCTCGTTGTTGCTTTGGTTTAGGGCATCTTCTGGCAAAAAATTCCACCGTGATCATTGATCATGCATCTCTTTGAGTTTTCTCGTTTTCACTAACCCTTTGAGGAAGGTGATAGAAAAGGGATTTTCAACAAAACTCAATGATCAAGAAAGTGATCATCAACAAGAACTTTCCCTTGTTTTCCGATCAGAGTTGCCACTATTTCTTTTCACTTGCCGCTGAGTGGAGAAGAGAACATTCTATTTGTCTTTTTTGTTTTGAGAGATTTTTCTCACAGTTCTCGCGAATTTCTCGCAAGCCATTAATGCGATGACACGTCTCCGGCGACACCTCCAACCCGCCCCTCACGCCACGCCCCTCGGCACTCATACGCCCCTTGCACTCGCCACACTACGCCCCGGCCCACGCATGTCTCTGTTTCCGCCACTCGGTCTACAAAACGATTGCTCGTGCATTGCTGACAGTTTTACTGTCGCTCGCACCTCCTCCACCCACTCGACACGAGTGGTTTTTTTTGCACTCGACTATTTTTTTGCAAAATGTTTCACTTTTAGTAGTGGTTTCTAATTCAACTTGTAGTTGTTATTTTCGAAGCTGTTTTATTGTTCTAATTGCTGTTATGATTGCTCTTGTCGTTGTTGTTTTTGCCACTGTTGGTGCTTTTCTCGATGTGGTTGTTGTTGGTGTTGCCACCACGCGCTCGATGCATTGATGACCCTGAACTTGAAACAACTATTGAGAATATTCCCAATGTCATTTGTTGTTATAATTA
The DNA here is from genome assembly GCA_017309665.1 of Coelopa frigida. Classification (NCBI taxonomy): domain Eukaryota; kingdom Metazoa; phylum Arthropoda; class Insecta; order Diptera; family Coelopidae; genus Coelopa; species Coelopa frigida. Next base: position 35,631,822 of record CM029562.1, on the reverse strand, counting down.
TTGAATAGATTGCTGTTGTCTGTATTTGCACATTTTGAATAGTTTTCTTTCTTCGAATTACCTTATTATTACCTTTGTTCTTGTCTCAACGACGCTTCGACATTTCGAAATCTTCGATCTTCGTTGTTCGATGCAGTCGCTCAAGTGTTTAATTACAGCTCTCGCCGATGTTTGCGCATTCAACGCGATCAATCATTAGAATCATCGATCCATCGATCTCTGAATTCACTGATCCAATACTCGATACCAATCGACAAAGATCACTTGATCGCCTCCTTGCATGAGCTGCAAACTTTTCATTGCACTCGGAACAGCTGACGATTGCTTCTGAAGATCAACAATTAGTCTTCTGAAGATGCTCCAAACATCCTCACGTCTTTCACCCCAAGGCTCCTTGAGAGAATCGTGAGTCAGAAGCCATCGACAACTCATCGGCCATATTTCGATAGATCGATCGATCGATCGTTGAAACCCATTGCTCGATCACCAGGTGATATCCATCGATCATATTTATTTAGAGAACCTCTTTGAATGTTCGCAGAATGAAATGTTCCATGAATGAAATCACTTCCTTAAAGAGAACTCACTTTGATCGTGTTGTGATCGTTTCATTAAAACTTCTCCGCTTGTTTCGTTTTCTTTTTGTCTTTTGAATTTTTTTCTGATCATGATCACAAGATCTTGTTGCAAAACGGGAACACGAGGAATTCCTCTGGTTCTCCTGATCGTTGTTGAGATCGTTATATTTTTCGAAGGCGCCCCGCAACTCGTGACAAGATCGTAAGACCCTGATTTTTTTTATCTCGATCATGCCCAGCCGGAGTCCCGTTTGGACCCACTGCCTTCGGGATCCGCCCGGGCGATCGTGGTCGCAGGTCGTTCCGCACGTGCGCCTCGTCGCGTGGCCGGCCGCCTCTCGATCGCCGCCATAAATCGTCCGCGATCGCAATCGATTTGGCTGTCAACCAAGAGCAAGGCCGGCGATCAGAGGGCGAAGTGAGCCCAAGGTGAGGGCGAAGAAGAGCCAGAGGGTAGCGCAAAGGAAGAAGAAGTAGGAAGGAATGTGGTGAAGAACCCAGAGGAGAACTTGGAGTCCGCTGACATCGACCGTTAGAAGCGGGAATTCAAGGCGAACCTCGGGGAAATCGCTGAGTGAGGGAGGAAACGGAAGAGGGACGAAGCGGGTCGAAATTGCTGAGTGGGGCGAAAGAGGATCCCAAAAATTCACTCAAGGTGCTTCACTCACCGAAGTCTGGGTGCTTTTGCTCTTCAACGGAATTTTCGATCGATTTTCACTATAAAATCAGTTTTTCCAAAAATGTCTCACTTTTTTCTGAAGTTCTTTTTGGTGCACTTTTAATGACAAGTTTATGGTTATTCTTAAAGTTTTTCTCAGTATTTTTTGCCACTGCACAGCGAGCTTCCTCCGCCTCGTTCTGAGCCTCAAAACGAACTGAAGCTCGAATTCGCCGATCGCGCTGCAATCGGCTTGCAGTAACCAACACAACAGCAATATTAACAGTCAAAACAACAACAAAAATAACAATAAGAGTAACAACAACAAAAACAACTGCAACTACAACCCCACTCAACAGCAACAACAACAAGAGCAGCAACTCTTTTCATTCTCAAAATCGAGCTTCCGACGCTGCTTCGACAATCGTCGTCGCGTCGATCGTGTTCTGCAAGTGTTGCAGTTTTTGTTGTTGTAGTGGTGGTAGTAGTTGTTGTTATAGTTTTTGTTATTGTTGTTGTCGTTGTTTTAGTTGTTGTAATAGTATTGTAGTGATTTTTATTGGAGCTTTGAAAATATTTTCGAGACTTTTTCAACATTATTTTTTTCTGGGCCTCAAAAACTTGGAGAAACCAAAATGTTTCTCTCTCCTCCTCTATAAGCTCCCTCTTTCTATCTCTTCAAGAAAATTCGCACATGTTTCGAATCCTTCATCCTCACTACTTTCGTTCGTTTCTCTCCATGCCTCTCAGTTTAAATGTTCAACCCTTCTGCCGAGTTTCCGAAGGACGGACAGACGTCATCCGGCGACCGCGAACGCGAACTGTTTGCGTTTCCTTTTCGCATTTCTGAGCTCCATTGCATTCGACTCCAATGGTTTGTGTGTCAAGGGCGTTGCAAGGAGTCGATCGCGGGACGTGAAGTTCGAAACCGAAACCAACAAATGAATATGACAGTGGCAACAACATCAAATATGTATGGTTATGACAACAACAACAACAACTCCGATGATGATCAATGCGTTCGTCATTCGCTGCATCCGCGGCGACTCGAGTTGATGTGGTTTTTATTACTGTTTTCTGGTTTCTTTCTTTGTTCCACTGTGTTCGGTGTTTGTTTTCGCCGTCGTCATTGTCGTTGTTGCTGTTGTTGTTGTTTTCTGTTGTCCGCAGAATATATTTAAATTATCAACAAAATGAAACAACAATTGGAACAACAACATTTGGAACAACAACCTCCTTAATGAATCTGTTAATTTTTAATATTTCTGCGGACCGAAAGGATCTGTGTGAAGAGAGAGAAAGAGAGAGGGAAAGAGATAGGGGGAAGTTGGATGCGGTCGTCGGTTCTGTTTGTCCAGACTTGTGAAATTTTTACGACTCCCCCGCCCTCCGCTGCCCGCGGGATGTCCCAAAATTTGTCACATTTCGCAAATTTATGACGTCTGGCAACCCGCATAAAAATCACGCAAGGATCGAATTCTTTTCGCTCTCGTCGCCTGAATTTCGGAGGCCTTCGGACAGATGTTGGCGAAGACTTTTGGGGCCGATGGCCGGACCGAAGGGTGGCCAGTTCTACGAATGCTTAATTAGCGGTTGACAGCCGGATGACAGACGTCTTTGGTCGAAATAACAAAAACTGATTTCTCGTTGGAACCTGGAATTTTCAGTCTTGCAGACAAAGGAAAGGGAACGTCCTCGATAATCAAATATTCAAGTTAAAGTTATGGGCATGTTTTTAAAAGTTCTTATTAAAGAAATGAAATATTTTGCCAAATTTTGAACGTTAATGGTATTAATATTGTTTGTGTTGTATACAATAATTAAAATTAAATAGTCCAATTTTTGTCATTGTTTAAATTAATTTTTAATTACTGGTCCCGATCTCCGATGGACGAATTGTTTGACCACAAATGTTTGGTCGAAGATCAACAGACGCTCTGTCGTCGGCCGCCAATGCAAATTAATTCGCCGGCAAGAGAAATAAAAGATCATTAAAGACGCATCGCTCCCATTGACAGCTCGATCGTGGGCGTGGGGCGCAGGAGACGTCGACCGGGTCGGCGTCGACGGCTCTGATGACGACGAATGGCAACCCTGACGCGAGCTGCCAAGGGCTGTCGTAAACAATTCGCTCCGAGCCAAGGATGCGAATAAACAATTGGAACGGCAAGTGGCACCCACACGCAATGCTGCCAGATCGATTGTCATCGGTCGTAAATTGCGGCGGTTTTCGCTTTCTTATTGTTTTAATATCTGTGTTTAATTTTAATATTTATTTTATGATTTTTATTATTCTTTTGTATTATTTTTATTATTTCATTATTTGTTGTGCATATTTTTATTTACTTTGAATGGCTTCATCATATTGTAGTTTATTTCTCAATTATTTTTAATTCGAACTCGTGGTCGACGCGATGATTCAATTCAATTGCGTTCGCCGCCAAGAAGAAGAAGAGACGCAATATCTCATGAACTTCAACAAATGCACATTTTTGCGAAATTCATGTTTTTTCTTCGAATTTTTCACGCCGAGTGTGGGACACGCGGAAAACGTGGAAATCTTAATGTGTTCTGATAACGCAGCGAGTGCCACGATCCGCAATCGGATCTGAACCAGCGTCTGTCTGGCCGTCGTCTGTCCGTCCGTCCGGTGTCTATCCGTCCGTCCGGTGTCTGTCTGTCCGTTGTCAGCGGCAATAATTGTCGAACGCCTTCTGGGTCGCGCAATGAATTTATGGCCGCGGAAGATTTTGTGAGAATTTGCATTTCCAATTATATTTTTTAAACGGCGGTCTCTGCGCGACTCGTCGACGATTGTCTTGAGTAATTGCGATTGCGATAAGCAGGGGGCTCCGGTTCCTGAAGGCGAAGGCTAATGCGAAGGATGGTGCAGACAGTATTTGGGGCGGCGGCTGTCACATGAATTGAATAGGTAAACTAGGGGATAGATAGCGGGAATAGATACATCAGTGAAAGAAGTCTGTCAATATTTGCAAACACATGTTGACAGACCTCATTTGAAATATTTACAAACATATACGTAAATCTTTATATATGTCTTTTTTGGGATCTGTATCACTTTCATAAAATGATAAATAGATTCTTTTCTTTCTTTTTTAAAAATATTTAAAGATATTAGAAAAAATACCAAGTGAATTTAAAAGTCGTTACGAATTAACGTCCTTTTCGCAAAATAACGCGTATTTACGGAGATATGAACGATTTAAGATTTCCATAAAAATTGACTGAATTTTGAAATTTTCGAAAATTTAAAGGTAGTTACGAATTAACGTCCTTTTCGCAAAATAACGCGTATTTACGGAGATATGAACGATTTAAGATTTCCATAAAAATTTACTGAATTTTGAAATTTTCGAAAATTTAAAGGTAGTTACGAATTAACGTCCTTTTCGCGAAATAACGCGTATTTACGGAGATATGAACGATTTAAGATTTCCCTGAAAAATAGCCTGAATTTTGAAATTTTCGAAAATTTAAAGGTAGTTACGAATTAACGTCCTTTTCGCGAAATAACGCGTATTTACGTAGATATGAACGATTTAAGATTTCCATGAAAATTTGCCTGAATTTTGAAATTTTTCAAAAATTTAGAGGTTGTTACGAATTAACGTCCTTTTCGCGAAATAACGCGTATTTACATAGATATGAACGATTTAAGATTTCCATGAAAATTTTCCTGAATTTTGAAATTTTCGAAAATTTAAAGGTCGTTACGAATTAACGTCCTTTTCGCGAAATAACGCGTATTTACGGAGATATGAGCAATTTAAGATTTCCATGAAAATTTGCCTGAATTTTGAAATTTTTGACAATTTAAAGGTAATTACGAATTAACGTCCTTTTCGCCAAATAACGCGTATTTACGGAGATATGAACGATTTAAGATTTCCATAAAAATTGACTGAATTTCGAAATTTTCGAAAATTTAAAGGTAGTTTCGAATTAACGTCCTTTTCGCAAAATAACGCGTATTTACGGAGATAATAACGATTTAAGATTTCCATAATAATTGACTGAATTTTGAAATTTTCGAAAATTTAAAGGTAGTTACGAATTAACGTCCTTTTCGCGAAATAACGCGTATTTACGTAGATATGAACGATTTAAGATTGCCATGAAAATTTGCCTGAATTTTGAAATTTTTCAAAAATTTAGAGGTTGTTACGAATTAACGTCCTTTTCGCGAAATAACGCGTATTTACGTAGATATGAACGATTTAAGATTTCCATGAAAATTTGCCTGAATTTTGAAATTTTCGTAAATTTAAAGGTCGTTACGAATTAACGTCCTTTTCGCGAAATAACGCGTATTTACGGAGATATGAGCAATTTAAGATTTCCATGAAAATTTGCCTGAATTTTGAAATTTTTGACAATTTAAAGGTAGTTTCGAATTAACGTCCTTTTCGCAAAATAACGCGTATTTACGGAGATATGAACGATTTAAGATTTCCATAAAAATTGACTGAATTTTGAAATTTTCGAAAATTTAAAGGTAGTTACGAATTAACGTCCTTTTCGCAAAATAACGCGTATCTACGGAGATATGAACGATTTAAGATTTCCATGAAAAATAGCCTGAATTTTGAAATTTTCGAAAATTTAAAGGTAGTTACGAATTAACGTCCTTTTCGCGAAATAACGCGTATTTACGGAGATATGAACGATTTAAGATTTCCATGAAAAATGACTGAATTTTGAAATTTTCGAAAATTTAAAGGTCGTTACGAATTAACGTCCTTTTCGCGAAAATAACGCGTATTTACGGAGATATGAACGATTTAAGATTTCCATGAAAAATTGCCTGAATTTGAAATTTTCGAAAATTTAAAGGTAGTTACGAATTAACGTCCTTTTCGCGAAATAACGCGTATTTACGGAGATATGAACGATTTAAGATTTCCATAAAAATTGACTGAATTTTGAAATTTTCGAAAATTTAAAGGTAGTTACGAATTAACGTCCTTTTCGCGAAATAACGCGTATTTACGGAGATATGAACGATTTAAGATTTCCATAAAAAATGACTGAATTTTGAAATTTTCGAAAATTTAAAGGTAGTTACGAATTAACGTCCTTTTCGCGAAATAACGCGTATTTACGGAGATATGAACGATTTAAGATTTACATGAAAATTGCTTGAATTATGAAATTTTTAAAAATTTAGAGGTCGTTACGAATTAACGTCCTTTTCGCGAAATAACGCGTATTACGTAGATATGAACGATTTAAGATTTCCATAAAAAATTGACTGAATTTTGAAATTTTCGAAAATTTAAAGGTCGTTACGAATTAAGGTCCTTTTCGCGAAATAACGCGTATTTACGGAGATATGAACGATTTAAGATTTCCATAAAAAATTGCCTGAATAACGCGTATTTACGGAGATATGAACGATTTAAGATTTCCATGAAAAATTGCCTGAATTTTGAAATTTTCGAAAATTTAAAGGTCGTTACGAATTAACGTCCTTTTCGCGAAATAACGCGTATTTACGGAGATATGAACGATTTAAGATTTCCATGAAAAATTGCCTGAATTTTGAAATTTTTCAAAAATTTAGAGGTCGTTACGAATTAACGTCCTTTTGTGAAATAAGGCGTATTTACGGAGATGTGAACGATTTAAAATTTCCATGAAAAATTTACCATATAATAATTTAACATAATTTATATTAGTTTAACATAATTTTAATTTTAATGTTAAATTTTAATCTGGCGCGATAGCTAACGAGTAAACAAATAAAATTGGAAACATTCCTAGCCGCTTGGCTGATTTTTGTAGTCGAACATACAACATTCTTCTCTTATATATTAGTATAGATATAGATAATAGATAACTATATTTTTTCGAACTTTGCAAATATTTTCTTCATTTTAAATTTTAAAATTATTTTAATTTTCCAGGTGGCAGCACTGGAAAATGCGGCAGTTTCAAAATGTTGGTACTCTAATTTCATGATTTCAACAAAGAAGAATTGAAGCATGCTTTTAGGATTCGCGCGCATACAATGCAAGGCAACAAACCACAAACAGTTTGAACACAACTGAAAGCATCGAGGAGAAACGAAGACATCCACCACGGAAGGAAGATATAGTTTGAGTGGTATCGGTAAGAGAATTTTCAAATAAATTCACAGAAGAAAATCTTCTATTGCGCTAATGTTTCAGATGATCTCGACTTCCCATCGCATCGCTCACCAAGGTGTTAATTTCCGATCTCACGAGTGGAGGGTGAAAATTACACCAACAACAATAATAATAACACCAAAGGTAATTACAACAAAAGTAACACAAACGAAATTAATAACACCAAAGGGAACAACTTCAAAACCATAAACAACAAATCGTAAATCAGAAGCTGCGGAGGCAGGTGGAGAGGAAACAAGAGAAGTGCATCTGATGCGGAAGAAAGTGAAATTCGTTGGGATGTTGTTTAGAGAGTTGTTGTTGTAATGGCTATTGTTGTGATTTCGTCATCCCGTTTTACCGTTCGATCAGAAGTTACACAATTTTTGAGAAGTTCGTCTGTTGACGCTTCCTGTTAGCACCGCAGTCACCAAAGTCACCAACAATGAGAGAAACATTAAGAAGTAAATAAATAAATTCCCTCTAAAGTAATTGCTGGGGTGACGCAATGACACCAGGGTCCATTGGGATGAGGGAAGAGAGCTTCGAGGAGCCTCTGGAAGAACCTCCAAGCGAAATGATGAAGAGTTTCCTTCACTTTGACTTTCAATTTTTGAACTTGGAGTCCAAGTTGGAGTCAATGATGGAAGTGTCTTCTCTGAAGGATGAGAGGTATTCTTTACAAATAACTTTAGGAACCTTCATAAGGTCAACCTTCTTTAGGATCTTTCATGACCCCACCACCCATCGTCCATCGGGATCCATCGTTCTTCAGCTCCATGAACCCATCGAACTTCTGTGCGATATGGTCGCCTACCTGTCGCCTCGAACCCGGTTGCATCGAACGCCGATCGCATCAAACCGAACCAAACCGAACCAAATCGAGGCGACCGAACGACGACGACGTCTCGCAAGATAAGGAAGCAGAAGAAGCAGCCGCGGCGGAGGCGGACGTGGAGAAAAAAGATATTCTCCGGCAGCCGATCGAGCCAGCGAGCAGTTCGAGCTCAAACGTCGTGCGAGAGAGACGGTCGAAGCAGCAGCGAATTGAATTGAATCGAATCAATTTGAATTGAATCGGGCAACGAGTTCAAGCGCTGACAACAACAACAACTGAATAACTAATAATATTGAATAAAACAACAACAACAACCAGTGTGACAAAGTAAATAACAACAAGAACAACGACCACAGAGAAAAATAATAAAAACAACGTGTGTGATTAGTGAGAGAAAAACGTCAACAAGTGGCCGAAGCACCTGGAATCGGAGCTATTAGTGGAAAATATTTCGAAATTAGAAATAAAATTTATTTGAGAGATATTCAAAAATTATATCTGATACCAAAAGAAAAAATCTGAAACAAAAAATTATAAATTTACAAATCAAAATAAAAAATTCTAAACTCCAAAATTAAAAATTTGAGACCAAAAGAAAAAAAAACCAATAGACAACATTCCCAACAAATTTTCTGAGAAGTTTTCAAAACATCGCAAAATTTTGCTGAAGGTATCTGAATAATCACAAAGATACCTTTGTATCTTAGGGAAAGGTATCAGCGAAGTCGGAAACTCCGGATTGATCGATCGACGCGCGGGGCGAGGGACGAACGGGCGAACGAACGTGTTCAGCGACGTCGACTTCGACGACGACTTCGACGACGACGACGCTGACGAGTCATCCGAATTTCCTGAGAACTGCGCGCGAATCGACGCGAACGTCGTGTCGCGCTGCTTGCGGTACATCGGGCAGATACTCGTGCGTATCCGCGAGATACAATTGCAACAGCTGAGATCCGCGAGTGAGTGTAAGTGCGTGAGTGAGCGAGAGAGAAAATCAAAAATTCCATCGGCGAATTTGAATCGAACGTCGCGAATTTGAACCTGGGCAGAAACTTCTCCCTGCTGCAGTCGACGGGTGCAGCGCAGTCGGCGTCACCGTCGCCGATTAGATAACGGTTGAAAGAGTGCGACTTTCGGAGTGTTTGCTTTTTGCACGTCTTCTTCTACTTCCACCTCCACCTTTTAGTCTTGGGTTTATCTTATCGCCGCGAACGACGGGGCGAACCCGAAGCGAGGCGATCGAGTGATTTGCGGCCGAGGGCTCCACCGCCGCCCCCTAGTGCGCCATGCCCCGGCACGCCCACTGCACCGGTCTCGACGTCGCTGCCGCCGCCCCCCGGATCCCGACCCCGAGTCGGCGACCCTCGGCGAACTGAGCGAACTGTGGGAATTTCGCCAACGACGACAAAGAGAGCTTAGCTCCAAAAGGAAGGCGAATAACTTGTATCTATCGGTCCGCTGTTGTCCGGCATCTATCGGATACACGGCACGAGCATAATCTCAAATACAGCAATAAATACAAGAAGAAGAAGAAGTTGTTCTTCGACACATCGAACCATATCGAACGTCCTCGTCCTCGCCTGGGGCCGTGGCTGAAAATAACTCGGTTCGGACGGTGGCTAAAAAAGGCTCTGAGCCAAGTTTGCGCACATCTCTCGGATACCCAGAGAGACGACTCCGGCGGATTGTGAAGATAGTTTCTAACAACAAAAACGACATTACGACAACAAAGAAAGGAGCTAAAGCAAGAAAGAAAATATCAGTAACAAGGAAAGGAGCAACAGAAACAACGAAAGCAGCAACATCAACAACAAATTCAACATTAACAACAATATCGAGATGGATATAGAATCGGACGACTCCGAGCGCTGGGAGGACTTTTTTGGTAAGTGACTCTTTTCTTCTCTTGCTTTTTCTTCTTTATCATTTTCTACAACGAGTTCTCTCTCTTCTGAGCTTCTGAGCATCGATCCAATACATATTTTTTACCGTATCTGTCAACTGGCCCACAAGAGGCCTTGTCTTCCTCTCGCCTCTCTTTCTCACCCCCTCCACTTGCTACACGGCCAAGCATCGATCTCACCAAGGTATGCGAGGTATCTATGTGAAGTCTAATGACTTGTAGCTTCATCTCTGAGTCGCAGCACGCTTGCGAATTTCACTTCATCGCCTCCTCCTCTCGTTGGAGCCGGCTCCACTTTTGGTCTGTTGGCCTTGTCGACTCTCGCCAGAATCGCCGCGATGTCTGGGCCTCCTGTGGGCTTCCGTTCCCTCGATCACGCTCCCCTAGAAGGCTTCGTGGTCATTTCATCTTCGACTCCTTTTCTATCTTTGACTTTTCTTTTTCCTTCGACATATTTCCTTTCTTCGACTCCATTCGTTGACTCCTCTTCCTTGAATTCATCTTCTCTATATAGTCGACTATTTCCTTCCTCTCCCTCCTTTCTCCAATTCATCGACTTCTCCTCATTCGTCTCGACCTCCCTCAGGCTAGTCGCAATCGTCGATTTCTTCGCCGTTTACGCAACCACACCTAGGTGACGTCGACGTCTCTGCGACATCGAAGGGATCGACGACCTCCGCTTCCTTCCCTCGAGTTCTGAGCCACGATCACCGCCCATCGCTTTTACTTTTCCCGCCGACTTTCTTCGGGTCTTCGTCGCGATTTCGAAGGTCGCTCGAGGGTTTTCGGATCGGCAGACGATCGACACCTCGATCGAAAAGTGAAAAGTTTTCACTTTCAAGTGGACTTTTTTCGCCATCGATCGAAAGTCATCGGGGCGCCATCAGCGATCGTCGTCGTCATGTTGTCATCAACGTCTTCTTCATCCGCATTGATCGTTCTCGTCCTCATTGATCGATGTCGTCTTCACGGATCGTTTTCGTCCTCGACCTCATCGTCTTCATACTTATTGTCCATCATTAACTTCTTCCTGAAGAATCCTCGTGAGGAACCCACCTTTCTTTTGAAGATCAATCTCCTCGATTCCTTCGGTTACCCTTCCACTCGATGTTTGGTCTACCGTTCTTATCAACGCTTTGGCATCTAGCGCAAACTTCCTCCGCAGCTCAATCTGTCTGTCCCTAATTCAACCGTTTGTCCATCCTTCATCTGGCTGTCCCTCCTCCGTCTGTCTGTCTGTCCTCCTCTGGTCGCTATCGCGGTCGACAAAGTAGCTCCTCGCATTACTTCGATAATGGATGGCGATCCGGAGGCGTTCGACGCGTTCCGGAGACCCAAAACCATTACCGGTCACAACTACAACAAAAACAACAGCAACATGGTCAACATAAACGGGAACAACAACAAGAAGCAATGTCATCACAACAAACATGATGATAAAAACAACAATAACAACAAAAACCACGTGTACATGTGGCGATCATGTCGAGGATCGCTGACCGACCGACCGCCTGCTGCCATCAAACTGACATCAAGTTGACATCACGGCGACGACGGGTCGATGGGAAATCAAACCCTAAGAGAGGGTTTTCTTCCTCTTCTCTTCATTTCCTTCACTTCTTTTCCTTTCTCTCTTACACCTTCTCCACTGTTCCTTTGCCTGATTCTTCTTCCTATCGCCTCAGGTTCTGTTGACCCACGGACGGACGGACTTTCGATCGTTCGATCGATCGTCGGCAAATGTTTGTCCATGGCCCACGATGTTTGTCGACCACGAGGCAAGGGTTCGCCTCAATTGTCCCTCTCTCTCTCTCTGCCTTCTTGGTCCGTTAGATAAACCCAGACCACGGTGAAGAGAAGGAGGACCAAGAGGAGAAGAAGAAGGGCGGCGTGATAAGCTCCATAAACTGTCGCTATCGTCGCCCAGTCGGCGACTTTACGCAATCGACCAAGCAATAATTTCTCCTCCACTCCTTTCAACGCCCTCTCTTCTTCACCCTCTTTCTCTCCGCTCTCCCTTTTCCTCTTTCACATTCACAACACAACATATCATATCATTCTTTCTTTCCCTTCTCCCTTTCTTCATATCTCGTGCTGCATTCTTCAATTATGCTTTTCCAATTTTCCTCTTCATTGCGCGCGCTTCCGAGGTCAGTTTTCGGTTCAACCCGAGCGGTTGTCGCGAGCGGTTATCGCGTTCTAGGTCTCTTTCTCTACCTCCCTCCCTCCCTCTTCACCTCCCGGACCCTCGTTAATTGATATAAATGAGCCACAATTATCAGTGACTTCATTTGAGGCCGCGTCCGATTCACGGCTTCGTCGTCGAAACGCGATCGACGAAATGTGGAGATCGATCGATCGGCCGGTCGGCGATTCTCAATTGGAAACTGAATGGAGATCAATGGTGAGAGAGGAGAGGAAATGAATCGTGGAGAGGAAAGAGGCGAGTTAGAAAGAATGAGGGCTAGAAAGTGTGGAAGATCGTATTATTAGATCAGATCAGCTCAAGATCAAATTAAATGCGGCATGAAGACTTTTTTGTTTGTGAAAAACTTTAAACTTTAAATGAAAGCAAAATCCAAAAACTTTTTCTCATAACCTTTTTTTAAGTTTTTACAAAATTTCGACACGATCTAATTATCCATGGATTTCAATGGTTTAGAAATGCAATTAAAGAAATTCTCTCGAGTTCTTTCGAAATAAAAGAAATACAAGTTCTTTCGAAATAAAAGCCTTAATGACTCTGAAGAACCTTGAGCAATTTGTGAAGAAACTCTGCGCAAACCTTCAACAACACCTCACGAAGCGTGGAAAGAGAGAGTGACGGACTCGTGTTTGACTTTAACGACTTTTGCTGAAATCCAAGCCGCGACGCGTTCAACGAAACTTTCCGTTAATTTTAATGGTTTTCCTCTAATTTCTCACGACGACGGCGATGACGATGACGACAGGCGCAAATGTCACCGCGAGTAAAATGCGAGTAAAAGTTTATGCATTTTTTACGATCGACAGTCGCTTGGCCCAGACATGGGTCTGTCTGTCTGTCCATGCAACTCTCTGTCCCACCGCCCATCTGTCCGCCGCCGGGTGGAAATTTCCCTGAATCGCGAAACGGACCCAAGTTCGGATTTCGTTGTAATTGTTCTTCGTTCGCTTCAGCAGACGATGCCGGGAGTTGAATGTCCGCCGGTAGACATCGTCGATGGTGTTGCTGTTGTTGTTGTCGACGGTGTTGTTGTTTTTATTGTCACTGTTGTTCTTTTTGTTGCAATCTGTCGTTCTTAAACCTACTTACCTAGTGGCGAGTGTAGGCAGACGACTGGAGTCAACTCGACTCGAATCGAATCGACTCCAGTCAACTTGAGTCGACTTCACGCATGCGCGAGCTCATTTCTATGCGAGAGTTCTCGGCGTCCTCACGGTTGGAGGGACGAGGTGGGTTCCTGAGATCGAGTGGAGGGGGCCGAGTGGAGTCTGGGATCAGGTGGGGGGAGCCGATGAGGTCTGGCACCGAGTGGGAGGCGGCGGAAGGTCGCGAAGGCAGCGATGAATGGAGTCCAGAACGAGGCGGCGGCCGTGGGAGGCGGCCCCGAGGGGCGGAGACGAGGACGAAGTCACCGTGGCGGAGTCGTTGCGAATTTCGTAATGAATTCCGGGAGACGTCGAGCATCGTGTTGTCTCCCTCCCTCCATTTCTGATGTGTGATGAGGGGAGAACGCGCCGTAACTCGTAAACCATGTGCAGGGCGTCGCTGGCGTTTCCGCTCTCGCGATGGATGAATGAAATGCTAGAGAGAGAAGGAGTGAGAGGGAGAGAGAGGGAGGGGCGATAAATGTGGAAAACGAGATTTGTGTGTTTTCCTAGATTTTGTTGATTTTTGAGTTTTTTATTCTTGTTTTTTGTCTGTTTCTAGATTTTTTTGTGTTTTGCCTTTTCTTAAATTTTGTTGGTTTCAAACTTTTTCAAGATTTTTTTGGAGTATGTCTTTTATAGTTGTTGTTGTTATTGTTGTTGTTGTACTAAAATAAGCGCCCGCCGCCCGGTTGACAGTTGAATGAACGCCGAGCGCAGGGTGACGTCAAGAGGCCCCCACATGTGTGAGCGTATGCAGTCACGTTTGTATGTGTGTGTATTTGTGTGTGGGCAGCAGAACTCACTGAAGATGCATGTGCATCCCGGAGATACGGATGCTGCGTTGGTGAAGATTCTGAATATCTTCAAAATGCATCGGATCTTGAGACTCATGGAAGCCACTCGTGGATCCACGGCATTCGAGATACAAGCGCTTCGTTTCATCGAGGCGAAGATACGATTGCATCTCTGGGAGTGAGCCACATGTATCTGTGAGATATTCATATGTAGGCAGTGAGCATCTTGAAGATTTTCGATATCTCGATGGAACGAAGGAACGAACACGGACCTGTATCTATGCGATGCTCACAACGCCCCCCGCCCCCTTCCTGCTGATTGCAGAATATGAATATGCATCTGTCGGATACAGAAGATTCATTTGTATCTATCGGATGCATTCCACACGGCCACAAAAGAAACCCATTGATTTCCATATGAAAACCTCGACTTCGACCGACTTCGAATCGGAAACTTCGAAATCGAAAACGATGCGAGCGTCGTGCGTGTAACTGTGTATCTTGTATCTGTCAGATGCGTCGTGTAAGCTCTTTTCTTAATGTGTTATTGTACAACAAACCCATTGTGGTTGTTGCTGTTGTTGTTCTTGCACGATGATTGTTGTTAATAATGCTTTTGTTTCTCTCGTTGCTGTTGTAATGCTTAAAGTATGCTAAGCGTGAGTCAGAAGTCGATGGACAAGTGTTGGTCATGGTTGTTGTTGTTATTGTGGTTGTTGCTGCTACGGAAGCATGGTGCGTTTTCTTGTTATTGTTGTTTCTGCGGACGTCGTTGTTGTTATTGTGTTGTTTTTATTGTTTTTTATCAGCCTCGGTTTCAATTTCCATTTCTAGTGAAAGTTCCCGCCTCCTCTTCTCCTTCTTCCCCCCTCTCTCACACTCTCGCCCTTTCATCTCTTCTGCATTTTTGTGGAATTTCGGGGATTTTCCTCCCCTTCGCCTTCTTCCCCACCTTCTGCGATGCATCAGAATCTCGATGTCGACGCTTCGAGGAAAACAAAAGTTTTGCGTAATTCTTCATCTCGTCGTTGATGTGATTCTTCTTGTCGTTTTTATTGCTGCTGCTGGAATTATTATTTATTTTTTTGTGGTCGCTGTCGATATGTGCCGTTGACACACTTTCATTTCGAGACAGACGGACGGTCGAACAGACGTAGATCCTCCTCCTGTCTGTCTCTGCCTCAGGCCTCAGAATCGAAGCCAGGTTTCGTCAGGAGGAAATCGAGCGGAGAAAATAACTCAAAAAATATATTCAATGTTAAAAATTCATACAATTTATAATTTTACAAAAATTAAAAATTTATATAATCAAAAATTTAGAAATGTTACAAAAATTCAACATTCAATTTCAAATTAAAATATCAATATAAATTAAAACACTCAAAAAAATTAA
The DNA here is from genome assembly GCA_017309665.1 of Coelopa frigida. Classification (NCBI taxonomy): domain Eukaryota; kingdom Metazoa; phylum Arthropoda; class Insecta; order Diptera; family Coelopidae; genus Coelopa; species Coelopa frigida. The sequence continues at coordinate 35,616,152 of CM029562.1, read as the reverse complement.
AATTATCATAAAAAAATCCTATGATTTTCTCAGTGTTTTGAGAAAATGTCAAAAACCCATCTCGCTTTGTTTGAGACGCAAATTGTTTTGATTCGATCATCCATAAAAATTATTCACACACACACCTTCGTGTGCCCACACAAATCTATAGTGGAGAGCGTGGCAACTCAGCAACAACGATAACAACAACAAACACATTTACAACAATATTAATAAAAATAATAACGATTCCAAACAATAGCAACTTCAGTTTAAGGTGTTGTTGCTCCCCTTCATTTTGACGCCTCTCACGCGCTTCTCTCGCGGCGTCTGCCGTCGATTGCTTTTCACCATTTTCGGTTGCCATTTAAAGCAGAGACAGCAATAACAATAACAGCAACATCAGCAACAATAATAACAACAACAATGGTGGCCAATACTACAACAACATAGGGGTTCATCCAACTGACCGATATTCGTGGTCAAGGCCAGGGCGAAGGCGTCGCCTCCGATCATATGCGATCGCGCGACTTTTGTCAGGAAGTCGACAGTGGCGAAGGTCGTCAAATTCTGCATTGATTTCCCCCACCACCGTCCCACCGTAAGAAGAGGTTCGCGATCGATACAAAGCGCGGATCGCGACGTGCGACGATGCGGCCCACGTGAAGGTGGGGCTAGACAAAGGCTTCTCGGATGACCTGGTGGGCCGAGGCCTCAAGTGTCTGTCTATCTCTCTGTCAGTCGCACGCGTCAAGCACCGATTGTGTGTGGAAGTCAATGGCAGCCGCTTAGATCGAAGTCTACCCCAGACGCTTTGATAGAATTCAATCGCAGTCGCTTAGATCGAAATCAATTCAAATCGCCGTCTGACCCCAATCGGCGGACGGGTTTCTCGCCAGTCTCGAGTCTGCGTCGGGATCTGGGTCTCGGTCTGGGGTTTTGGATTTCGATTTCGAGATCAAGATCGAGATTGTTTCCCGTCGATTTGCACTGATCGAGAATGTGGGGTTTCGAGAAAGCAGCGAACTCTTACTTTTAACGCTCTTTTAACGATCCCCAATACGTCGCTGATCTTGATGGATCGATCAATTCGTCGACTGAGTGGATCATCATCATCACCTCGGAGTGATCGAGGAGCAATTTCGATCCTCTGTAGGCTCTAACTTTAAACCTGGAAAATGAAATCGAATAAGAAGAAAATGAACAAAAAAAAAAAAAATAGTTATAGTGAAAAAGAAATACAAATTGAATGGAAATTGAATAAGAAATGAAAATCATAAAAGAAATTGAAAATGAAAAAGAAATTGAAATCGAATCAAAATCAAAACCGGAGCCTCGGCTGAAGATGAAATCGAACTAGTGGATGAATCCGAAATCAAAATCGAAAATCCGAACTCGAAATCGAAGACGAACGAAATCCTCTTAAACTGCGGATGGCGTCAGCCGCGCTCGCAGAACTCCCAGGCAGACGGCGATTACTTCACGATTCAATGGAAAAATGACCCCAATAAATCTCCACAAATTAGTTCGCGACGGCCGACAAAAGTCGATCATTAAATTGATTTCGATCCCCTCCCCTTCCCTCCTCCTCCTCCTCCTTCGGCCCTCCTCAGAGCTCGACTCAAGTCTGATCTCTCTGGAATCCCACTCGGTCAATTGGTGACCCGAATTATGGACCACGGTTCCAATGGAAACGAGTGCGAGTGAGCGAGAGGGACGATCTCAAGTGTGGGCGCCCGAATTTGAAACCGTTCGACGACGTGGGCCTCGCTTGGAATGCGAGAAAATAGGCTCCGGGCATTCGGAGAAGCGGCTGAAAGAGGATCCGAGGGCTGCTGCCAAACCCGGGGTCAATTGCGAGCTCGTTGCCGTTTGTCTATTTTTAGACGATCGACATATTTTCGATCGACATCTTCTCGTTTGGGCGGCCATGCGACGATCGGAGATCTTGTTGGCGATTTTTTCGTTGATTTTGTTGGTGTTTTAATCGTTGATCTTGTTGGCGATTTTGTCGTCGATCGGACGTTGGCTTCGTTGACAACTCATTCGTAGTCTCCGGCGATCGTGGGACAGTCTTCTCCGCACCCTTTTCCAATCTTCCTTTTGTTCTCTTCGCCCTTCTCCTCTCCCTTCCTTCTTCTGCACCCTTCTCTCTCTCCACCTGCCGATCGCCGGGTTCGGCACGATCGCCTCGTCTCGGCTCCATGCAAATGACTCCAACTGCCACTTGAATTTCGAATTGTTTCGAATCCCAATTCGCTCTATAATTTACGCTCTCCTCCGCCTCCGTCTTTGCCACGGTCTCCCTCTCTCTCTCCCTCTCCGTCCCATTCGATGCGGTGCGATCGGCGATCGTTCTGAGCACGATCGTGCTGTGAGCAACTGTATTTGGCGGGGCGAGAAGCACTGTAATTGCTGCGGAACCTGTTCGACGGGCCAATAACGCATTTTCCTCCATCGATCGTTGGACAGAAACAACAACATGGAATACTATAGCAAGCAACATATATTGAACAAGAGCAACATGAAATGAGTGGAGCAGCAACGAGATGTGAGGAACAACTACAACAACAACAATTGAAACACCATCCATCCTCCCATCGACCTGATGAACAACCAACGAACCAACAATCAGAGCAACCACACGCTCGCGATCATTGATCGTAGGCATGTTCGGACGCCTGGAGATTGTTCTCGGATCAGTTTTTATCTTAGTTGATTTTATTGCTTTGCATCCACTTGTTGTTGCTACTTCTATGCATCCAATTGTTTTTGTTGCTATTGCTATACATCCACTTGTTGTTCTTTTTGTCGATGCAATGGATCTCGTTCAATTCTCGGTTTTATTTGCTCTTGTTTTCATTGTGTTTTTGTTTCTTTTTTATGAAAACTTTAAACGTTTACTTTCGCATAGACGACGACCTCGGCGACCGACTGCAGCCGCCCGGTCTCGGGCCACGCCCCACTCCCCGCTGCCCACTCCACCGTCCCCCGACCCCATCTAGAGGTGGGCGAACGATCGATGGATTCGTCGGTCGGTCGATTGGTCGATCGGTCACTCGATCGTCGGATCACGAAGTGTCGTTAAATTTGGTTAGTCCTACGCATCGAATTGAATCGACTCGAGTCTACTCGACGATTGTTTTTAACGAGCTTGGAGTCTGTAATTTTTTCTTGTTGTTCTTGTTGTAGCAACATTGTTGTTGTTGCTATTGTCTTATGCTATTCCTATTATTGTTGTTGCCGAAGTTCACTTGTCGACGTTTGAAGGTTAATTACTTGTTGCTGCTGCTTCGATGTTGTTGCTGATGCTTCGGTTGTTATTACTTTGTTGTTTTTGTCGTTGCTTCGTTGTTATTTAGGTTTTTATTTTCGTTGGTTTTGACTTTTCCGCCTCTCTGATCCGCCTGCTGCTGACCAACACCCGCCCCTCCCTCTCTCAACGCCTTCTGCCCTCTCCTCGATCATCGAGATCGTTGACTGCTCGAGTGCTGCGCTCCAGTTGTTGTAGTTGTTGGGTGATAAATGTGCTGTTGTTATTGTTTTTTTTATCGTTTTGTTTTTATAGTTTTTCATCGTGTTAAGTAATTTTGTTCCTATTGTTTCTAGACATGTTTTTCTTATTGTTTTTAGTCGTATTTTTGTTATTATTTTTATTATTGTTTATAGTCATTTTGTTGCTATTATTGTTACTACTTTTATTGCTGCTGATCTCTCAAGATCGACTTCAGCTCTTGAAGCTCTTGAAGTTCAGCTGGGTCGGACGGGTCCCTTGAAGCTTGTCCCCGGGGTCCGAGAAGCAGAAGCAGGTCAAGAGGTCTCTGGGTCGACCCTTGAGGCTGTGACACCGCACAGTGGGACGCACTACTGAGAACCACAGTGGGGACGATGATAGAGAATAATAGATAAAAACTTAAAAGCAATCATATGAGAAATTTCGCCATATAAAACGGATTAAAAACGGTGAAAAGAGAAACTTGCTAAGAATGAAAAATCATGTGCGAAAGAAACTTGTGTAGTAACTCCAAATAGAAGCTGTTTTTTGCGAGCGATAAAAATAGTAGTTCCAGCTGAAAGTAGAACGAAAAACATATCAAAAGCCTGGAGACGACAGCAACAACATTGTCAGGCGGCATAAAATGTTGCCCAGACGTTGTCGTTGACGCTGCAACTGCAACAACAACAACAAGCATTACTTTTACAACTCCAACCCACATGCAGTGTTGCCACCTCGACCACTTCTTCTTCTCCCCCCGGCTCCCCGTGGACATCGATTCGTGAAGGTGTCACCTGGATCGTCTTTTATCGCCGCCTGGTCCCGAGATCAGCAGCGCCGATCGCGCTTCTTCGTCCGCATTGTCGCCTTTTGGACAACAACAAAAGAGACACAACGACAAGAGACACAACAACCACACCGTCGACAATCAACCTCCGCCCTGGTGGTCCCTGGTCCCTGGGCAGCCCTGCCACGGTCCCGTGTTCGGTGCCGCCAACGATCGCGGCCTCTTCACGGCTCCTCATTTACATACTTAATTGTGTAATAAAAATGAGCTACAACTGCATTCCCTCCACCTCGTCCTCATTTACCCGGAGACGTCTTCATAGCGACGACCGGGGGCGGGTGAGGTGTGACCGCGGGGGGCGTGGCAAGACAAATTTAACTCCGAATTCGTTGCCAAGCGGCGGCCACGCATGCGTCGCCCTCCTCTGATCATCGACTGAATGATCTTCTAGGTGTTTTTCCTCTTCCTCTAGGAGTTCTCTTCTTTGCTTTTTCGATTATTTAGTTTTTGTTGTTGTTATTATTGTTGTGGTTGTTGCTCGGTTCATCTTCATCAGCGTCGATCGGTTGCTGCGGTTGCGGTTGTCTACGTGCACTCACGATTCTTGACTTTTGCTCTGAACTCGGCCGATGAGAATCTCTTCCTGAAATCGAGGGAGATCGAATTAAAGAAGGAGAATGAGTGAGACAGAAGAAGAGATAGAGAGGGAGTGAAATAATGGTTCAAAGCTCCTTCCAGCAGAGGAGAAAAACGATCTCAGAGAGTTCAAATTCTCAGAAAATCGGAAGACAGAAGAACTCTATAAATAATCACTTTACATAACCTGATCTTGTCTTTTTAAGCTTGGGCTTTGTTTGCAAATCAATTTCAAAAGCAGATCAATAGAAGGAAGATCTTACGATTTATTTCTTTGTGAAAGCCTTCACTTCACTTGTATAAATATTTTTTAAAATATGTAACTTGAAAATATTGTTCGAAATCTATTAACTTTAGAATTTCATAAAGAATAAAATTATGATCATTGGTCCTGCCTCGCTTCAAAGGACGATCGCCTCCTTCAACTAATGACATCTGATCTGCACATGGGCGATCACAAGGCGTCCGCTTGTTAAGGAAACCTCCTCCTCCAGACGATATTCATGAGTCCGTCGATCTTCTCCTCGCCACTAATATCGGAATCTATTAAAACATTCCCCACGAATTCCTGGCGCGGCCTCCTCAAATTGCGATCGTGCAGAGCGATCATATCTGGTTTCTATGACGGCGATGACGACGACGCCAGCGTCTATGATGACGACGATCACGGTGATGGTGATGATCATGACATGAGGAAGAAGCCGCACTGACTCCGTGGCCGCCGACTCTAGCGATCCCTGCGGCTCCCTGACCCCCTGACTCGATGGGTTCCACTTGAGAACCGATCAATGCGTTCCTTGTTCTGCCTCGTCGTCGTCGTCGATGTCGACTTCTCGTGGCTGCTGCGGAGGCCCAGTGACTCCGGGTCGGTTGGCTGATCCCGCATGGGTTGAGTGATCTTTCGTGTTCCTTCAGAGAGTTTTACTCCTTCTCTCTGCTTCTTTGCCTTTCTCTCCCTCCCACTCCCACTCACCACATCTCATTCTCCCTGGTTTTATTGTGATTTTAATGGCCTGAAGAGCTGCAGCTCATAATATTTTGTCAGCCCGTGGAGGGGAGATCGGCCCCTGCCTCCTCATCCACCGGAGGAAAGTTCAAAGTTCTGCAAGTGCTGCCACTTGAGGCGCGCAATCGATCGGACTACGTTTTCCTCGATCGCTCGTTTTCCTTCCACCATCGTCGACGTCTTTCTTCTGTTAGTTTCTTCTTGCGGTTGCTGTGTCTGCTGCTGTTGCTTTTAATAAAATTTCCAAAGCCGATTGGAATCAGCGCTTGTGGATCAGTCATGCACGGCCGACGGAGGAGCCTTATGGGAACCCGAAGAAGAGGAAGATCGTCAAAGATACGGCGCTGCCTTAAGTGATTCCTCGCCTCTCAAAGAGATGCTTTGTCTCAAGGTGATGCCTCACTCCCTCCATTCTTTGGGCTCCCCGGGTCGACAGAACCTTCCGCTACCGCGGGCGAACGCGAGCCACTTACGTCATCGGGCGTAATTACGGAACACAGGCCGGAACGGAACCAACAAAACGGAGTCAGAGGGAACGGTACGAGACGAGGTGAGACCGAGAAGAACAACTTGAAACAAGGTGGGCCGGGGTGGAGCGGGCCGTTGGAGCCTTGCCGCCGGGCCCAATTTGTTCATTTCGTCGGGCCCGACGTGTTAAAAGACCTTTGATGAGACCTCCGCCGAATGCTAATGCGAGGGGCCCGCGAAGGCGAAGGTCGTCCCTTGATCGATCGCTGCCAGAGGTTCGTCTAATGCTGCGGATGCCACAGACCGAAGCTCGTCACGCACACGAATCGCTCGACCGAGACCCCCGAACTTCACCTTCTCGAAGTCAACGTCGTCGGCTTCTTCGGGTTGAGAGACTTCGTCGTCAGCGTCGTCGACAACGTCTTCGTCGGCGTTTTCCTCGTCAACCTTAACCTAGCACAACGTAGTCGGCTGTGGGTCTCGGGTTCTCGCACGAAGCTCTACCAGAAATTGTTTGTTTGCTCTGCGACTCTGGGTCTTCGCCCCACTCTCGGTCACTGGCCCCCTTCTTAGGCTCCCAGCCCCCCTTCGCTCTATCTTCGCCCAACTCTCTTTGTATTCACCTCCCCTCTCTCTGTCTTTGTTTACACAACTGTTTAGTGGGGTTTCTTCCCAGGTCTGTCGTGTTCTTGTTGTGGTTCAATTTATTCTTGTTGTTGTTCAATTTGTTCTTGTTCCATTTGTTCTTGTTGTGTTTTCATTTGTTCTTGTTGTTCTTCAGATATATTCTTGTTGTTGTTCCCTTGGTCCTCATTGTTGTTCCTCTTGTTGAATCTCGTTTAAACTGTCACGCCGTCCGCCATTTTCCCAACGGTCGGCCGTTCGGTTATGTTAACGAAAGCCGCAAATATTTGCCTTCGAAAGCCAGGAGTCGGAGTCGAAGTTGGAGTCAACAGCCGTTGTCTGCCCTCTACCTGTTGGGGACTCAACAGCTCCAGAGGTCATTCTCCTTCGTGGTTGGATTCGCTCTGGAGACCCAGGCGGACGGGGTCGAGAGACTCCAGCCATGGCGCCAGACTTCGCTTCACGCTGGCTGCAAGCGGGAGAAGTTGAGTTGAGAAACGATCACAAGACCAACGTCCTTGGTACCAGGTCTCCAGGTCTCACCAGGACCCAAGTTCAAGGAGCAAAGGAATTCAATGTTTAGGTTCTTCTTCTTGAGAGAGATCTTTCATCGCTCCTCATTGATGATTCATGTCCTTCCTTCCTTCCTTCGCCGTGAGAATCTCGTCATCTTCAACATTCCATTGCCGGCTTCTCCTCTCATTCCCTCCTCGTCCGAAATTATGATGAACCATCGCCGGATCGATCGAACAGGTTCCCGTTCGCAGGCTCGATCGTCTCGCCGTCATGGCCGTGGCTCGATCTGCACTCAACATGATCGCCGCATTAGTGTCCGGCGCGTCAGACGTTTTGAGGCGTTTTGTCGGATCCCCCCGAGTCGCGCCGCACCCGAAGAACATTCTAACGATCGGTTGATGGCTGCTCATTCGGCCTGCCCACTGTCCATTGCTTTGTGTCCCTCGCCACCTTCCTTCTTCTCTCAAGAGTCTCCTGTTCGCCCACCTGTCGATGATTCTTCCTCCTGTCCTGTCCTCCCTCCACCCGTCCGTCCGTCCATCTGTCCGTCAGTCACTCGCGCAATCAGAGTCACTTGTTGCCGTCGGTAGGCCATCGTCTCCGGCTGCTTCGTCTTCTTCTATTTTCAAGTTTTCTTCTTCCTTTAACATGACTCCTTCTCCACCTATTCTCAAGTCTCCTTCTGCTTCTCCTCCTATTTTTCCCCTTTGAATCTCTTCTAACTCCAAGACTCCAGGATGCAGCCCGTGGATATGCAAATTGGAGCCTAGATTTCTGCGATTTTCGTTATTTATTTCGCTGCATTTTTATCACGGCGACGCAATGTTGTTGTGATTGTTGTTGCTATTATTGTTGTTCTTTCTGTTGTTGTTGCTGTTCTGCGCTCACATAAGAAGCCATTAAACGGTTGTTCGCCATTGCGGCGAGTGACTGAGTGACCGTTATAATCGCCATTATGCATGCATAATTCGCCGCGAAAATAACCCAAGACCCTATCTCTGTCTCTTTTTCTCTTCGACTCCGGTTGCGCCTGCGCGTCACGTCGTCACTTAACAGGGAGGGGAGGGAGACAGAGGGAGATTGGGGCGGAGGGGTCGGCAAATTGCGGTGATTTATCAATTTGTCACGTGATTGCATCAGCTCCAGAAACCGCTCGAGGAGAACCCGTCGATTAGAGAGAGACGTCTTTCCATCTCCCTCCATCTTTCTCTCCCTCTTTGTCTTCACCTCTACCTCTTGCTATCTGAGGCCTGAGGAGTTCCATCTGCCCGCCTTTGAGACGACGCCAGAGACCATTAAACCTTCTCCATCGATCGGAAACCCTCGATCGCGTGCCACTCTCTCCATCCCAACGACCCTTTTGGCCCCGAGGGAACCTTTCTCCACCTCGAAGCCATAAAGTTGCGTTAAGCTCGTTAAGTTCGTTAAGTTCGACGATTGCGCAACCGCCGCCCAGACGTAATTGCCGTCGACCTCGCCCCCTGTCGCCCTCCTCCCATAGAGAAAAAGAGAGAAATGGAGCGATCTATCGATCGATCGCTCGGCATTTGTCAACGATGCTCATCACTCATGTCCACGGCGGTTGCTGCTCCAGATGATGATTGTTGTTGTCATTGTTGTTTCAATCGCTGTTGTTATTTTTTCTCCTATCTCTATTGTTGTCATTGTTGTTCTTCCTGTGGTTGTTGTTGCCCTGCACGCATTAGCCAATAAAGCATTCGAGAGGCCCATAAATCACAAGGGACCACGTGACGTAACGTTGCATGCGTGCACATGCGGTGATCGTGCGTTTCTTCACCCGCCTCCCCCTCGGGTTCCGCCCCCTCGGTGATTAATTTCCTCGCTCCGTTTTCTATGGGCAACTGGAACTGCGGTAACGGGTTTCACTCGTGGGCCTCGGCATCGTCTGCGGTCGAAGCTTTCAAAGACCTCAGCGAGATGTCGAGAGGCGAAGGCTTTCTCGCGTAGAGGAGCCTGGTGTCTTTGCGAATGGTGGGAAATTTCTTGGAGGATCATCGGTGGATGGTAAAAGGATATTCTTCTTCATCGTTCACAATGATCTTCATCGAAATCTGAGTATGAAGGTGTATTTAAGATTTTCTTTTTAGTTGTTTCAGAAATTATAACAAATTATCCACTTAAAACTCTCTTTAGATGCTCTCACAGGAGATCATTATCAAAGCTTCTAATAAAGTTATTAAAGTTGAATTGCTCTATTATTAAAATTAGACATAGATTTAATCTAAATATGAGACAATTGCCTTTGTTTCTAGTGCTTCTTTATTAACATCCTATGTTATTTAACTTGAATAAAAAACTTCAATAAAAAATAATAAAAATAATTTTTTCAAATATCATAACTTTTCTACACCTCTCTAAATTTTTATATATCTAATATTTCACCTCTCCACTATTTCATCTCTTCTTTTATGATTATTGTCTCTTTCTCCCGATCGCCACTAATTAATTTCGTTTTGCATTTTCTTTGCAGGTAAGCGTTTTGACCCAGTTACCACCGGAGCCCCAGGGATCCAACATCCAATGCCAATGCTCGAACTCTCGATGGCCCAGTCGAACCCAAATGGTCGGTGGACGACGATGTTTTGACACTTTCTTTCGGTGACTATTTTTTCTCCCTCTTCATCTTATTCTTCTTCTTTTTTTCTTTGGTTCGATTGTTTGGCGCCTCCGACCCCTCTGGGGAGTCCCCAACGACCCCTTCGTTCTCCTCCATCCACCTCGAGTTCCATTGTTCATTGTCAATATCAATATCGTTGTCTCCTAAATCTAATCCCAGCTGCCACCCGAGGCTTGGATTGCCATGGAGCCGAGGAGTGGGAAGGGAGAAGAGTGGGAGAGAGAGAGAGAGGTGGAGAGGAGGAGAGACGGAGGCTCGGTTAATCCCGGCTTGACTCGTGGGTCTTTGATTGCGAGTTGCGCTACTTGACTTCGTTTGGCGGATAACAAAAACAACAACAACAACAAACACCACAATGACTACTCACCATAATAATAATAAAAATAATAATAATAACAATCATTACAATAACAATTTACAACAACAATAATTTACAATCACAACAACATCTGGATGGTGGGAGCCACACAAAAGACACGCCCTTAAGCCAAATTTCAATTACTGGCGCCCAAGTGTTGCCTCCGAGCTTCGGGGGAAAAATCGCGCCCACGACGCGCGACTTCCTTTTTCCATTGTTGTTGTGATTTTTGTTGTAATATTTATTGTAATAGCTGCTGTTGTGGTTGAGGGAATGAAAATCAAAATAAAACCAAATAGAAAACCATGAGGATGAATCAATTAAAACTTCATTTTCGTGAATAAAACGCCATAAAGGCTCCGGAGGAAAACGGAAAGCTCACGAATGCCGCACAAGTCGCCGCCTGACACACTTTTCCCCACGATCCCCACGATGGACAGACAGACAGACAGATGGACAGACATTCAGACATTTCTATGAATGGATTTGTCATAAATTTGTTGTTATGTGGTTTTATTGGTATTTGAAGCATCGCGAGAATGCGATTCTAACGCCGCTCATTTCAATGGAAATGGAGATCGGAGAATGGACGCGATCGACCTGGGTACCATGGGTTGGTGATGAAGATGGGACGGAGTAGGAGATAGAATCGGAGATGGGATGGAGCTGGAGACGGGATGAAGCTTGAGTTGGAGCTGAAGCTGGGACTGGGGAGAGAAAACACGCCACAGGGTGCGACCGAAATTTCTCCAGCTCCAACAACAAGAACCACAAGATCCACTCGGCTGCCTCCGACGCGGATCTCGACTCGAATGCGTCCATTAGACGCGATCGGCATTGACACCGGCGTCGCTGTCTCTGTCGTTGTCGTAAATCGCCGTCGTTTGACATCAAGTGATCGCGCTTTCTTCACCCCTCTCGCTCACTCACTGTCTACCTGTCTCGTTCTACGACGCAGTCGGCTGCGGTTAATTAAATTCAAATGTTCGAAAATGTTGACAACTAAATCATGGCCAGCAGCGATCGACATGCGATTCCATTTAATTTTGAGCCGTGTCTCCGTCTGTGTCTGTGTCTCCGTTTTCTATTTTCTTATTTATCGGCCGAGTTTTCTTTGCTCTCACTCATCTTTCCTTCTTCTCCTCCTCCTCCTCCTCGTCGCCCCTCTTCTCATCTCTTTCTCTCGCTCCTATCTTGACGCGTGAGCCCTCATTTCTATTTGTTGTAATGGCCGATGGTTCTTCTTGTTGTTGATAATGTTGTTGTAGAATATGGTGTTGTTGTTGTATCAAATGCTCTCGCTGTTCCTATTAATTTCTATTTCATCTGCGATCGTCTGTCGATATCTTAATGCAACACTTCGTCGTCGCTTGCATCGCATTGGATCGCATCGGGTATCGTCGGCTCGTGGTCGGGTGTCAAAACAGCGGCGATAAAGCGTTTGAAATGCCTCCAAATGTCGAGATAAAAGAGACCACAGTGGGCCGAATTCGTCGCTGACACATCCGGTGATCGTTTGGGCGGCGATCGTTTGGTTGGCGTTTGGCGATAGTCATCGGAACTTTGAGAAAATCGAAAGCTTTTTCCAAGAAGAGATCCACAAAATCTCGCCTCATTTTGTCCCACGGTGCATTGTCGTCACTTTTCATTCATTTCCTCTTCGCCCGCAACAGTGTTGCTTCTTCTCTTCTCCCCTTCCTCCCTCTCCACCAAACGGGGCGTGAAAAGCGGAAAATAGTTCAGCGAATGCGTCCGATCATCGCTCATGCGACACGCGTTAAACGGACGCCTGGTCGGGGCGGCGGAAGGGCGTGGCAGTCGCCGTATTCGGCCGAAAGTGTCTAGTTTTCAACTCGAAGGCCATGTGGGGCGGGACGAGGCTGGTGAAGGAACCGGTGACTGAAGTTGGATGAAGAGGCGACGTGTGGCAAGTGGAGCTGTGAGAAGTGAAGTCGATGCTTCCCAGAATCTCACGAGAGTTTCGCCCAGAGCCAACCGACCAAGTTCTGCCCGTTGCGATGGAGTCTCCGACTGCGCCCGATGGAGCCTCATGATTTATGAGTTTGGACACACGCTGCGCATGCGCGACGGCCTCGGGACCGCGAGGCGAGCGCAAACAGAAGCGTTTTCATTTCATTCCATCTCATTTCGTCTCGTTCCGCTGTTCCAATGGGACCGGGCGACCTCATTGGGGCCTGAGTGAGGGGGTCGTGGGGGGAGATCGTTGTGGTTATTTTTGGATTTGCATTCGAATGTTTCTTCGAATCGATCGAAGGAGGCGACAGGTGGTGCGAGGGGGAGGTGAGGGGATGGGATGAAGGTATGGTGGAGGATATGGTGAGAATGAGGCGAAGGAGGGATTGAGAATGAGGCGAGGATATCGATGATATCGGGCGAGGACGGCTTCGTCTGGCAATTAAGGCCACTGAGGCGACATGTAGAATGAATCAAGATCGAAGTCTCAGAGAGGTGGACGTGGTTTTCTAATGGATTGTGGTTGGAACTAGTGTATGACGAAGAAAAAGAGAGGAAAGACTATGGTATCTGAAAAATGTAGAACGAGAAATAGGGGAGCCACCTGAATTTCCCCCTTTGCACACCAACTCGCACCACTTTCATAAGCCAGCTGTTCCTTCTCACTCATCGTCTACTTCGCCTTGGCCCAACATTGAACTAGTTTTCACCAACCCAACCTCGTCCCTCTGCTCCATCGATCGATGGCACATTGATATGACCTTCGGTTGGGTATCTAGAAAAGCTTCAAATTAAAAGCCCCTTATCTGAACGGGAGTCTAGATAAGGGGCTTTAAATAGAATCGCAGGAGGGTTTTTTTTCTTCGTCGCAGTTGTTGTCGCTGTCTTCCTCAGTTGCAGACCATGTGTCATCGGTTCAATCGAAGTGGGGTTAAGAGACTTCGATGTTGTTTGGTGGCGAATCAACAAATCTCCCCTCTCTTTCTCTTCCCTTTCTATTGTTCCTTCGCCCCTTGATCGTTGAACAAAAGTTGTTCGCTTTCAATTGAATTTGATCATCCACGATTCGAGCCCAGGTCCACCTTCAGGTCTGGGTGGATGTGAGTTGCAGATGTTGTTGTATAATTGTTGTTGTACAATTTATGTTGTTATCCAATTTTTGTTGTTATTATTGTTGTAGTAGTACTAGTTATTACTATTGATGTCGTTGTCGTCAATCGCCGTTGTTGTTGCTGTTGCAGTGAATTTCTTTCATTTATTTACGACTCAATCCCGCGACGAGATTAAGTTTCTGATTTAATGCGACGAATCACACTTCGACAACGAACGTAACGTGACTTTTCACTCGCCCAGCCACCTCCTTGGTCCACCCCCTTCCTCCGACCCTCCCTCTCGCCCCTTCGTCACTCTCTCTTTCTTTCTATCTGTTTATCCTTCGATGGACTTCTCTTGTGCTCGATGGCAAATAAATTAAATGTTATCGATTATTGGACGCGTTTCCTAGCGATGGCCAATAAATTCTCCGGTCTTTAAACTGGCGACACAGCGAACCACGGACTGAGTTGGATCTCGATCCACGACCACGTTGGATCTCGATTCGCGGATTCGTGGACCACGGAGCATGGCGCATGGAGCATGGAGTGGTCCCCAACCTGCCAAAAAATTAACGAACCGCCGCCACTTTCTCTTTCCATCTGAATTCCAGCGATCGTCGCGATCGGCCCCGCCCCGCCTCCACCGCCCCCTCCGCAGGCTGCGGATCCCTCGGCTGTCTTCGGGGTAGCGAAACGGCGTTTGAGCAGCCGTTAAAACGACGATTATCGGCATCTAAATTACAATTTATTTTCTACTCCTACACCGAGCCACAAATACACACGGACACGGACATGGATCGATAGACCCTCTCACACACACGCTCAGATGCATCCGAGAAGGACCGCGCACGCGATCGTCGTCGTCGCTGTTGTTGCTGCCCGATCACGCAACACTAGCTCTGTGTGAATGAGTTTCCAGCACCCGATCCATCGATCGAAAGATCGATCCGTCGATGGGCCGACCAGAAATCGCAGAAAAGCGCTTTCCTTCTGTCTCTCTTCGCCATCGGTCTGTCGGTCTATCTGTCGATCCGCGTCTTTCGTCGACATCTGAAAGTCTTTCCTCGACGTCTGAAAGTCTTTCCTCGATCGCTGTCTGTCTGTCTCTCGCTCTTTCCTTTCCATCTGTTTGTCTTTATGATCAGCTGTCTGTCGGCCGGCGGCGATATCAATAAGGCAGCAACAAATTTGAATGGAAAACGCAATCGGAGCCACAGTTGTCTTCTCTCCTTTTCTCTCTCTCGACTTCAGGTGATCGCGATCGTTCCAGCGTGCGATCGATCGTAGGCGCCAAAGTTCCGTTTCCCTTCGTGATCGACGTCGTCGTCATCGTCGATGTTGTTTTTGCCGTTGCTAATTTCAGCAAAATATTGCCACTGTGCATCGTTTCCTTCCACCAAATTTCCCCCCACCGCGATTGAGTTCGCTCGACTTCCTGTCATTTGGCGATCCTCGTGCGGATCGTTTGACGAGTTCCGCTTGCTCCCGGTTCTTTGATCGTCGTCGTTCTACCTCTGCCACCGGCTGACAATCCTCAGAAACTCTCTGAGAGATCATTGACCACCCTCCCTCTATCGCCTTGCTGATCTCCTCTTTGATCATGAGTGGATCTGATCCTATTGGGGTGATCGTTTGATTTCGATTGAATCCCCTCTTCTGCGATTGTGGATCTATCTCGCGATCGTCTGCCTTCTTTCACTCCTCGCTCGTGGTTTTCTTCCTTCGCCCTGCGATCGAGGATTTTTATCGCCGCGCGATCGCTTAACGATCGTCGATTTGTAGTGCCAGGGAGTTTGTAGATGAGTTCAGGAGGAGGTGGAGCGGTGAGAACGGGCGGGGAGAGGGGGCGGTGCTCATCGAACTCCCCTTTCTGCCCTCTGCCAATGATCGTTATGCAATGATCGTCGCTTCGAGATGCAAACAAGGAAATCGCTCTTTAGACCCAAGCCATATTCTCTCGCATGTGGTTGTTGTGGTTGTTATTACTGTTGTTGTTGTGGTTGTTATTACTGTTGTTGTTGTTGTGGTTGTTCATATTGTTGTTATGGTTATTACTATTGTTGTATTTATTGTGGTTACTACAATTGTTGTCGATGTGGCTTTTATTGTTGTCGTTAATGTTGCTGTCGTTAATGTTGTGTGGTTATTGCTGTTGTAGTTATTACCATTGTCACTATTGTTGTTGTTGATCGTGTTGTTTTTGTTCAGCCGGGGTCACGCGATCATCGTCGGGGTGGCGACGGCCCCAAACGCGACCCTCGACGATCGTGAGCGACGGCCGCAAAGCGAAGGGACGACGACAATTGGCGACGGTGTCTCTGGTGAGAGTTCCTTCTTCGCGCCTCGCTCGCTTACGCTTCACGCCCCCCTCTTGACCCCTGCTCACCCTCCCCTCGTTCCCTCACCACTGACCCATTGACAATGCGACTCCGATTCGTCACCGGCGGCCACCCGGGTCGGTGATGGAGTCGAAGGCGCGAGCGGGGGTCCCTCTTGGGTTTCACATTCACAAATTTACGAGTGCAGCGCGAGACGCCGCGGGTCGCCTTCGACGATGGAGGCGGCAGGTGGGGGATGGAGGGAGGATGAAGGAGAGGGATGGAGGTAACCACATTTTGTAGCGGCGGCGACTCGACTTCTGGGTGGTCTTCAACTGCCTTCGAGACCGTCGACACCAACAACAATCATTATCCCCATTACAAAAACAACAACCATCGCCATCACCACTACAATAACAACAACCATTACCACCACCACTACAACAACAACCATTATCACAACTACAAAACCAACAACTACCAACCTCAGCGAAGTTCATTGATTTAAATTATTATTAAATTACGAACTCAGTCAGCCACCCGCATCCCTGCAACGCCTTCGATCCATCCCTGCCACGGAACACTTTCGCTTAAGCCCAGATCGACAAACAAACAGACGATCGTTCATTCGGTCGGTCATCGACGGTTGGCCGCCGGTGGTCGTCGGCGATCAGCGAGAGCCTAGACAGAGCGGCCACGCCCCTCGAAAGCGAACGAACGCCCCTCCCTCCAGGTGGACAACGACGACGCCGCGGCCCACGACATGTCCGTGATCTATGGACGGACGACAGATGGACAAATGGACGGATGGACGCGCGCTGCGTGATCCGGAGTCAGGTTCTGCCCGCCGGCTGCGCACTCTCTGGACTCGGAGTCTCAGTTTCTTTCTACAGATGGCAGTCTATCTGACTGACTGTCTGTCTTTCGCTCAGTCTGTCTTTCCTTATGACTGTCTGTCTTTATATCTTTTGCTCTGTCTGTCTCTCTCCGTCATTCGAGTGTGCGTCGCTGCCACCCGATCTGCATGTGGTTTGGCTCCGAGCTCTGAGGGAAGCGAGGAAACCCAGACCTGGACCGGTGATCGCTCGATGGATGGATGGATGAAACCACAAGGGGAGGATGTCGAGGGTGGTGATGGTGGAAATGACGGAGGGAGGGGGCGTGGCGATGTGAACGCAGCTGGGAGCTAAAGTTCAATTGAGTTTAACTCAGTTTGGCAACAAATATGGCAGCGATCGATCAGCGAGAGCGCGGACCTTGAGGCGACAGCAACGATTGGGTGTTGGAAGGGGTCGGAGGGGGTTGAATGGGGGGTTGAAGGAGTTTGGAGGAAGTCGGAGGAGTTCGGAGGAAGCCGATTAGTGCGGGTTTCGGACGACGATCAAAGGAGGCGGCGGCGATGATCACGGTCCAATTGGCAGGTCGAAGCCTGGAATTCAGACAGATCGTTTGCGAATTTTTAGCGATCGAAGTAAACGAGAAATTGCTACGGATCATACGTCTGCTTCGTCATGGAAATGGGAAAAGGAGATCAGGACGAAAAGTCGGAGACAACGAGTCAAACGTAAAAATATAAAAATATTTAAATAGAGACAAATAACTGTCTGAAATAAATCATCCTCCTGATAATAATTTATTTCAGACAGTTGCCATGGGAAAAACTTTAATTTAATTCAAGTTTACTTTAATTTCGGAAAATCCCTCGTCCTGCCTTTTACGATCCCCTTCACAGCAAAAACCCCATCAATTCTCATTTACGACTTCCTTCCTTCCGTCTAAATATCGTTATTTCTCTTCATTGTTATTTCCCTCTATCCACTTATCCTTCCTTCCGTCCTCCTCATAAATACATCCAAGCCTACTCCTGTCATTGAGACAAATGTCGGCAACACCCACGCGACTCCTGCCGCCAACCGCCGGCTCCCGGCATCCACGACACGAAACAAGTAATGCAGCGATCGAGGGTCCTCAGGCGAGGGGCTCTGGAAAGGCTTCGAGTGAAAAATCGGTCGGTGGAGCGCGACCGTTAAAGACGTCGTTTGTACGACGTCGCTTCCGCCAGCGCACCAGCGATAGGCAATCAGCGGAAAGACAGGAGGACAGACAGACGACAAGTCGAGGGACAGACGAAAAGTCGACAGAAAGAAGAAAAGTCGACAAACATTAGAAAAGTCGATAAACCAAAGAGAGACATTTCCAGCTGCTGCCGATCCGTGGAGCCTCAGTCGATCTGTTTCCAGGACGCCAACTGAAGCCAATCCTGATATAGCCATCACCGGGCGGTGGACTTTGAAGGAAAAGAATTCCATCGGTCGCTCTTCATGACGATGGAATTTCTCGATTTTATCACTCCCAGATCTATATTGATCGCTCATGACGAATGATGCGATAAACGATCGATCGATCACTCAAAGCTCTCGATGATCCATTAGGCAATCAACAGACTCGTCGCGAAATCATCCATCGGTCCATTGATTCAGGCATTGATCGGTTCATTGATACAACTACTGATATATTCATTGATCGATCCATTGATTTATCCAATGTTCCACTATCCACTGATCCATTCGCAGATCCATCCGCCGATCCATCCACCCCTCGATCCTTCGGCAAGCTCCATTGATTCACTGATCCATCGATATCTCGATCCATCGTGGTCTAAATGTCGTGCTAATTGTCGTCCCAGGCGGAGGCCCGGCTCGCGATTGGTTGGAGGGGGAGGTGCGGAGAAGCGGCAGGAAGGCGGGACAGGGCGGGCAATTAGTGAGCATGTTGGCAACATGTTCGGCGTGCCACATCGTCGCCGGCGCAGTTGTTGACGTCGTCGCCGCCACCGCAATTTATGGCGAATTTTCGCCATTTTTCTCCGTGAACGACTTGTCGCAGATGACGATCGGCCACGATCAGTTGACTGGGAGGGAAGAAGAGGGGAAGACGAAGGGGTAAAGGAAGGGTATGGTTGGACTCTGTTCGGTTCACTTTGGTTCGGTCTGCCTCTGTCCGCGTGACGTGCCATTTCGATAATTAAAGTGCAGCAACGATCGCTGAGGAGAGGGCGCTGAGGTGGAGGTTCCCGGTGGATGTTGCAAGCGCCTCTGTCGGCGTGTTAATCAATTTGTTTGCTCCGAAATGGCTACGACAATAGCAACAATAACGACGACGGATCCATTGCGGCGGCGTCTGAAGTCTGCGGTGGCCATAAAAAGTGGAGCAAGTGCTTTCATCACGTACGAAGTCAGAAGGGCGACGACTCCTCTTGGCAAGCGATCAACCAGAGCGAATCCGTGTTCGGTCGGGTCTTTGAGGGATTCACGCCAGGGATCATCGAGTGGGACCTGAGATTAAATTGGGATTTTCCCTAATATCTGAGACTTTTGTGTGAAGGAAAGTCCCATTAAATATAGAAAAGTCTTCCCTTTAAAATAAAGATATTCCTTTTTTCCGAAGATCTAAGAAAGAAACTGAAGGAAAGTCTTGCCTTTAGAAGAAATTCTTATTTTTTTGATGAAGGATAATAAAATTATTTCCATTAGATGAAGGATTTTACTTTGGAAAAAGTCATGTTGAGCCTCTTGGATCGTTTCCTTACCCTCTCTCCTCTTGACCTCAAACAACCCTCGAGGGGAGCCTCTGAGGCGAATATGTGAAACCACTCGGGAATTCCCTGGAGCATGAAACTATGAGGGGTCACTAGGAGATGGAGGAATAAACTTAACTGAAAGAGCGGGAGGAGCAAATGTAGGGATAGATTGAAAGAAAAGAGGGAGGTCAAAATGCAGTGAAAGATTGAAAGAGGGGGGAAGGAGATTGAGAGAGGAGAAAAGAAAATAATGTTGACTTTTTCACGGAAGCCAATAGCGAACATAAATCGTTGGAGGGTTCTTTGATAAGTGGGGTTGGTTCCATGTGAAGTGGGCTTCATTTGAGGAAGGGTCTTTAAATTTATGGGAATCATAGGAAATATAAGTTTGATGGTATAGTGAATTTAAAGTGAAATTGATTGAATTCGAAATGTGGGTTACAACTCCTTCCTCTTTAATTGAGCTGAAGTTTTATTTCTGAATGAATGCAGAAGGAGGAATATATGGAGATATTCAAAGGTGCATAGGAAAAGCACAATTGAAGCGATTGTTAAAAGAAGGAGAGAAACAAACTGATGATGGAACAGGAACACAGACAGATCAAGAGAAAACCACACAATCAGACATGTGGACAGAAAGAGATCAACAAAGGTAAAGCCACTGACACCCGGAGAGACATTTGAACTATTTCTCTGTTCAAAGACAAAAAGAGAATTGGACAGAAACCCGGACAGTTCGACAGACACTTGGACAGTTGGACAGACAATTGAACAGTTCGACTTAGCGAGAGACAGACAGACAGACAGACAGACAGACAGATAACCGAATCGATTGATCTCCGATCAGAGGCCGCTCGGTTGCACTTTCGGCGAAGTCTTGAGCTCTGGAACCGTTTGATCGAGAACGAGCCGCCTGACCTACATTCACAATAATAACAACAACTACAATAATAAGAACAATAACAACAACAAAAATAATAACAAAACCAACAACAATGCCTACAACAACACCATCGACAGCCACGCATAAGCAAATTGACATTCGCTGGGCTCCGGGTCGACGCCGACGATAAACAAATCGTGCGTCGGACGTCCGGACAGTGGATGAAGAGGAGGAGACGAAGAATTGGGGGAGAAGAAACTGCAGCGGACAACGAAAGCGAAAGGGGGCGAGTGGGGGCGTGGAGCGTGTGGCGGGGACTTCGACCATGTTGGACGAATGTCGGTCGAACATGTCGCCGCATACCATTTCGGGATCCGCGATCGTTTGTGCCCAGAATTCGGGGCCAACGGTAGAAAGTAAAAGAGAAGGAGAGAGGGGGAGAAATAGAGGGAGACACATTGCATGCGCCCGAGGAAACACGAGGCAGCAATCGTCGGGCAACGAACATCGAGCATTGGAGACGCAGGCCATTAGCAATTGAAAACACATCGTAAATCAAAGGAAATCGACAAACGAAGTCGCGTCCACAGAGGAGAAAGAAGGAGAGAGAAAGAGCGATTAGTGACAGAGAGAGAGAGAGAGAGGAGAAAGGGTTCTGATGTTCGTCCAAATGGAAATGGAAACTTCCGCATTGGTCTCCCAGACGAAACGACCATGGCTGGAGACGTCGTCAGTCGCCGGTCGATCGTGGCCAGAAATAGCAACCGTCCGTCCGGCTGTCCTTTTGAAGATGAAAGAACGACTAAACCCAGAGACAGAGAGGGAAGAATGGGGGAAGGTGAGTGCAACATAGAAACGTCAGTCACGACTGCCAACTGCCACCGGCTACCGAATCGGATCCGATCCGACCCAGGCGGACGATCGCAGAGTATCGGGTCTGATCGCGTCGGACGGAAGGACGGACGGGCGCACAGGCGACAAGCCGTTTGGCGCATTGACATTTGGACAGACAACGGGCAGACAGCTGCGCAAGCAAGAAGACAGACAACTTCACCGGCCAACAGACAGACAGATTCGCTCACAAACAGTCTTTCTGCGGGAAAGACAGGCCAGAACCGTTGGACAGTTGGTTGTTTTCTGTCCCAGACACTCGTATTCAAATCGCGCGATCGATAGACGGTCGTTGTTTCTGTCGAACGTTCGATGGTTCTGTCGATCGATCGTTGGTCGGTCGCACGTCTGGCAAATTTTATTGTCTCGATGGCAATGAATGCGAGAAGGTGGAGGTGGTAACGACAGCTTAGACCCGCGACTCCATGGTCAAGTCGCCGTTTAGCATTCTTCTGAGGAATTACCAAGCGAGTGACCAATTGGTGGAAAATTCTCCACTCGCTCGAGGCGCCGGTCGACCGTGTGGCACGCGTCGTCAGTCGCCGGCTCTACGGCGTCGGCCAAGGGGAACCGGCTCGGTCAACAGCGTGGCGGTCGTGGGTTCCACTGGGGCGTCAGACGATCGCGAACCTGTCAACAAGAGTGACCTTAATTGAGTTCAGCAGGGTCGGAAGAGGATCCAAGCGGGAGGAGACGAAGTTAACCTAGAAACGTAGAACCGAGTGAAAGAAAGGGTTCTAGAAAGAGCGAGAGAGAAAAAAAAGTTGCTAGAGAGAGCTAGAAAGTGATGAAGGGTGTTAGAAAGAGGGATAGAGAAAGAAAGAGTGGTGAAAAGAGGAAGAGAGAGGAAGCAAGGGTGCTAGAATAAAAAAAAAAGGAACAAATCGCAGCCTTTCGTCAGAATCTGACTCGAGATTCTGATCTTTCAATTAGCCATTCGCCAATTGAACTTGATTGTGACAAACGATACAATCAAGAGAGGGGGAGAGGGAAGCGAATAAGAGGGAGATAGATGGAGAGAAAGAGAGATATGAAAGGGGCTAGGGAGAACGAGACAGTGAATGACGACTGCTGTGAGTCGTTCGTTCATGGAATTAAGCGATATGAATGCGGAGCAGATTTGAATTAATTGATTGATCGCGGTGGCAGCAGCAGCTGCAGCAACTGCATTCGAGCACTTGCGACGATCAACGATCACTTCCTCATTAAGTGAGGGGGGCGGGGTCGTGGGCCGTGGGGTGGAGCTGTCACGATGATGAACCAGTGAATGAAAGCTTTGTGCTCCGATCTGATCGCGTGAATCAGTTGGCAGTGATGAATGCGAATCTCGATCGTCGATCATGCGCAGAATTCTCAACGACTTCTCACTCTCTAACGACGGGTCAGCAACGAGTTCTTGACCGAGTTGTGGCGTCTGGCGATCGATCGATCGATCGCAGGTCTCAAGGCCCCGAGGATCATCATTAGCCAGCGAGGATCAAGTTGCTCGTGGGCTTCGGTTTCACGGTTTCAGCAGCGCATCAACAAAAACAACCTGTCGCGAAAACGTCGCAAAATAAGAACAAAAACAATGCCGTGTCAGCCGAAACAATGGGAACCAAACGAACCTGACTCCAGACGGTT
>CM029562.1:35344353-35575543 GCA_017309665.1 Coelopa frigida | reverse complement strand
TAAGGCCACTGAGGCGACATGTAGAATGAATCAAGATCGAAGTCTCAGAGAGGTGGACGTGGTTTTCTAATGGATTGTGGTTGGAACTAGTGTATGACGAAGAAAAAGAGAGGAAAGACTATGGTATCTGAAAAATGTAGAACGAGAAATAGGGGAGCCACCTGAATTTCCCCCTTTGCACACCAACTCGCACCACTTTCATAAGCCAGCTGTTCCTTCTCACTCATCGTCTACTTCGCCTTGGCCCAACATTGAACTAGTTTTCACCAACCCAACCTCGTCCCTCTGCTCCATCGATCGATGGCACATTGATATGACCTTCGGTTGGGTATCTAGAAAAGCTTCAAATTAAAAGCCCCTTATCTGAACGGGAGTCTAGATAAGGGGCTTTAAATAGAATCGCAGGAGGGTTTTTTTTCTTCGTCGCAGTTGTTGTCGCTGTCTTCCTCAGTTGCAGACCATGTGTCATCGGTTCAATCGAAGTGGGGTTAAGAGACTTCGATGTTGTTTGGTGGCGAATCAACAAATCTCCCCTCTCTTTCTCTTCCCTTTCTATTGTTCCTTCGCCCCTTGATCGTTGAACAAAAGTTGTTCGCTTTCAATTGAATTTGATCATCCACGATTCGAGCCCAGGTCCACCTTCAGGTCTGGGTGGATGTGAGTTGCAGATGTTGTTGTATAATTGTTGTTGTACAATTTATGTTGTTATCCAATTTTTGTTGTTATTATTGTTGTAGTAGTACTAGTTATTACTATTGATGTCGTTGTCGTCAATCGCCGTTGTTGTTGCTGTTGCAGTGAATTTCTTTCATTTATTTACGACTCAATCCCGCGACGAGATTAAGTTTCTGATTTAATGCGACGAATCACACTTCGACAACGAACGTAACGTGACTTTTCACTCGCCCAGCCACCTCCTTGGTCCACCCCCTTCCTCCGACCCTCCCTCTCGCCCCTTCGTCACTCTCTCTTTCTTTCTATCTGTTTATCCTTCGATGGACTTCTCTTGTGCTCGATGGCAAATAAATTAAATGTTATCGATTATTGGACGCGTTTCCTAGCGATGGCCAATAAATTCTCCGGTCTTTAAACTGGCGACACAGCGAACCACGGACTGAGTTGGATCTCGATCCACGACCACGTTGGATCTCGATTCGCGGATTCGTGGACCACGGAGCATGGCGCATGGAGCATGGAGTGGTCCCCAACCTGCCAAAAAATTAACGAACCGCCGCCACTTTCTCTTTCCATCTGAATTCCAGCGATCGTCGCGATCGGCCCCGCCCCGCCTCCACCGCCCCCTCCGCAGGCTGCGGATCCCTCGGCTGTCTTCGGGGTAGCGAAACGGCGTTTGAGCAGCCGTTAAAACGACGATTATCGGCATCTAAATTACAATTTATTTTCTACTCCTACACCGAGCCACAAATACACACGGACACGGACATGGATCGATAGACCCTCTCACACACACGCTCAGATGCATCCGAGAAGGACCGCGCACGCGATCGTCGTCGTCGCTGTTGTTGCTGCCCGATCACGCAACACTAGCTCTGTGTGAATGAGTTTCCAGCACCCGATCCATCGATCGAAAGATCGATCCGTCGATGGGCCGACCAGAAATCGCAGAAAAGCGCTTTCCTTCTGTCTCTCTTCGCCATCGGTCTGTCGGTCTATCTGTCGATCCGCGTCTTTCGTCGACATCTGAAAGTCTTTCCTCGACGTCTGAAAGTCTTTCCTCGATCGCTGTCTGTCTGTCTCTCGCTCTTTCCTTTCCATCTGTTTGTCTTTATGATCAGCTGTCTGTCGGCCGGCGGCGATATCAATAAGGCAGCAACAAATTTGAATGGAAAACGCAATCGGAGCCACAGTTGTCTTCTCTCCTTTTCTCTCTCTCGACTTCAGGTGATCGCGATCGTTCCAGCGTGCGATCGATCGTAGGCGCCAAAGTTCCGTTTCCCTTCGTGATCGACGTCGTCGTCATCGTCGATGTTGTTTTTGCCGTTGCTAATTTCAGCAAAATATTGCCACTGTGCATCGTTTCCTTCCACCAAATTTCCCCCCACCGCGATTGAGTTCGCTCGACTTCCTGTCATTTGGCGATCCTCGTGCGGATCGTTTGACGAGTTCCGCTTGCTCCCGGTTCTTTGATCGTCGTCGTTCTACCTCTGCCACCGGCTGACAATCCTCAGAAACTCTCTGAGAGATCATTGACCACCCTCCCTCTATCGCCTTGCTGATCTCCTCTTTGATCATGAGTGGATCTGATCCTATTGGGGTGATCGTTTGATTTCGATTGAATCCCCTCTTCTGCGATTGTGGATCTATCTCGCGATCGTCTGCCTTCTTTCACTCCTCGCTCGTGGTTTTCTTCCTTCGCCCTGCGATCGAGGATTTTTATCGCCGCGCGATCGCTTAACGATCGTCGATTTGTAGTGCCAGGGAGTTTGTAGATGAGTTCAGGAGGAGGTGGAGCGGTGAGAACGGGCGGGGAGAGGGGGCGGTGCTCATCGAACTCCCCTTTCTGCCCTCTGCCAATGATCGTTATGCAATGATCGTCGCTTCGAGATGCAAACAAGGAAATCGCTCTTTAGACCCAAGCCATATTCTCTCGCATGTGGTTGTTGTGGTTGTTATTACTGTTGTTGTTGTGGTTGTTATTACTGTTGTTGTTGTTGTGGTTGTTCATATTGTTGTTATGGTTATTACTATTGTTGTATTTATTGTGGTTACTACAATTGTTGTCGATGTGGCTTTTATTGTTGTCGTTAATGTTGCTGTCGTTAATGTTGTGTGGTTATTGCTGTTGTAGTTATTACCATTGTCACTATTGTTGTTGTTGATCGTGTTGTTTTTGTTCAGCCGGGGTCACGCGATCATCGTCGGGGTGGCGACGGCCCCAAACGCGACCCTCGACGATCGTGAGCGACGGCCGCAAAGCGAAGGGACGACGACAATTGGCGACGGTGTCTCTGGTGAGAGTTCCTTCTTCGCGCCTCGCTCGCTTACGCTTCACGCCCCCCTCTTGACCCCTGCTCACCCTCCCCTCGTTCCCTCACCACTGACCCATTGACAATGCGACTCCGATTCGTCACCGGCGGCCACCCGGGTCGGTGATGGAGTCGAAGGCGCGAGCGGGGGTCCCTCTTGGGTTTCACATTCACAAATTTACGAGTGCAGCGCGAGACGCCGCGGGTCGCCTTCGACGATGGAGGCGGCAGGTGGGGGATGGAGGGAGGATGAAGGAGAGGGATGGAGGTAACCACATTTTGTAGCGGCGGCGACTCGACTTCTGGGTGGTCTTCAACTGCCTTCGAGACCGTCGACACCAACAACAATCATTATCCCCATTACAAAAACAACAACCATCGCCATCACCACTACAATAACAACAACCATTACCACCACCACTACAACAACAACCATTATCACAACTACAAAACCAACAACTACCAACCTCAGCGAAGTTCATTGATTTAAATTATTATTAAATTACGAACTCAGTCAGCCACCCGCATCCCTGCAACGCCTTCGATCCATCCCTGCCACGGAACACTTTCGCTTAAGCCCAGATCGACAAACAAACAGACGATCGTTCATTCGGTCGGTCATCGACGGTTGGCCGCCGGTGGTCGTCGGCGATCAGCGAGAGCCTAGACAGAGCGGCCACGCCCCTCGAAAGCGAACGAACGCCCCTCCCTCCAGGTGGACAACGACGACGCCGCGGCCCACGACATGTCCGTGATCTATGGACGGACGACAGATGGACAAATGGACGGATGGACGCGCGCTGCGTGATCCGGAGTCAGGTTCTGCCCGCCGGCTGCGCACTCTCTGGACTCGGAGTCTCAGTTTCTTTCTACAGATGGCAGTCTATCTGACTGACTGTCTGTCTTTCGCTCAGTCTGTCTTTCCTTATGACTGTCTGTCTTTATATCTTTTGCTCTGTCTGTCTCTCTCCGTCATTCGAGTGTGCGTCGCTGCCACCCGATCTGCATGTGGTTTGGCTCCGAGCTCTGAGGGAAGCGAGGAAACCCAGACCTGGACCGGTGATCGCTCGATGGATGGATGGATGAAACCACAAGGGGAGGATGTCGAGGGTGGTGATGGTGGAAATGACGGAGGGAGGGGGCGTGGCGATGTGAACGCAGCTGGGAGCTAAAGTTCAATTGAGTTTAACTCAGTTTGGCAACAAATATGGCAGCGATCGATCAGCGAGAGCGCGGACCTTGAGGCGACAGCAACGATTGGGTGTTGGAAGGGGTCGGAGGGGGTTGAATGGGGGGTTGAAGGAGTTTGGAGGAAGTCGGAGGAGTTCGGAGGAAGCCGATTAGTGCGGGTTTCGGACGACGATCAAAGGAGGCGGCGGCGATGATCACGGTCCAATTGGCAGGTCGAAGCCTGGAATTCAGACAGATCGTTTGCGAATTTTTAGCGATCGAAGTAAACGAGAAATTGCTACGGATCATACGTCTGCTTCGTCATGGAAATGGGAAAAGGAGATCAGGACGAAAAGTCGGAGACAACGAGTCAAACGTAAAAATATAAAAATATTTAAATAGAGACAAATAACTGTCTGAAATAAATCATCCTCCTGATAATAATTTATTTCAGACAGTTGCCATGGGAAAAACTTTAATTTAATTCAAGTTTACTTTAATTTCGGAAAATCCCTCGTCCTGCCTTTTACGATCCCCTTCACAGCAAAAACCCCATCAATTCTCATTTACGACTTCCTTCCTTCCGTCTAAATATCGTTATTTCTCTTCATTGTTATTTCCCTCTATCCACTTATCCTTCCTTCCGTCCTCCTCATAAATACATCCAAGCCTACTCCTGTCATTGAGACAAATGTCGGCAACACCCACGCGACTCCTGCCGCCAACCGCCGGCTCCCGGCATCCACGACACGAAACAAGTAATGCAGCGATCGAGGGTCCTCAGGCGAGGGGCTCTGGAAAGGCTTCGAGTGAAAAATCGGTCGGTGGAGCGCGACCGTTAAAGACGTCGTTTGTACGACGTCGCTTCCGCCAGCGCACCAGCGATAGGCAATCAGCGGAAAGACAGGAGGACAGACAGACGACAAGTCGAGGGACAGACGAAAAGTCGACAGAAAGAAGAAAAGTCGACAAACATTAGAAAAGTCGATAAACCAAAGAGAGACATTTCCAGCTGCTGCCGATCCGTGGAGCCTCAGTCGATCTGTTTCCAGGACGCCAACTGAAGCCAATCCTGATATAGCCATCACCGGGCGGTGGACTTTGAAGGAAAAGAATTCCATCGGTCGCTCTTCATGACGATGGAATTTCTCGATTTTATCACTCCCAGATCTATATTGATCGCTCATGACGAATGATGCGATAAACGATCGATCGATCACTCAAAGCTCTCGATGATCCATTAGGCAATCAACAGACTCGTCGCGAAATCATCCATCGGTCCATTGATTCAGGCATTGATCGGTTCATTGATACAACTACTGATATATTCATTGATCGATCCATTGATTTATCCAATGTTCCACTATCCACTGATCCATTCGCAGATCCATCCGCCGATCCATCCACCCCTCGATCCTTCGGCAGCTCCATTGATTCACTGATCCATCGATATCTCGATCCATCGTGGTCTAAATGTCGTGCTAATTGTCGTCCCAGGCGGAGGCCCGGCTCGCGATTGGTTGGAGGGGGAGGTGCGGAGAAGCGGCAGGAAGGCGGGACAGGGCGGGCAATTAGTGAGCATGTTGGCAACATGTTCGGCGTGCCACATCGTCGCCGGCGCAGTTGTTGACGTCGTCGCCGCCACCGCAATTTATGGCGAATTTTCGCCATTTTTCTCCGTGAACGACTTGTCGCAGATGACGATCGGCCACGATCAGTTGACTGGGAGGGAAGAAGAGGGGAAGACGAAGGGGTAAAGGAAGGGTATGGTTGGACTCTGTTCGGTTCACTTTGGTTCGGTCTGCCTCTGTCCGCGTGACGTGCCATTTCGATAATTAAAGTGCAGCAACGATCGCTGAGGAGAGGGCGCTGAGGTGGAGGTTCCCGGTGGATGTTGCAAGCGCCTCTGTCGGCGTGTTAATCAATTTGTTTGCTCCGAAATGGCTACGACAATAGCAACAATAACGACGACGGATCCATTGCGGCGGCGTCTGAAGTCTGCGGTGGCCATAAAAAGTGGAGCAAGTGCTTTCATCACGTACGAAGTCAGAAGGGCGACGACTCCTCTTGGCAAGCGATCAACCAGAGCGAATCCGTGTTCGGTCGGGTCTTTGAGGGATTCACGCCAGGGATCATCGAGTGGGACCTGAGATTAAATTGGGATTTTCCCTAATATCTGAGACTTTTGTGTGAAGGAAAGTCCCATTAAATATAGAAAAGTCTTCCCTTTAAAATAAAGATATTCCTTTTTTCCGAAGATCTAAGAAAGAAACTGAAGGAAAGTCTTGCCTTTAGAAGAAATTCTTATTTTTTTGATGAAGGATAATAAAATTATTTCCATTAGATGAAGGATTTTACTTTGGAAAAAGTCATGTTGAGCCTCTTGGATCGTTTCCTTACCCTCTCTCCTCTTGACCTCAAACAACCCTCGAGGGGAGCCTCTGAGGCGAATATGTGAAACCACTCGGGAATTCCCTGGAGCATGAAACTATGAGGGGTCACTAGGAGATGGAGGAATAAACTTAACTGAAAGAGCGGGAGGAGCAAATGTAGGGATAGATTGAAAGAAAAGAGGGAGGTCAAAATGCAGTGAAAGATTGAAAGAGGGGGGAAGGAGATTGAGAGAGGAGAAAAGAAAATAATGTTGACTTTTTCACGGAAGCCAATAGCGAACATAAATCGTTGGAGGGTTCTTTGATAAGTGGGGTTGGTTCCATGTGAAGTGGGCTTCATTTGAGGAAGGGTCTTTAAATTTATGGGAATCATAGGAAATATAAGTTTGATGGTATAGTGAATTTAAAGTGAAATTGATTGAATTCGAAATGTGGGTTACAACTCCTTCCTCTTTAATTGAGCTGAAGTTTTATTTCTGAATGAATGCAGAAGGAGGAATATATGGAGATATTCAAAGGTGCATAGGAAAAGCACAATTGAAGCGATTGTTAAAAGAAGGAGAGAAACAAACTGATGATGGAACAGGAACACAGACAGATCAAGAGAAAACCACACAATCAGACATGTGGACAGAAAGAGATCAACAAAGGTAAAGCCACTGACACCCGGAGAGACATTTGAACTATTTCTCTGTTCAAAGACAAAAAGAGAATTGGACAGAAACCCGGACAGTTCGACAGACACTTGGACAGTTGGACAGACAATTGAACAGTTCGACTTAGCGAGAGACAGACAGACAGACAGACAGACAGACAGATAACCGAATCGATTGATCTCCGATCAGAGGCCGCTCGGTTGCACTTTCGGCGAAGTCTTGAGCTCTGGAACCGTTTGATCGAGAACGAGCCGCCTGACCTACATTCACAATAATAACAACAACTACAATAATAAGAACAATAACAACAACAAAAATAATAACAAAACCAACAACAATGCCTACAACAACACCATCGACAGCCACGCATAAGCAAATTGACATTCGCTGGGCTCCGGGTCGACGCCGACGATAAACAAATCGTGCGTCGGACGTCCGGACAGTGGATGAAGAGGAGGAGACGAAGAATTGGGGGAGAAGAAACTGCAGCGGACAACGAAAGCGAAAGGGGGCGAGTGGGGGCGTGGAGCGTGTGGCGGGGACTTCGACCATGTTGGACGAATGTCGGTCGAACATGTCGCCGCATACCATTTCGGGATCCGCGATCGTTTGTGCCCAGAATTCGGGGCCAACGGTAGAAAGTAAAAGAGAAGGAGAGAGGGGGAGAAATAGAGGGAGACACATTGCATGCGCCCGAGGAAACACGAGGCAGCATCGTCGGGCAACGAACATCGAGCATTGGAGACGCAGGCCATTAGCAATTGAAAACACATCGTAAATCAAAGGAAATCGACAAACGAAGTCGCGTCCACAGAGGAGAAAGAAGGAGAGAGAAAGAGCGATTAGTGACAGAGAGAGAGAGAGAGAGGAGAAAGGGTTCTGATGTTCGTCCAAATGGAAATGGAAACTTCCGCATTGGTCTCCCAGACGAAACGACCATGGCTGGAGACGTCGTCAGTCGCCGGTCGATCGTGGCCAGAAATAGCAACCGTCCGTCCGGCTGTCCTTTTGAAGATGAAAGAACGACTAAACCCAGAGACAGAGAGGGAAGAATGGGGGAAGGTGAGTGCAACATAGAAACGTCAGTCACGACTGCCAACTGCCACCGGCTACCGAATCGGATCCGATCCGACCCAGGCGGACGATCGCAGAGTATCGGGTCTGATCGCGTCGGACGGAAGGACGGACGGGCGCACAGGCGACAAGCCGTTTGGCGCATTGACATTTGGACAGACAACGGGCAGACAGCTGCGCAAGCAAGAAGACAGACAACTTCACCGGCCAACAGACAGACAGATTCGCTCACAAACAGTCTTTCTGCGGGAAAGACAGGCCAGAACCGTTGGACAGTTGGTTGTTTTCTGTCCCAGACACTCGTATTCAAATCGCGCGATCGATAGACGGTCGTTGTTTCTGTCGAACGTTCGATGGTTCTGTCGATCGATCGTTGGTCGGTCGCACGTCTGGCAAATTTTATTGTCTCGATGGCAATGAATGCGAGAAGGTGGAGGTGGTAACGACAGCTTAGACCCGCGACTCCATGGTCAAGTCGCCGTTTAGCATTCTTCTGAGGAATTACCAAGCGAGTGACCAATTGGTGGAAAATTCTCCACTCGCTCGAGGCGCCGGTCGACCGTGTGGCACGCGTCGTCAGTCGCCGGCTCTACGGCGTCGGCCAAGGGGAACCGGCTCGGTCAACAGCGTGGCGGTCGTGGGTTCCACTGGGGCGTCAGACGATCGCGAACCTGTCAACAAGAGTGACCTTAATTGAGTTCAGCAGGGTCGGAAGAGGATCCAAGCGGGAGGAGACGAAGTTAACCTAGAAACGTAGAACCGAGTGAAAGAAAGGGTTCTAGAAAGAGCGAGAGAGAAAAAAAAGTTGCTAGAGAGAGCTAGAAAGTGATGAAGGGTGTTAGAAAGAGGGATAGAGAAAGAAAGAGTGGTGAAAAGAGGAAGAGAGAGGAAGCAAGGGTGCTAGAATAAAAAAAAAAGGAACAAATCGCAGCCTTTCGTCAGAATCTGACTCGAGATTCTGATCTTTCAATTAGCCATTCGCCAATTGAACTTGATTGTGACAAACGATACAATCAAGAGAGGGGGAGAGGGAAGCGAATAAGAGGGAGATAGATGGAGAGAAAGAGAGATATGAAAGGGGCTAGGGAGAACGAGACAGTGAATGACGACTGCTGTGAGTCGTTCGTTCATGGAATTAAGCGATATGAATGCGGAGCAGATTTGAATTAATTGATTGATCGCGGTGGCAGCAGCAGCTGCAGCAACTGCATTCGAGCACTTGCGACGATCAACGATCACTTCCTCATTAAGTGAGGGGGGCGGGGTCGTGGGCCGTGGGGTGGAGCTGTCACGATGATGAACCAGTGAATGAAAGCTTTGTGCTCCGATCTGATCGCGTGAATCAGTTGGCAGTGATGAATGCGAATCTCGATCGTCGATCATGCGCAGAATTCTCAACGACTTCTCACTCTCTAACGACGGGTCAGCAACGAGTTCTTGACCGAGTTGTGGCGTCTGGCGATCGATCGATCGATCGCAGGTCTCAAGGCCCCGAGGATCATCATTAGCCAGCGAGGATCAAGTTGCTCGTGGGCTTCGGTTTCACGGTTTCAGCAGCGCATCAACAAAAACAACCTGTCGCGAAAACGTCGCAAAATAAGAACAAAAACAATGCCGTGTCAGCCGAAACAATGGGAACCAAACGAACCTGACTCCAGACGGTTCCCGTCGATCGGGGAAGGGGCGGAGAGGGGCCGCAGTCTAAAAACAAACAGGCGATAAAAGAGCGGAACAAACAGAACTCGAGCCGCGGTTGAGCGGAGGACGGCGGTGTCGACGCATGGTCTCGGGTTTCAAGAGTCCTGGATGGGTCGGGGACGATCGGTGGACGAGGAGAAGGAGACGGAGGATGGAGGATGAGTGAACGAAGTTGATGGAATGGAATCGGAGGACGAGGAGACGGAGTCGAACCACATTTCGGCGAACACATGTTTCCGCGAATGTTTGTTTGCATTTGACGAAACGATCGAAGGACAGACTTTTGGTCAAGCGGACAGAGGATCGGTTGAAGGAATGGACGGAGGGACGGACAGACGGCCGATCTGTCGCTCGCGTGGACATGTGTTCGCCGCTCGTGGTCGCACATGCGCAACTTTCTCATTAACCGAGCCAGGGCTGCACACGAGGAAGTCAAGAGCAACGTGTTTCTTGTTCCTATTGTTGTAGTGTCTCAAAATGTTGCTGTTAATATGATTGTTGTTGTAACAGCTGTTTTTTGTAGTTGTTGTTGTTGTTAGAGTTGTTTTTTCTATTGGTGTTACTGCTGTTGTTGCTCTTGCTGTTGTTGTCAATTGGTCAACATTTGCTCGTTGATCGTGCTCAGCGCCGAAAGGAAGTCGTGGGAGCTGAAGGAGTCGACTTGAAGGAAAATGAGAAAAATTAGAAAACTTCAGGAAAACGATGAGGGGAGATGGAGAGGGGGGAAACTGGGAGAGATCGGGGGTATATTGGGTGTTGGTTGACGAGGAAGAAAATGGCATATTTGCCAAATCATGGCCGATCGATTCACTGCGGAGCGCGAGTTGCGGCTCGAGGTGTTGAACGAGGCTCGACTTCCTTCAACACCTACACGAGGAACTCTTTGGAAGGGGAGGGGAGAGAGACGTCCAGGTGTGTAGATAGAGATAGAAAGAGGGCAGAGGTAGGAAGTGACCACTTGGCGAGGTGACAGGTTTTTGAACGATCGTTTGAGACTTGAGACGGAGACTTCAGCAGTTTTTCAGGTAGAGTCTTTGAGTTGGCTCTATTAAATTATTTAACAGGGTTTTTGAGTCTTTCATTAAATGTTACGAATGCTTCTAAATCGAATCGAATTTCCAGAGTCTTTAAGTTATTGATTGACTTCGTGAGACTTCGTTGATAATAATTTTGAATGTTCAGACGTTTATAATTTATTTGTCTTATATCTTATATCATACTTCAATCTCTTCCCAACATCATATCTTCTCATATCTCCCAGATAATGAAGTCATTGGCCTTCGATTAAGTCGCTTCCACAGCGCTTTGTCTCCTTCTAACGCCAGGTGTTTCTTCAGCCTCATCCATCCTTGGCGCTGGCATCCACAACAAAAAAAAACATCATCGTGGTATATAACAACATAATGGTGGACGAACAACAACAACACAATGAACCAACTTTTCCTGTCAACCCCCCACGCAAAAATTCACTCATTTTTCTCCCCCACCTAAACACTCTTCCATTCCCTCCACCACCCGAATGAAAACAATGCCTGTTTCAGCATGAAAGCGCCAGCAGTTGAAGTTGTTGTTATTGTTGCTGTCATCAACATACAATGTTGCCAATGCAGTTGTTGTTGTTTTAGTCGATGTTGGTCGTGTGGTTTTTGTAGTTCTTGTTGTTGTTATTGTTATGGATAATTGGCAACACCGTTTATGGAAATAATTTTCAATTAAACTCATGTGGTGATTTTGTCGTCGCCATCTCTTGTCTTCTGATGTTGCTGTTATTGTTGTTGATAGTTGGTTTTGCTGTTTGTTGTTGTATTATTGTTTTGGAGTTAGTTGTTGTTGCATTATAGCTGTTGTTGTTGCTTTCGTGGTTTTCGCTGCATCGTCCTTTTATGTTTTTTTTTTGCGTTTGTCCCAAATCTTTTCAAATATTACATGGATTTTTCTACGAAAATCGTTGGTCGATGTTTTGGTAGTTGTTATGTTTTGAGTTGTTGTTGTGTTAGTTGTTGTTATTTTAGTTATTGCATTGTTTGGTTTTTATTTTATTTGTTGCATTGCTTGTTGTTATTTTCGTTGTTTTCTTGCTTGTTGTTATTTCAGTTGTTGTCTTGTTTATGTTGGTTTCGATTGTCAACGTTGTTGTCGCCAAATGAAGCCACAAATTTCGGCCACGATTTTCATTTAAATCTCGTGTCGCCATCGTCGACTTGCGCAAGTGCGTCGACGATGGCGATTGGCGATCGTTGGTTGATCATCGTCCATCGGTCGTCGTCTGTCCGTCCAGATCTCGGGTTTGTCCGTAAAAGGCTAGTGTGGACAGAGGAGCCAGAGAAGCCTGATGGAGGAAACGGATGGAGAGGTCGATGGTTATCGCTGGAGTGGAAAAATTGAGCAATTTCAAATTATTAAAGATGCTTCCATAATAATCTCTTCTGGAAGAAAGAACTTTTGAACATCCCCAAGCCTCTTCGACCTCGAATTCATCCGCTTCAAAGGTAGTGTCCAACCATTTTAAAATTCAACTTCTGGAAATCAGCCTTCAGGAAATATCTCCAAATTGTTGACTCCCAGGAAATATCCTTGGCAGCCGCGCGGGAATCGCTCGCGAAGGAAATGAAAATGGAACAAATCATAAACAGTCGCCGGAGGAATCGTCGATCGCGGACTCTCCAGATGGTCAAATGGTAGTTGTTTTTGTTGATATTACTATTGTTGTTATTGGATTTGTTGTTGGCAATAACAACAACTGTTTTGCTTCCTCCACGGGTCGCTGTCGCCGTCAGCATGGCGCCTACGCCCGTCACAGCGGACAGACAGACAGATGGACGGACAGACTTTCGCGTGTTGCGCATGCGCGACGACGCATCCGAAATCGAAACCGAAGCATGTCAGGGGAGGAGGGGAAGAGTGGGGGATTGGTTTGAACTGCATTATCGACGATCGAGCACTTGATTCTCTGTTGAGGTAAATATCAAAAACAACCAACTACTACTATCACCACAACAACAACAACATCAATGCGTCGGGAAAACTCTCCAAACTTTCGTTTTCGTTTCTGCTCCAGTGCTGCAACATTTTCTCGCGTCTTGCTCTCGTGCACGTGTGTTTTTTGTTTTTAACATCATTATCATCATCGTTGTTGTTTTAGCTGTTATTATTGTTCTTGTTGTTTCTATTGCCATAGTTGTTATTTTTATTGTTGTTTCTATTCTTGTTATTTTTTTTCTTCTACGCGATGTATGTTTGTTGTTTCTTGTTAATGTTATTCTTGTTGTTGTTGTTCCGTGGTTTTTTTTTTGCTATTACGCTTTCTCATTTCTGTGTTTTTGTTGTTCACGTTGTTGTTGTACTTCATGTAATTGTTCGTGTTTTTGTTCTTTTTGTACCTCGTGTTATTGTTTTTGTACCTCGTCAACGTTGTTTTTTGATGGTGTTGTTGTTTCTCGTCAACACATGTTCCACACATGCATTGTTTTCTTCACGTGCCGTTGAGCAACCGTTGTCGACACTGATGTTGATGATGTTTATGTTGTTGTTGTTGTTGTTGCTCTTACCTTTGTTGTTCTTACTGACGGCAGCGAACGTGGAAGGCTTTTAATTATGATCGAGTTGCAGTCGTCGATGGTGAGGAGGGGAGGATGGTGAAAAGACAAGGAGGGAGAAGAAGCAACAAAAGCGGACATTGGAAACAATTTGCTTTGGAACATCGAGCAATTGGACTAATAGGCTCTTGAAAGCGACAACAGCAGCAGCAGCAGCAACCAACAAACAACAATTACAATAACAACAAATGAGGGACAAAAGCAACAACAAAAATATGAGTGAACAACAAAAAAAAGATGAGTGACAAAAACAACAACAAAAAGATGAATCAAAAAATATACAACAACATTGACAACAACAATAAAACAACAACAAAATTGATAAAAAACCAACAAAAGTGAAAACAACACCCGCTTGAACAACAACAACTCAACAAAGAACAAGAACAAAAGACGACCATCGCTCCCCAGCTGACAAGCGTTTTCACCCCACTGCGATGCGACGCGTGTTCGTTCTTCGCCTCATCTCGTCTCGTCACGTCGTCGGTCGGACTCGGGTGCACTTGGCCACGGTCCCTGGTCCATGGTCCACACGGTCCACGGTGCTGCTCGAAGATGGTTAATGAGACGAGCGAAAGAGAAAGCAAATGGTTGGGGGTGACGAGAGTGAGGGCGAGAGCGAGGGCGAGGGCGAAAGTGCGACAAGGACGACAATGGTTGTCATTGTCAAGCCAACAGTCATTAGTCGAAGCTCGCCCGAGGCTCCTGTCGTCTGTGACTGCAGGCGACTCCTCATCGACCCCCTCTAGAAACGTTTGACGATTATCAGCTCAAGTCTTCGGTCTTCTCTTCACTCGTCTCTCTTTTTTCATCCCTTTCCTCGTCACTTCACAGCTCATCAAGGTTTCTCTTCATGCAAACCCCCTGCAGGTCCTTCGAAATGCAATCCAAGGATTCAGAAAGTGTGGCTTCGCCTTAAGAAGGGTTCGGTTAAGTGGATGGCCTCAAGTGTTTTCTTGGAATCTGTCAAACTTCTCTCAAATTTCACTCAAACTTCTCTTAAATTTCCCCCAATCTTCGTTCAATCCTCGTCCCACAATCTTCCCTCAAACTCTTTTAAAACTCCCCTCAATCTCGAGCTCAAAACCTCCCTGAATCGTCCCTTGATCTTCTCTCAAAACATCTCCATCTCCCTTCATTCTAATGATTTCCTCGTAATCCCTTCCCTTAAACCTTTAAATGTTGGAGATGGTGTCAGAAGTCAGAGGCCGCTGAATCCCGATCTCGATTTATCCTTGCAAACACTTTGGCTAATGAACCCTCAGACCTCGTAATGAACCCGCACGATTTCCTCATTCACCTTCCATCATCTTCTCTCCTTCACCCTCTACCAACCTCTCTTCAACATCGACGCTTCCCTCATTCTTTCTCTCCACCACCCCCCGAATCAAGCAACAATTTCCCACCCTCGTCGTTCGCACTCTCATCGCGGCGACCCAGAGACGTTGACGCGGTCGAAACGTGATTCGCGCCTTCGGTTCCGTGACCCGGTCGTCGTTCGCAAGGATGTCGAAGTTGAAGTCGTTGAGGGTGGGTCGGTCGAGGGAGGTTTTTTCGTCTCCTGCGATCGGCTGTTGCTTCCTCATATCGGGGGATTCCTTCCTGCCGTCTTTCGGTCTTCTTTCATCGTCTGCTGGTCTTTGTTTTGTCTTCATTTCGGTCTGACGGCTCTCTTTAGAGTCGCGGGGGCGTCTGGGGAAGGAAAACGATGGCATCAGGGGTAGGAAACGATTGAAAGAAGAACCGGAGAATGGTGATGAGGGGAGGATGATGGAACCATGTGTTAATCGAGGGAGGAAAAAGAGATCTCAATCGGCGTTTGGAAATCCCTTTGCGACCGAGCTGGACTCTAATTTCCCCTAATGCAATGTTTTATTTTCTCCTATTGGACACTCTCATTCTCTCGTATTGCACTCTCTCACATTCTTCTATTGTACTCTCTCATTTTCCTCCAATGCATTCCAATTCATTCGCTCACATCTGGTCACCCCAGAACCCACCCTTGGCGTGCTCTGCTGCGCTTTTCCGAGTTCTGCACTTGCTGCGAATGCAGAGAGAAGGCGGTTGTTTGAGAGAGGACATTTGTTTGAGAGAGTGAGAGAGAGGGTGATTGTTTGAGAGAATGGTTTTCCAAGAGAGCGATTGTATTGACTGAAAGTCAAGTGGTTGCTCACATAACTAGATAATACAATAAAGATGAAAGGGGCATTAAAAGAACAACAACAATGGGGTGCAGTTAAGAAACTATAACAATAAAATCGAAAAAGTGAAATAATAAAACTGAGGAACAAAGAAATCAACATTAACAACAACAACTATTATATCAATGACATCGAGACTAAAGACAATAACAATAAAGCTTACAATAAAAACAATGAAATAAACAACAATAACAATGAAATCAATAACAACAATGTAACTAACAACAACAACAATGAAATATACAACAATAATAACAACATTAGCAACGAAAATAACAACAAAACATCGAAACTATCAACAAAAAATTCGAAGCTCACAACAAAAACCAACGAACTGTCATCAACAACAACACAATGCAACCCCAACTTAAATCACCTGCCGCCCTTTCACTCTCTCTATAGCTGTCTCTCTCTCTCTCTCGATGTCTCTTTCTACCATTGTCTCCATGCTCTCCCAATCTCTGCTGAGCAATGATTTTACTGTTGGGCCTTTCACGGAGTTCCCTTCTCTTTCTGTGGTCGCTATTTGTATACCTTCTCTATCTTTTTCTTTCTATATCTTTTACTATCTGTCTCTGTTACTATCTCTGTTTTTCCTCTATTTTTTTCTCTCTCTCTCTTTCATCATCTGCAGCCTTCAACGCCCGACTGCACCGGGGCCCACCTTGCGCCACACGCCACTGGCGGCCGGGCTCCGCTCTCGCAATCTCAACCTCTGTCTCTCAATCTCTCTCTCAATCCCAACCCCTGCTTCTCTCTCTCTCAGTTGCAATCACTGCCGCTCTCTCAATCGCAATCTCTACCGTTCTCTCTCAATCTCTGTCGCTCTCCGCAGTCGCTCGCTCCACGTCCTCAGCAGCGGGGAAGCCGACGTCGTCGTCGTCGCCGAGTTCCGTCCGTCCGTCTGCCGCCCGTGGAGCGACGTCGCCCAGCGCTCGCAACTGTTTTCCGTGGCTGCCGGTTGTTGAAGCCGGCGTCGAAGTCGGAGTCGACTTTGACGTGGTCGTCATCGTTGTGAGTTGTCTTGTTGTTGTTTTTGTTGTTGCAGCGTCGACGCCGGCGTCACCGGAGCGTTTCGTGTGCTGGCGGTCGGTCGCTCAGTTGGGATCGGATTTGGATTCGATTTGGATTTTCAGTTGTTTTCGACTGTGCGGGAGTCTTGGACACGGTGCAGCTGAAACGAGTGCAGGATTCGAGTTTTTGTTGTTAATTTCAAAATACAAAAAAAAAAAAAACAAATTTCAAAACTTGGAAAATTAGATAAAAAAATACGCGAGATTCAATTTTGTTGAGATTTTTATAAGAAATTTTTCCATGAGATTTTCCATGAGATAGTTAGATACAACGGTGAGATACACAAAACTCCGAAGTGAATTATTGTGTGTTGTTATTGTATTCGCATTGTTCACATTTTGTGTTGTAATTGTTGTTATTTACGATGAGAACAGAACGAGGTCATTGCAACTTCATAGATGCACCGGCCACCGGTGTCTGTATCTAGATACAAAGTGCGCCAACCTTCGACCGGTCGACTCCCAACAACAACAACAACAATAAAACAACCACAATTTACCATTGTGCAGTGCTAATAAATTGATTCGAGAGTGAGTGAATGAGTGAAAAATCCTAAATGAAAAGGAAAATATCTGCTATCGTCCCATTTGCTATCTATCAGATACAATATCTTCATTAGTCTCTTTACGATCGCTTCATTCTTGAGTTCTTTATCGTTTGTGTTGTTGTAATGTGCAGTGATTTTACCATTGTAGTTGCTGTTGTTGTGGTGGGGCAATAAAACGCCGCCGAACCGCACACAAAAGGCTCTTAATCAACCGAAGCGACCCGTCGTCCGCGTATCTCCGAGATACACCAAGTATCTTCAATCATCATCATCGTTATTATCGTCATCATTGTGGTCATTATCATCATCATCAACATCGAGTGAACTAGTTTCTGCGGTTCGTCCTCCTGCCGCCCCCTGTGGATTACCGTTGCAGACCCCTACCCCCAACAACAACAACAACTTCACCCTTTCGAAGGGAGTTGAATTCTTGTCGAGTGTTGTTGTTGTTGCTCTTGTAACTTTTGCAATAAGGTGAGTTTTGTTTCCTTCCTCCTTCTTCCTTCATCTTCTTCATCGTCATAAAGAGATTCTCTTCATATTCAATTGTTGTTGTAATATCTTTGAGGTTATATTGTTGTATTTGTAGCTAAATGTATTTTTGTTGTACTTGTTTAGCTACATTTATTGTTGTTGTTATTATTTTTAAACTTCTCCTATGTTGCTATGGCAACAGAAGGTTCTACTTCAAAGTTTTTATGTTGTTGTAATCATTTCATTACTGACCGAAAAACAACAACTTTAACTATAATAGTAACAACAAGAACTACTACTATAACA
Organism: Coelopa frigida; assembly: GCA_017309665.1. Lineage (NCBI taxonomy): Eukaryota > Metazoa > Arthropoda > Insecta > Diptera > Coelopidae > Coelopa > Coelopa frigida. The sequence goes on along the minus strand of CM029562.1, from coordinate 35,557,367 downwards.
ACAAGAAAAACATTTAATGCTCAATGAGATTCCTTTCGAATTGAGGAATTTCGAGGCGAACGACGTCGACCAGTTCTGATTGAAGTTCTGATGATCCACTTCTCGCTCATTCTATCTCTTTCTCTCTCTCTCCTGCTCCTTTTATCTCTATCTTTCTCACTCTTTCTCCTTCTCTTCCACAATCACACTCTGATCCTCTGACCGACGAATTCTCGTCTCCTGCTCGTCTCTTGTTCACCCTGGCTGATTCCTTGATTCCTGATTCTGGTCCATCATTAATTATTTCATGGTTGGGGTAACCAACTCCTCCTTCTCATTCCTCTCCGCTCCGCTCATCATCCACGCGTGGCTCTTGCGCTAATTAAGATAAATGTTGCCGGCCTTTGAGGAGGAGCAAGCGACAGACCAGAGACTGACAGACAGACGAACTTACGGACAGACAGAAGACCGCGAAATTCTGGTCGAGAATCTCAGAAGTAACTATAAGTAACAACAAAATCAAAAATAACTAAAAAAACTACTTCACAAACAGGCTAAAAAAATAAAAATAAAAAAAAACGCACCAAAAAAATTCAGTAAACTCAACAAGAAAATTAAAAATCACAAACAAAATTCAAAAAAAAAAAAAAAAAAATTTAAAAAAAAATCAACAACAAATGCAAAAACAAGAACTCCAGCAGTAACAACGAGAACAACATTAAATAGGTGTTGCCAACGACATGTACAAATGACACACTCTCAACGAAAAAAATAAAACAAGAAAATAAAACAATAATGACGACAACTAAAGCAACAACAACAATAACAACAACTTGCATATAACATGTCCTTTTGTCGTCTCAGTTACAGTTAAAGTAATAACAACAACAGCAAAAACAACAACAACAATATCAAGGCTTGTGAAGCATCCATGAGATGAGCCAAAAGTCGTTTTATCGTGTTCTTATAAATCGTGGATGTTGTTCTGGTTGTTGTTGTTATTGTAGGCTAAATTTTTGTTTCTGTTATTCCACTTGTTTTTTATTTTAATTCGTGTTGTTGTTATAGACCTTGTTGTTGTTGTTGGCAACGTGTACAAGTGCGCGACAATAAACAAATTGCATGCCTCGTCTTCATCCTCGTCCACCTCCTCTTTCTTCTCGTCTTCGTTTTCGCTGTTTCCTTGTCAGAGGAGCCGACAGACAGCGCCACCCACTTGCGTTGACATTCGGCTCAGATGGCTCACGCAGATACGAATGCATCCGAGAGATACTTCTTGAGACCATCTCTCTTCCTTCAACTCTTTTGCAGAATGAAGAATCTCTTTCCATCCTTTCGTTGCCGGTTCTGGGCGTCGTCTTCGTGCAGAAATCCATCTGCATCTTCTGGATCTGTATCTGGGCGAGTGTCGCCGCCTGCACATGTCGCCTGTGTATCTAGATACGTTTTCAGTTAAACGCATCTCATGGCTGCAGCTCCGATCGCTGATGAGCAGTTACTTTGTTGCAGTTGTTGCCCTTGCCATCGTTGTTGTTGTTTTTATATTTTTTTGCTGTTTTTGTCACTAGGAGTCAGTAAACTTTCAGGGTTACCGTCGACTCCCAGGAATTTCCCAATTGGTTCGTTCTCTCTCTGTCTCTCTCTAGTTGCATCTACTTTGCTCTTTCTCTCGATTTCGTGTAATATTTCCGTTCGTTCTCTACCTCCTCATCCTCCCCCTTCATCCTTCTCATACCCCAGGATTCTCGTTGTTTTCGCATTTCCTGCAGTTGAATGAACTTTTTCGACAAGTTAACAACAACAACAACAATACCTATAATGACAACAACAGTAAACACATGTTGTTCTTGTAGTTTCATCATATTTTCGGGGGGATTTTTACTGATGTTTTTGGTGTTGTTGTTATTGTTATTGCCTCCTGCAGTCAGTCATTTGCTCTTGCTTTCGGTTCATTGAACTTCTCTCTCTCACTCTCTTGTTCTCTCTCTTTCATACGCATTTGACAACTTTGTGACTATTGTTTTTATTGTCTTTGTCATTCTTATTGTTTTTTGTAAATCATTATGTTTTTGTTTATTGCAATCGTTATTGTTGTTGTGTTCACTGTTGTTGCTGTTATTGTTACAGTGGTTGTTTTTGGCAATTATTCCGCATCGGCCGAGCACGTTTTCAGCTGAACGGCCTCGTTCCGCTCTCTTCACCTCGTTCTCCTTCCCTTTTCTCCCTCCCCTTTACGTTCTAGGCTTTGTTTCCGCCCCCCAACGTCGCCCCCTCCCACCCCCGATCGGACGGATGGTCGTCGAACCCGCCCGGTTATGAAGTTGGCCCAGTTCCGTTCGCAGCTGAGCAAACATTCGGGTCGACGTCCGTCCGCGACGCCCGGCCATCGTCCGCTAGTCGTCGTCGTCGTCTGTGGGTCAGCGGGACAGACTTTTCGCTCCCCTTCGCTTCGGGAGGATGGTTCATTGCTCCACTGCTCGAGGAGAATCTGGTTCGATGCCCAGAACTCATTGAACTCTTCCTCTTGGAGGGCTTCAGTTCATCGTCTCCCTGGGGAGTCTCTTCAAGTCCTTATGCTTGCAGTGAGAGGTTGTTTTTTGTTTGTTGAGGAGAGGTTGTTCATTGTTTAAATTTCTTTGTTTGTTATTTTAAATAAATCCATGAATTTTATAACAGTCCAAATTAAAGGAAATAAAACGTCAATTTTTTTTTTTAATTTTATTAGATTAAAGTATTTAAGATACCTCATTTCATTTTAGTTTTCGTATGTTTTTTCTTAATTATTTATTTTTTTATTACTTCTTTAATATTTATTTATTATTACAATATATATTTTTTTAATAATTTTATTTTAATTAATATTTATATTTTATTTTTTATTTTATTTTTAAGATTTATTTTCATTGATTTTATCAGTGATTCATTTAAAATATTATATTAACATATTTACGATTTCTCCTTTTTAATTCACTTTTTTTAATTTATTTTGTTTTTTTGGTATTTTTTTAAATTTCTTGATTTTTCTGTTTCGTTTAATTTTAAGCAATCTGTTTATATTATCTTTTTTTAAATCACTGCACTTTCCTCTTATTACTATCATTTTAAATTTTCACTCTTTACTCAGAGCCTTTCTCTCCTTCGGTGTATACCTTTCCTTTTCCCCTCAATATCACATTTCTCTCATCTTCTCTCTCGCCTCCCACCCACCTCGTGACTGGATCTCAAACGGTTCTGCTTCTCTGGCATTTGAAACCACATGTGGAGCTGCCGTTATCCAAAACAGCAACGAAAAAACTGTGAAATCAACGAAAAAAATGCAACAAAAACTGCATCAACAACAACGAGAACAGCATCAACAACAACAACAAGGGGAACAGCATCAATAACAACAACAAAAACTAAGGCAAGAACTCCACCAACCAACAACAGAAATCACGCGATCAAACAAGCGCAAATTCCTTAGCGCTGACTTCAGCGCTCGCCTCAAAGACTTCGATCTCTCCCGCCACGAACACTTCGATGCAAACCAGACTTCAAGTGCAACACCTTCCTTCCTTCCTTCTCCTCTACTTCTTCCTCACCTCAACTTCCTCCAATTCTCCTCCCCTTCCATATCTTCTCCTCACTTGATTCCAAGCCAAAGTCCAAGGGACCGGCGCGTTCCCAGAGCCATGAGTCATCGGTCGAGGAATTCTCCAACAGAGGAGTTCGCCACGGCGATTCCTTTTCTTTCTCTTCAGTTCTCCTTCCTCTTGCCCAACTTTCCTCCTCTTACCTTCCTATTTCTTTCCTTCCTGTGCTTTCCTCTCTCATCTTCTCGGTTGGGGCGATAAATTTCAGTTTTGGCCAAAAGCATCCTTTTTGTCGTTACGTTCCATCGTCGTCCTTTTGTTTTTGTTTTCTTTTTACCATCGTTGTTTTACATTGTTGTTACAAATTCTGTTGTTGTTTTTATCATTTCTCATGATGTTGTCTTTGCTTTATAGCGATGACCAACGTTCTTTGGAATTCAATTCGCCGCCTGGTCCATGGGTCTCTTGTTGTTGTTGATGTTGCTCTTGCATTTCCGCTGTTATAAATATTTATAAAGGCCCCAAGCGCTACATATCTCTCTCTCTTTCTCTTCCTACGTCTCTCTACCTTCTACCTTCGTCTCTTTCTCCCTCGGTATTTTTTTCCATGGTCCGAAACTGACCTCGGTTCAGGTTCTGATCACCGGGTCGGAATCGTGAGAACCGAACGACATGGTGGGAGGGACAAACGGACGGACGGACAGAAGGACGGACACATGGAGAGTCAGAGGGATGGACAGACAGGCACTCTGACAGACATTTGGTTTGCGTGGCGTTGACAGCTTTGGAGGTGGTTCTGAGCATGATTTTGAGTGGGAGCTCGAGGACTTTTTTCAACGAGATTGAGAGAGCGACAGGATGGTAGTGGGAGAAGGAGAGGGTGGGAGTGGGAGAAGACGAGGGAGGGAGTCGGAGAGGTAGATGCACAGTGGGCTTTTTTGGGACGACTTCTTTGGGGACTTCACAAGGTGTTCCAGATATATCGGAATTGATCCATTTGAGTTTTTGAGAAAGAGTGGAAGACGTTCGATGGACAGTGGTTTCGTGGGGAAGCGGATCCCGCTATCACTTTCATCCCATCTTTCCGTCTCACTCGCGCTCTGCTCCGCTTGCGCAACAATCTTGATTAATTCGCCGCAATTACGGCAAATTTGCATTTCCTCAATAAAGCGGTTCGAGAAAACGAAAGAAAAAAGATTCGCGATTTTAGAGAAAATAAATAAAAATAACGGAACGTGGTCGGTGCGGTTGCCAAAATTTACAACAACAAGAATAACTACAACTGCTATAACAACCTTAACAGGAACACCAATAATAACAACAACAACAACGAAACCAATAACAACAACAATATCAATAACAACAACAATATCAATAACAACAACAATATCAATAACAACAACAATACCAATAAAAAAAACATGGATATTATCAACAACTTAAACGGCGCAAACAAACAACGTAACCAAACGTAACCAAGCGGCGATTGCGTGTCGATCAGACGGACGGACAGAGAAATGGACAGACAAATGGACGGACAGAGGGGCAGAAAGATGGACAGACAGTTGGACAGACATCCGATCGGCAATAAATTAGCCGGGAAAGCGCGACCGCCGAAAAGCAGATCAAACAATTTTGATCGTTCGAGAAGAGTGAGAAAGAGCATGGTGGTGAGGTAGATGTGGAGGTAGACGAAGAGAGATAGAGGAAGAGGTGATCGGAGGGAGGGAGATGGAGAATTGGGAGTGGTGGATGGAGACCCAGGAAGGAGTTCGACTCAATCGCCACTCAATAAACACCAAACGACACTCAACAACAGCAACGAACACTCCATAACAACAACGAATACTATGTAACAACAACAACGAAACCACAACCAAAAAACCAACCACCCAAAAACAACTACCATACAACAACAGCAAGGAACAACCAACAGCAACCACAAAACATCAACATCAACCACCTCCAACAACAACCACCTCCACCAACATCGACATGACTTTACATTGTCAATAAATTCAGAAGGCGGCAACCATAGAAGAGGGAGAGGTGGAGAGATCGGTTAGACCCATGATAGAGAGGGATAGAGCAATCCATGAGGGAGGGAAAGAGAGAGCTTGATCTAGTGCGAGTGAAAAATGTCGATGAAAATCTCATTCGAAACGGTGCGCATGCGTCGATAACTCCTTGTTATCGACATGTGCCGACTTTACGATCACGTAAACTACGTGTTAATGTAGAAAATGTTGGTCGATGGAGAATTGAGGGAGGAAAAGGGACTTGAGTAAAAATTGACGTCGAGAATATTCAGAAATTATAGAAAAATTATGAAAAACAGTTGAGGAAAATTCATGAAAGAAACACATTTTCATCATCTGTTGCTTCCGACGAGGAAAGAAGTTGTTGCTTTTGCCATTTGACTTTCGTTGACTTTGACGCATGTTGCTGCCGCTGCCGGTGTTGCCAATGTTTTGTGTTTTTGTTGACCAAACGTTGTTGCTGTTGTTGTTGTTGCAGCGGTGCAAACCGAAACCGCAAGAGTTCGACCTGAAACCCGATTGCGAATCGACTTCGTCGGCAACCAGATATTCAGCGCAAGTACGCAAATCCATCCGTCTGTCTTTCCATCTGTCTGTCTGTCCGTCCGTCTGTCTGTTGAGTCTTTCAAACCGTCTGCCTGTTCAGACAACTGTCTCTCTCATTTTCTCACTATCTCTTTCTCTCAATCGCGAGGCAAAACCGCAATCGACGTAAAACGTGGAGACCTGAGACGACGCCGTTGCCGTTGTCGCCGCTGACGTTGACGCCGACGACGCAGCAGCAGCACCGTCGGCAGCGGCGATTAATTGCAGCCGTCAAGATATCGATAACAATTTCATTCCATTGCGATATTTATGGAAAAAGCAAAAGCAAAACCAAATCAACAACAACAGCAATAACAACAAATCGTAAAACAAATAAATGTTCGCCGCAAAACCATAAAAATTAGTCTTCGGTTTCGCAACAACAGCAAGAGCAACACCGGCATGAGCAATAGCAACGTGAACAACGGAAAATGAACAACGGCAACATGAGCAACAACAACATGAGCAATATCAACATGAACAACAACAACATGGGGAACAACAGCAACATGAACAACAACAACTGCTCCCTGTCGGCGGTCTCTTCGTTTCCTCCCCCAACATATTTTTCTCTTTGCGTTTCGATCAACCTCAGCTTCGACAACAGCAACAAGTGTCAGGAGCAACAGCAACAGCAGCAGCAACGCAAGCGACGACTGCTGACAACATGTTGTGGCTACTCATGTTGTTGTTCTTGTAGTTGTTTTTATTCTTCCTATTGTTGTTCCTCCTGTCTCTTGACACCGCCATCGTGTTCCATTCATTTCTCATTTCTCACTCTGACCCTGAGTGGACACCGAGACCTGCTTTGGGTCGCTTCGACTGATTGAGGTCGGCAGGAGGAAGGGGGCGTGGCAAGAGGGCTCGGCGCGGACGTCGTTCGCCTTCGGGCTGTTGTTTGATCCTCGCGACAACAATTAATCTCAGGAGGATTCTTTTATGGAGTCTTCTGAGGAGTCTTCTGAGGATTCTTCTAAAGAGTCAGTCAGAGTTCGAAGGGGTCTCGTGTGATTCGCGGGTGGTCATCGCGATCGCAAAGATTCGCATCCGGATGACGCAACCCTCGAGGCGTCGACGTGGACCGTGATTGAAAAGGGGAGAGAAGGAGGAGGAGAACGAGTGACAACTGGTTCCAACTGTCCATTGAGAAAAATGCGAAAAAATCGCGCACAAACTTCGCGAATCCGAAGTTGGGTGAGAAACGGTGGCTTCGGGCCGAAAGTGTAACCGCAAAAAACGGCGTATTTGACGACTGCCGGGAAGTGGGCGGTGGGGTTGAGTGGGGAGGGGTGGAGAGAGAGGAGGGCTTGAGTGTTGGTGAGGTGGAGAGAAGGAAACATCGCACTGGCATGAGAAACGCGTGCAATGGCAAACAAGCTTATCGCAAACGATGTATCGCGGCCTCTGCGTCTCGGCGACACGTAGAAACATCGAGCATCTCGTTGATACCGACGGAGGTGGACCAGGGGGCTTACGCGAAGAGGGGGGAAGGGGGAATCAACACGACGTCTTTTAAATCACTCCGCTTTTGCATATTAGGCGTATCTGTGGCTCGCTCTTCCGCCGTCCATCAGTCGGCAGCCTCTCGGGCATCGCGGACGAAATTAATTTAAAATTTTTCCTCCTCTTCAGGTTCCTCTCTTCATCCCCTCGGTATCCTCGAGTCTGGGTTTCGTCCCCCTGCCCCTTATTCCTCGGACGATTTATGAGCTCGACTCGTCTGACTTTATCGGGTTATGATAATGCGAGAGATCGATGGAGGAGCGACTGCGTTTAGGCAACAAAATTGCGAAATTATTTTCCAATTCCTCCGGCTTCTCCTCCATGACCGAAAGACCAGCCGCCTGTCTGTCCGGACGTCTGTCTCTTCGTCTATCTGTCCGTCTGTCTGACTGTCTGTCTGTCCATTCGTTCGTCCGCCCAGCCGCGCCTACGCATCCAACAACAAACGCAGATTTCGACAAAGGCCAGAAGCTACGAAAAATCCAAGGATAAGGAGGCGGGGGGGCGTGGGCGAGGGGAAACGGTTACTTGCAGAATTGCAATCGCGATTAGGCTAATGTGAGCATGCGAGCCGAGGGAGACTCCTCTGGCCGGCGGGCGTTTGGGCAGGAGAGCTCAAATCGAGTAAAGAGGAAACCATGTTAAAAAGTAAAATTGTGTTTTTTGATATCAAAAACGATTTGATAAAATATGAAAAATAGGAAGAAGAAATTTGCATTGTAATAAATATTATTTAAAAAATATGAATGAATAAAAAATATGAAAAATGAAAATGTGAAATATGAATATGAAAAATATAAATAAAATAATCATAGCAATTTTAAAGTAAATAAATAACTAGACATTAGAAATAAATATATATAAATAAAGCCATAGTTTAAACTTAAATAAACTACGGATGAAAATAATATATTTAATAATACAAATATGGAAAAATAATCATTTAAAGACATTTTTTCGCCAAAAGAAAAATATTGTTCTATTGCAAATGAAACGTTTGGGAGCCACTGGCAGCACCTGCCGCCGCCGTTGCTGCCGTCGCTTGCTGCTCTTGGACTGCGATCTTAACGATCTTTGCTTCATTTGCAAAGAGTTCAAAGAGAGAATAATAACAAAAACAACAACTCCAATAGCTTTTGAAAACCTCGGAAAATAACAACAATGAAAAAGAAAAAAATGTAAATTTTCCAACGAGCGTCGATAGTTGTTGTTGTTGCTTTTGTGATAAACAAAAATTGTTAATAGTTGCAATTTTTCGCTCCAATCGCTATTTCATGGTGTTGTTGTAGTTATTGTTGTTGTTGTTATTATTGTTGTTGCTTACACCTGGACAGTTGGCAATGCATCGAGCATCAGCATCGGCAGCAACAACAACAATTGAGAACAGCAACAACCAACAATGCATCTTTAACCTTTATGGGCGATCGAATGAAGCGTATGAACGCATTGTTTTTGTTGTTGTCGATTGTTGGTGGCAATCGTTGATACTGATGTTGCTTTTGTTGTTGTTTTCCAGTGAGTGTGATTGTTGTTGTTGTCCATGCTGCTGTTGCAACAAGTTGTCAAGTGGATGAAACTTTGTTGTTGTCGATGTCGGATAGTGGTGATGTTGCTGCCATTGTTGTTGTTGTTGTTTGCATTTGCGCTCATTGCTACCGGCGGAATTTGGTGCGCAGTCACAGCAGTCAATAACAACAACAACAACAACAACAACAGCAACAACAATGGTAACACCAGCTGCTGTTGGATGCCTTCGCGGCGACTGTGTCGAGGTTTACAACTATTTTATCACTTCGGTTGCATCTTCTGAGCACCCATTGTACTTGTTCTTATTGTTTTTGTTGCCATGTACTATGTGTGTGCTGTTGTTGTTGTTGTTCTTATTATTGTTGTCGGGATTTTTGTTTTAAGCTGGCGCATGGAAATGAAAAATTGCTGAACATGGCGGCGCACATGTCGACCATAATTGCTCCAGCCCAGAATCGCCAGACAATCGTCGACGTCCGATGGCGACGATCGAACGAACAAACGAACGATCGATCGAGGGGAAGCAATAAAATCAACAAGAAGAAGAAGAAGATCCACTATAGCAATAAAAAGAAAAACAACAATATCTAGGAGAATATGCAACCATATGCAAGCTCCTTTCGTATTCTCTCGCTTCATCCTCAAGGTTGTTCCCCACCCCATGTGAAGGAATCCAAGGAGAATGGGTCGAAGTGTCGGCTGGAATTTCAAATAGAACTAGTGAAGGTTTTTTGATTAATTTCTTTTGTAGGTGGTCTCCTTGTTCCAACAGTCAAATTCTTCACAACATTAATTGCTTAATTCATCGTCTAACTTCCTTCTTAAAACTCATTTTTCGCCTTTTCCTCATAAATCCTCATTCAGTTCATCATTCTGTTCATCATTCACTTCATCATCATCCTGTTCCTCATCATCATACATGTCTTCTTCATCCACTCCATCACTATCCATTCATCATCAATCACTTCATTATCATCTCACCAATGATCATCATCACCAATTTCATCCATTCATCTTCCTTTGTATCAATTTCCTCATCCTTCACGACTTCTTCATTCCTCGTTTCACTTTCATCAGGCGTGTGCCGCCCCTTCCTCCACGCCTCCTTTCACTTCTTATTCACTCTCCCTCTTTCATTCTCTCCCTCCTCTCTCTCGTTCTCTCTCTCTCTCTCTATCGTTTCACTCTCTCCACATCGATCGCTAGCTTCCGATCGTGCCGCAAGTGGCGACGACACCGGCGAAAACTATCATCGAAGCAACAACTACGACATTTACTACTGCCATACATATAATAATATACAGTAAAAACAACAATTGTTAAACTAGTAAAAACAACAGTTACAGCAACAACAATTATTAAAGCAATAACAATCGATACAACAACAACAAATACAACTCTCCACTTACTTAACCTCTGATCTCACGACAAACATCGTCGCCTTGCAGGAGGGATCGCGGCGAATTGACGAAGACTTATCTCGCCGTAACTTCTACCAGCAGCCACCGTCGCCATCATCACCGCAAATACCAGAAAACACCATCACCAACAATAACAACATCACTACCGACTACAATAACAACAACACCATCGATAACAAAAACACACTTCCTGCAACTCCGAGACCAAACCTGGAAATGTAGACGTTATCGTCTGAGGCTGGGGCGGAGCTGGGGCTTGGGGAAATTTTGTCGAAAATTGATTTTCTCATTGTTATCGCAGTGGAGTCGTGTTTCTATGTAGTTGTTGTTGTTATTGTTGCTGTTGTTTTTGTTACTGTAGTTGCTGTTGGCGTCACAAATGAGATGCAATTAAGTGGAATCCAACGGCCGCGATCTCGATGTCGGATGCGCGTCGAGCGGAAGACGGGAAATTAATTGACGTTGATTGCATTTAATTTGAATATTTCGTGGACTCCGGGGAGATGTCGCCAAATCCCCAACGGCCCCACGGACACCCGACCTCGACCCGCCCTTCTTTGCATGTGAGTCGAGCCCGCATGAGTTACGGCCACGTCACGCCGACGTCAAGTGCCCGGGGACACGCGATCCTCGCATGTCTACAGAAGGACGTTTCACCAGAGAAACGGAGGGAGAAAAATGTCCTCCTCTCCTGGGGTGGGCGAGGGGTCGGTTGGTCATCGTTGAGTCTCCGCATGTCGTGTCAAAAGGTCATGTGTTTGCGGTTTCGCCTTCCGGGCCAAGAGAAAGGCGCACGAAGTGGGGAGGAAAATTTCCTCGAACCATCGAAGAAAAATTACAACATCGCATCAACGTCATAATCATCATCATAATCATCCTAGTCATCACCATCTTCATTATCATTAGTTTGCTCAATTGAATTTCCATGCCTCGATCTCTCTCTCTCTCTCTCCACCGATCATCAATTTGTTGTCACTCGCTCGATGCTCGTTTCGACATCATCGATTCCCCGCCGAAATTCTCTCGATGTGGCAACGCTCTGCGGCTCCCGCTCGTCGCGGGTTTCGTCATCGTCGATCTATTTCGGGTGGAAACGAAGGCGGGCGAGACGGGGGGAAATTCTACGGGAAATTATGACCTCCTGCAGACGAAGATGCCTTCGTTGTTGCTGTTTGAGTTGTTGCTGTTGTGGTAGGGGTTTTTGTTGTTCATATTGTTGTTGTTTTCATTGGTGCTTTTGTTTTTATGTCTGTTGTTCTTGTTCTTGCAGCGTGCTAATTGAGTGTTTTGTCGGATACGCATTGGGTTTTGTAATCGCCTCGAAATCCAAATTGGAAACATAACAAATATAGATGTATAATTAGAGTGGGCGATAAAGGGGCGAAAGAGACAGACAGAGCGAGGCAATTAATGGGAAATGCCGATCGGTGGGGATTTTAGGATTTCGAGAGAATACTTCAACATTCCACAACACGAAGATTTACACCCTGCCACATTCTATTGTAACATTCATCTCCCCAACGACCTCTCACTAAAACGTTTTTCTCTCTCTTTCTCTTTTTAGGTAAGTTCCCGTTTCGATGGAGCGTGTTGAAGACGTGAGTTCCGAAATCCCATTAAAACCCTGACTAATCCTCGAGAGGAAGAAAAGCCATTACTTCGCGTCTCTCGATCGGGTTCACGGTCTCCGCCGATGGCCCGAGTGACCCACATGCGAATGGGACTCGTTTCGACGACTTCCCTCTCTCCCGAGAATCTCCTTTCATCTATAGAACGATTTCCGTCTCGAGAGTATTTTCCATCACAAGAGTGATTTCCATCACAAGAGTGATTTCCATCTCTAGAGCATTCATTCCATTACGAGAGTGTTTTCCATTCCAATAGCGTTTGCCGCCTTGCGAGTCGTTTCCATCTGACGAGAAACTCGAGAACCATAAAAGTGAAGACCTCGATGAGATGAGTCTGACACGGAGCTCATTGGGACTCGTAAACCTCGTTTTGGGGAGATTACCACGGATCTCGGCTCCAAATGACTCACAATTAAATGGAGAGACTGATGGACGGGTGGACAGACGGAAAGAGGGACGGACAAATGGACCGACGGACAGACGGCGGAGAGGAATGTAGAACACGGAGTGTGAAAGGCTCAGACGGACGAAACTCGCTTCGGACATTCATCGCCATCGTCGATGGGGTATTTTTTGGGGTTCGCATCATCTTCCGCGAAGCTCGGTTTCCTTCTCCTCCCTTATATGCGTAAGCATTCGATGACCCCACCCAGCCCAAATGCATTTCCGCTCTTTGCTCTTCCGCTTCCCCGATCCGCGCGCCCGTGACTCACGGAGGCGTGCGTCACGACAGGCGGATCCGACGACGCATGAATAATGCGCCAAATGTCATAAAACAATCAATAAACGCGCTGTTAACATGACATCGGGAGGAGGCTGTCCAACAGTCGATCCGTCTGCTTATCCCTCTTTCAGTCTATCCGTCCTTCTGTCTGTCCGCCTGTCCTCCCTTTTGTCGTCGCGTCTGTCGGTCTGTGGAAGCCTCCCGAGGACAACTCATTAGGTATGCGCGGCGGATCATCAACCAGGCCGTCCCAGACGCAGACAATCGAACAAATCATAATTCACTCAAATGCAAAACCTGCCAGTGGATTCAATAACTCATCGCTCCATCAGCGGCAACAGCAACATCGGGCTCAACATCGAAAACATCAACAACAACAACAACGAGAACATCAACAAAGACAACAGCAACAACATTAACAACAACTTCCATTACGTGTGCCACAGCTGGCAGAGCGGCGGAGTTCGGGGAAAAAAATCCCGTCTCGCCAAAAAAGGTGAAAATTTGGAACGCGTGGGACCCCTGCGGCAGCCGACATGGTCGCGGGTCCCCAACCCCCGGCCCCCTACCCTCAGCACCTTCGACTCCATCTTCGTCGCGGTCTTTCGGGCTTTCGTGATTTTAAGGCTCGGCCGTCGCGGTTCGGCCCGCTGCAGCTTCCATTCTCACCTCATTTGAGCGAAAGGTTATTTCTCAGCGGATTTCAACACTTTCGAGCTTCTTTTGCGCCGAAACGCAGCCGCAGACGCGAACTCGAACGCGAACCCGACGTTGGCAATAAATTGTTTCCATCGTGTTCCGTTTTGACCTCCTTATAATTGCTGCTTGTTTGCTGTTGCCGTTCGCCGAGATAGTTCTTCTCGTTGTTGTTGTTGTTGCCTGCGCAGTGTGTGGCTCCAGTTTCTGTCTCTGTCTGGCTCTGTCTGGCTCTCCCTCTTCCTCTCTCTCTCCCTCTCTGTCGACACAGATAATTAACGACCCTGTGTAACCTTAGCATAGTCGCAGATGAGCCTTAATTTTTTTTATGTCTTAATTCAATTAGAATCGTGAGGATCTTGGATGACTTCACGATGATGCGAGGGTGAACCACGAGCATATTTAAGATATTTAAAAAAAAAGTTATAATTTTTAGAAAATTTCCCTTTTGTGAAATTTATTATTTTTACCTCTAATAAATTATAAATTGAGATTTTAGTTGAAGAGAGTTCATTATAAAAATTAAATTTTTTAAATTTCTCAAAAAAATGTATTTTATGGAGGTTTTGTGAAATTACATAATATGATATTTATATCCAAATTAAATTTTAATTTCAGGATTAGTCTGACTTTTTTGCAAATTTCACACAAATATCCCCAAAGGGAAATTTTCCATTCTCCGCTTAAATGCACATTTCATCGCACATTTTTATAATCTCGTACGTTTTACTCGATTATGATAATCATTGGCATTAAATTCCACTCGAAATCACTCTTAAGACGTCTCTTTGAGGAAATCGTGACCAGAATCTCTGGAATCTCATTTGGCGTTTGTTGGTCTCTCGTTCTTTCTTTCACTCTATCGTTCTTTTTCTCCTTTTTATGGGATTGCACATCGACTCGACATCGAAATGGACTTATGCGGCTGGCCGTGGCTCTGGTTCTGGCCGCTCTCAACACATTCTGACCGGCGGCACGGCGGTTTTATTGGCAGCAGCTGCTGATCGAGTCGCTGATTGCGACGCGTCGATGACGTCCTCATCGTCATCGTCCATCGTCGTCGTTGTCGCTGAGATTCTCCGGCTGTCGCTGGCTGCTCATTTGCATGCGCGCGGCTCGTTCGCCGAGAATCGATGTCTCTCGACTCAAACTAACAGCAGTTGTTCGTTCGTTCTCGATTCTCCTTATCATGAATGAGCCGAAATTTCCTCTTAATATCCGCTCTAAGTGAGATATCACGGGGCGACTGGGGACACCTTGGGCACGAAAGCAGCCTCCAACACAGTTACTCGCGAGAGCGGTTTCGATTTAGGAGAACGAACGACGCACGAGGACCCAAATCAAGATAGGAGTCCAATCACTAAGGGTCGGACGGACACGAGGACAGATGGACAGAAGGAAAAAAGACGGATATAGGGACCACGTAGGAATAATCGGAAACCCCTGATCAACGTCCGTCGATCGTGGTCACTTGCGTCCGGTGTCCCGCCGAGCGTTTGTCGCCTTTCGGCCTTCACGGAAGTGAGCCGACTCGTGTGGGCCGACCACGGCCTGAACCCGCGACGACAGGAAACCCGAAGGAGGAGGATGAAGACGAGACGAGGGCGAAGTATTTGAAAAATTCTAATTTCAACATCTAATAAAAAAACGCCTCGTCTTCCCGCCTCTCGTCGTGCCATTAAACGTGCCCTTCGTTTATGCTAAAAATATTCTCAACACATTTGTGTCCTGCCGCCTCTGCCTTCGTCTTTCCCTCTCTCTCTCTTTTCTCAGCGATCGTCACCGGTCGAACCCGCCCGAACGCTCATCGCCTGCCGATGCATAACAAATCCCGACGAGTGTCGTTGCGCATGCGCAGCCAGCCTCCCAGTCGATCGCGGCCAGGAGGGAGGGTTGAGGGACAGACGATCGTGTGCGCCGGCGCGGCGTATAACCAATCATTAATTGCATATGAATTATGCCCCGTGTTGGCTGCGATCGGAGCCGTGTTCGGCCGGCCGCATCTGCCGCCCGATGTCGGGAGGCGGAAAATTGATACTGGCGCCTATGGTCCTCACCCATACACCAACACGTCGAACCGATGCCCTCGGCGCACGAGAACGTGCGGAATTCCTGAGCATCGATGGGGCCGATTGCACACGGCTGCAGGATGCGCCGGAAAATTCACAGCGACGCGACGCGCAACGCGACTCACGTGACGCCACAGGTCGCGGCGCAGGGCGAGTTGCGGCAAGGAGACATGTTCGAGGGCGGCAAAAATTATCTCCGCGCGACTAAAAATAGAAATATCGACGGGCATTTGACGTGGAAGTGCTTAGAAGTGGCTCAGGGGGTGGAGGTGGAAGGTTGTGGAATTTCCCTCGGGGAAATTTCGCCATTCGATCGCTATACGGCACATAAGGTTCGTTTAGTGACGCGGGAGTTTATTTCACGAAAATGCACCTTCTGGGAAATATTTATTTATGTTAATGCTTTGTGATATTTGTTTATTTTGAATAAATTTTCCTTGTTTTTTTAATTTAAATTTTGTTTTGCGTGATCAACTTTTGAGTCACGATTAAAAATGGCTTTTCTTAAAAATTACTTTCTGAGAAATATTTTTTTGAAATTTTTTGTATGAAATTTAAAAATTACAAAACAATTTTCCATGATTTGCAAAAAAAAAATATTTTCGTGTTAATTTTAAGAAGTTTTTTTTTTTGACTTATTTTTGTATTCAGTTTTTGTACGATTAAAAATGCATGAAATATTGGCATATGTAATTTTTTTATGAAATTTAGGTTTTCAGAAATTTTTGAACATATAATTTTTTTTTGTTATTTTTTTGAAATTTACATTTTGAGGAATGATTGATTATGATATTTTTAAAAATGTTTGTTTTTTTTTTTGAGAAAATATTTTCTTTGGTCAAATATTTGAATTAATCATGATCTTTTTTTGTTCTCAAAAATATGGTATTTTCTTTAAATTTATTTATGAAATTAAAATTTTAAGACACTAATCATAATTTGTGAATTTCTTTGAATAAATTTGTTATAAATTTAAATTGTTCAACTTTCAACATGTTGTCGAAGAAATATTTTCGCCATTACTCGCTGTCCACAGCACATCTGCCGTTGAGAGGACCAGTGCCACGCGTGCGCCGCGCTCCTAACATTCGTCATCGTGGCCAACGAGGCTGGACTATTATTAAAGACCCTTTAAATGAGGCTCGTCGCTGCGGCGGAGCAGATGCGGCATTAGAGAGGGATGGAACGAGTCGTGAGTGGGTGACGGGTCGAGAGTGAGGGGGACGAGCCGTGATCTGCCCACGTTTCGCTGACTCCAAGTCGTCGTCGTCGTGTTGCAAGCAGCTGCAGTCGCGAGGACGCGGTGCAGAACAGGTCGCTGGCGCTTTCCTAAGCTCCAAACGATATCCTCCGAGGCCGGGGCTTTCATGACGTGGAAGTGGCGTCTATAATTAGCCGTGAAATAAATACGCGGCATCCACGAGTCGCGCGGGGCGGGGCGGGGCGGGCACCGACAGGGGGAGGTGGACCAGGGACCAAGGATCGTGGACTGGCGAGTGCAATGTTTTCTATGAAATTTATTAATTGTCGGTGTCTGCGCCGCGAAGAAGGGCGCCGCAATTAGGGAAGCCGAAGGGGGGAGGGGATCGACGGACGTTGTCAGCGGAATAGTTGTTGATGGCTGGGCATCGAACGGAGGCGGATCACTCGATATCCTCTGCTTAGGGCGGATGCACGGCTGGGTGGATGGGAGCCAAATTGCGGTGTAATTTCCAAGTGTTAGAAATTAAAATTTATGCCAACTATTAAACCGATCGATTGATCGAGTAAGCGGCGGGGATAGGCGGGGGCAATCAGGGAACACAAGGAACTCGTGGAACTGATGGAACTTCGTGGAACTCGGATCGTAAGTCAAAGCAGTCGACACCCGATTCCGGGAAAGCGAAGAAGGAGCAGCTCTTGTGTTAGAAAGTGAATGAACGACGATCGATCACCGAAGGGGTGTCGTCTCGTGGCTCGAGGGCGGAGCTCCTAATCCCAACAATTAGAGGCCCGACACGTCGTCGGCGAGGTGAGAGATCGCTTAGTCTCGATATCCTCATGATTCTCGCTGCATGGAGCTTCTCCAGGGTCCCTTGTGGGGCGAGGAGGAGAAGAGAAGGGCAGGGATCAGCATTAGACGCGTGTTGTCGACGTTGGAAATCGCGATGCTCCATCTGCTGTTGACTAAATATAGACCACGCCGGCTTTCTAGGCGAACACGAAGGCTTTAATTAATGCGGCGGCAAACACAGCAACAACAAGAGTAAGACCAACAACAAAAAAGAACAACACCATCGCTAAAGCAACGCAAATAACATCGCAGCAACATTTAACAAAGCCAGCAATTTCACAAACGATTTGTTGCTCTTGCTGTTGTTGCTCCTGCCCCACCGACCTCGCCTTCGATGCTCCACCTATCATCACCGCAAATGTTTATGTCGCTCCATCCACCCATTTGTCCGTCTTTCTATCCGTCTATTCGTCCGTCTGTCGTGTGGAGCCGTCGTCGATCGATCGCTGGATCGTCTCCGTGGTCCCTACTCCAATTTTCTAACCATTACCTCCGCATACGTTTGCATATCGCTGGCTGCTTCTCTCGTCTTCGTCTTCGTCTCGATCACCGGGTTCTGACGCGTTTTGAAATGTTGCTGACATACTTCGCCCTGCCGCCCCTCGTCCGTCGCTCCCTCCAATCGACGCATGTCGCCGTCCCCGGTGCATTTATTTCAATTTCGAAAATTGATTTCTCATGTTGCAGCCTGCTCGGCATGCGCACCGGCAGCAGCAGCAACAACAACAACGATGCTTCGACAGCAACATCGTCTTCGAGTTCGAGTTCGACGTCGTCTTCGGGCTGATGCGTCAGTCACTCGGCCGGTTGTTGTTGTTGTTGACTCCGGGCTTCTGCCAGGGGTTCGCGTAATTTGTTATGCACACTGTGGCTGTTGTTCCTGTTCCTGCTGCTGCTGTTGCTCCTGCTTTGTTGCAGTTGTTGCTGGGTTTAGTGGCCCATAAATACCAAAAGGGCTCTTGAACTCGCCACATGCAACACGTTGCTGCTGCTGTTAGCTTCCCCTTGTCCGTCCCTCGCCACGTGGCCATTAAAGAGCCCCATGTCTGGGCCTCAAATTCAATTAACTTTGCCCGCGAAACGAGCCCCAGTCGACATCGCCACCCCCGCCCCCTGGTCCGCGACTTCCTCCTCGCGTTAACAGGTCCATTAGAGGCGCTCGTGCTGGGCACCACGGCGGCGGCGCCGACGATGACTCTGACGACGATGCCCTCCCCATCCAGGTGCAGGACGTCGGAAGGTCGTAAATATCGTTCGGCAGCCGCGGAGAGACAACCTGCAGTCGGCCGACATGACGGCCCATGTCGGCGCGTCGTTTACGAGGAGGGCCCGCGTGGATCGACATCACGTGTCTGGGGCTCGTGTCGTCGCTGTCGGATCCAGAGTCGGAGCTGGAGCCAAAGCCGGGGCCCGATGCAGAGCTAGGTATGAAGTTAGAGCCAGGGACGAAGTCGGTGTCGGGGACGGGTTCGAAGCCAAAGCTAGGGTCGAAACCGTGGCCCGGATCGGCCCATTAACGACACTCGGCGGTCGCTAATTAACATCGTAGGGGCGGAGGGGGCGAAGGAGGTGTGGCTTCGGCTGCTGGTCTTGTCACGGAGTCCACGACACGGCTTCGGTAGGTCGGCGATCGCTTCGTTTTCACCCAGTGATCGCCCGACTCGCCCGCTCTAAACTCAGCTCCATCTATCTAAACTCGAGCCACGATCTCTGAATCAGGGCGCTAGAAGCGATTTCCCTCGACGTCTTCTGCAACATTTTGAGACTGTTAACACTGGTGTTGCTGCTTCAATTGTTTCTTCTGGTGCTGCTTCAGTTGAAGCTGCAGTTAATAGTTGAAGTAGCAATTGCCGCTTCAGTTGCTGTTAACGCCAGAGTGCTAAAATTTTAATATTTTTCTTTCGATGGATGCTGGAAAACGTGCTGAATTCGTTGACAACAAGCCCCAATTGCTGTCTTCAACTTTTGTTGCTGTCCTCGGCGAACGACCGAAGTTCGCTCCAATGCTTTTGGCTTCCTCAATTCCCGGCCATCGATCATTTCACGAGTCGTTGAAGAATCCCTTGGGTGGCTGTAATTTGTCATCGCCAGCAATAATCAAATCACCAGCAACAAGAACGAATGCTGGCGACATCCGCCCACCTTCTCCTCTGCCCCACCCCAGTCGCAGCCATTCATTGGACCTAATGAAGCAATAATGAAGACTCGGAAATAAATTACACCGAATTCCATGTTGTCGCCGATGGTGGCATCGTTGGCATGTTGTCGTCTCTGTTGTTGCTCAATTCGGGGCTCATCCGCGATTCGCCACGCCTGACCCATTTCGTCAACGCATCGGCTGGTGCTGCTGGTGCACTCGATGCCTCAATCGCTGCTTCAGTCGCTGCTCAGTCGCTGCACAGTTCGTTGCTCAGTTCATTGCTGTTGCTGCCAATCGAGATCGAGATGTTGGCGGCATTGTTCGTCGTCGATGACACCGCTGTTGGGGATCCACAAGCGGCGGCGTCGCTGATTGAGATTGAGTGCAGCTCGTTAGAGATGTTTTGCAATTGCCAATTATTGTCGTCATCATCATGTTGTTGTTGTGATTGTTGTTGTTGTTGCTTCGGTCGAGATTCTTCTCATCGTCGTCGTCGTTGGTGGTCCCCGTGGAGCTGCGTGCCTTTGATCGCTGCAAACATGTTCTAACAAGATGATCACCCGATGATCGATGGCGGCCGAGCCTCCTCAACTCCACCTCCCCTTTATGTGTCTATTTCTCCTCATCCCCCTTCTATTCTTCATCCCTTCCTCCCCTCTTCCACTTCTCCTCCCAGCCAGTTTCTACCGCTGGCCCCCAGGGACCTCTGGCCACAGCGGCAACATCGTGTTCTCACAAATTTCCTCGCGAAGGCTGTCAATTAGGAGTTTCTCTCCCGCTCTTGGAATTCCCCCGTCCATCCCCAGCTCTGTGCACGTCGCATTCCGACGGCCGACTCCCGCCCAGTTTGGCCCGGCTTCTCGGGAATCCCAAAACGGGCGCCCGTCGTTTCCTTCGCCGGATTCTCTGGTGGACGACGACGATGGCGTTCGTCACAAACGCACTGACGCGTGGTGCGCTCGCTGACAGATGGACGGATTGACACACAAACAGACAGACAGTCAGTCAGTTTCTCAGTCGAACAGATAGATATATAGATAGACACACAGACAGACAGGCGGATAGATGGCTGAGTGGCCCCGGACGCCTGGTCACTGCCTTAAATGGGCTCCAAGAACCCCACAGCCATGTTCGGGTCGTGCGCCGGATCCCCGCGAAACTGGCCCCGGTTCAAATGTCAGAGTGACAGGAGCAGGTTGTGCAAATGCCGAGTGACTGTGGACTGGGAGTCTTTATCGAGGCCTTTCGGTGGATGACAGATCGAGTCCTACTTCGGTGAGAGTCAAAACTGTTGGACATCAA
The DNA here is from genome assembly GCA_017309665.1 of Coelopa frigida. NCBI lineage: Eukaryota > Metazoa > Arthropoda > Insecta > Diptera > Coelopidae > Coelopa > Coelopa frigida. Next base: position 35,536,129 of record CM029562.1, on the reverse strand, counting down.
TATCAATTCTAACGATTTCTTAAGTTCCTCTGCTCTTCATTATTATCCGATCTTCACAATTTTCTTATTCTCACTATTCTCCGATCTTTACTATTCTCTGATCTTCATTATTCTTCGATCTTCATTATTATGCGATCTTCACTATTCTCCAATCATCTTCACTATTATCCGATATTCATTATTGTCTGATTTTCAATATTCTCCGATCTTAAATATTCTCCGATATTCTCCCCGATTTTCCCAACCTCCCCTCTCTATATCCACCCATCGCTTATGTCTGGCGATTCCCTTCTCTAATTTATTTCCGGCGAATGCACTTGCCGTCTTATTTTCCGATCTATTTTTATACCCTTCGCTGGGCAGACCTCACGATGCGTTGATAACCTAATGGAGGCTGCTGTTTGTTGGTGGTTGCTACTCTACTTCTTGTTGTTATTGTTTGACTCCAGAAATGGGGTCATCTACGAAAAGTTGAGACGGTTTCCCTCGACGTTGGGGCTTCTATTTATACAGGAAATCGAAAGTTCAGCATAGGTCTTCATTGAAAATCTTCGAAGACTGTTTCCTCGGAGCTCGGTACAAAGGTCCGTCAGACTGATCTCCCTAGTTCCCCCCAAGGAAGAGCCGACTAATGGACTTTTGTGATTTAAAAGCAGGAATCAACGTCTAAAGATTATTTCCAACTCGTTATTGGAGTTATGATTGTTGTACCATTTATTTATTCTCGCAATCTGATGAAAGACTGCAGATCGGCAGAGATCGTCAGTTTATTACAGCGATTAAATTTATAATTCTACGGTGTTACACGAGTTCCTCTTCCACTAATTGAGACATTTCTTCTTGTTCTTCTCGTTGCAGGTAAGGAAAAGGAAGGAGAATAGAACCAGATCGCTCGCCCACTGGGCAAACACAGCTCGGGTATGGAACAAACACACGATCGTTGATGGCTTCATCCGCCGGCTCGGTCAATATTTGCGAGCCAGCGACTCGAGTGTTGTCCCAGCCATTGTTGTCGCTGGTGCGGCGGCAGTAGTTGTTGTTTGCCTAGTGGTTCATCCATTGACATGGACGCATTGACACACCGATAACCGATTAACGATCACCGCGAGTCGATGTCGGAGTTGGAGTCGCCGTATTTCATGCAAATTTATTTTGAGCTCTCGAGAGGCGTCTGTTTGAGGATCTCGTTATCGGGAAGCAAACAACGCAGTCGGGCTCCACTGGGGCGTGATGTTGGTTCCTGGAACCCGGGATAAGCTCTAATGGTGACGAGCAAATAACAGATTCCTCGCTATGCAGATCCAGAGTCAATTGGCCTCGACGCTTCGACGGAGGTGGGGGCGCCGACCTCGAGTGGCTCCACTCATTACATTGTCAGGTTGGTGGCGCCTCGATGCAGACGTCAGTCAAACGCAACCGAGTGTCAAATAATGTCAAAATTTGAAGAAAGAAAGAACTCGTTTCTTTCTCTTTTTTTCTCATTTTTCGAATCCTCCTCCTTTTTTGGGGCGAATCATTCGGATGTGAAGGAAAGGCCGCGAATAGTTGAGCTCCTTCCATTCCGTAACACCTTACGTTGACAGCGCTCGGCGGACGTCGGACGACGACGTAATGACGCCATAAACGTCAGTCGAATTGCAGCAACAAAAACTTCGGCTTCGGGTATTGGCAGATGTCAAAATTAATTACGTTCCGTGTGACGCCGACGTTTGACAGAGGCGTCCGTCCGGTGGACCGATGTCTGTCGCACTGTTGGTCTGTCTCTCCGTCTGTCGAGTGACGATTGTCTAACGTCGCGCACGACGTGTAACGCAACGCAAGGCGACGCTAACGAGTTTACGCCGAATCGTGTCGCGTCGTCCGCTCGAATGCGATTTCAAATCTCTATCTTCGGTGCGTTTTCTCCCGGCCCCCAAACGGGAAATTCAAATGAACTGCAGCCGTGATTTCGACTTATTATCGATCATTAAAGCGATCTTATGTCACTCCCGCCCCCGGTCAAACTGGGTCCACCTTCATTCGTTCTCTCTGTCTCACTTTCGCTCTCTCTATCACGCTCTCCATCTCACTCTCAGTTGCAATCGACGCCTCTGACCTCCACGTGAAAGTGTATGGACGCGTGTCCGCCGCCTCGGTTGATCGGACTCGGATCCCCATCAATCTGTCGGCAATGCAATCGCTTCCTAGTCAGATGTCTGTCCATCCATCTCTATCTCTGCAAACATCCCAACCTTGCCTCTATTTGAGTTCCAATCGCTGTGCGTGACTTCTCAACTATCCACCTTATCATCATCTCCATTTCAACCTCTCCTCCTCCTCCTTGTTGTCCATCTATCTTCTTTCCATCCTCCCCCTCTTCTTCAATAATCACTCATGCATTTCCACTTTTCCATTCATTCTCCGCTTCACTCTCTCTTTCGATATCCATGCATCGACCCAAGAGTCCATCCAACTCTCCATGTGTCCATCTGTTTAACCCAGGCTCCATGCATATTTCCATCGATCTGTGCATCCATCTGTCCATCCATTGATCTGTGCATCCATCTGTCCGTCCATTCATCGGTCCGTCCGTGCGTCTATCTGTCCGATCGTGAGTCAATTAATGCATGATTAGCTAATGTTCGAGTCAGACTATTTATCAAATCGGACGCGTGTCGGACCCCGAGTTGATGAATTGATTTCTCTCTCACTCGCTGCCTCTCTTAGTGTCTCTTTCTATTAGACAATGGATGTCATTCGGCGGTGTTGTTGTTTTCCCTTGTTATTGTTTTTGTTGACCCATTGGCCAGGCGCAAGTGAAGCGAGAACGAAAGCGAAAACAAAGTGAAATGATTTGGAAATCGAAAGTGAAAGCACTGAACGAGATGAGCGGGAAGTGCAGTAACGAGTGGAAACGGGTACCGGGTGCATCCACCCAATACAAAGAGACTCGTTGGTATTCGGTTCTTTGAGGGTCTTTCATCTTCGACTCGAATGCGGGTGGTGGTGCAACAAAGGCCTCCATTAAAAGAGGCCCCATCAAAAGAGGGCCCTCATCGCGCTTTCGCAACCAGCCGGCTCCCTATCGATTACGAATCAATGGCCTCCATTGAGACCGGAGCCCGCAGACCCACTCGAGTCGAGTGGCCAAAGGGTTCCGCCGCTCCACATCTGCCATTTGGCGTCGACGATGAGTGGGTTGCTGTCGTCGTTGTTGTTGCAGTTTCTTTGTGGTTCACCGAATGCAAGTGACGGGTTCCAAAGAGACAGACGGTAGTCCAAGGTTGCCTCGATTGTGATAATGAGGCTTGTTATGAGCTGGGTTTTCCCATCTTCAGAGAGATTGTGATTGACATCCCGAGGTCGATCTTACCCGAGGTCAAGGGCTCCCGAGATGATAAATAAAGAGGCCCCAAAAAGGGCTTCCAGGTGTCTTTGAGCATATTTTCCCTGAAGACTTCTCTCGCCACAATCACTCGTGATTCCTCGACAAAGTCTCAGCCTCCGCGGCAGATCGCAATCAGCCAGGCGTCGCTTTCGCTGTCTCCGCCCGCCTGAGTTCACCATTCCCATCCCATCCCATCTCGGGGGGCCATAAATTATCGTCTCGAGCTTCTGTTGTCCGCGCTCGAGAGACGCCGTCGCTGTCTCCACTCGGTGCCGGGTCCGAAGTCCTTCCTCACGGAGGCAGCGTCGCCTCTGGAAGCCCATATCGCATTCATCTAACGCTCGTGCCCGCGGCGCGCAATCGCTCATCGCAGCTGACGACCGAACGCGAACGTCGTCCGGACGTTGCGGTGGCGACAGCGGCGACGGCAGCAACGACGGCGGTGACGACATGTGGCCACGACCAGAAGGAGGTGGAGGAGGCGGCGATCCTTTGTTTGGCCGCCACGAGGGCCGAGCGCGGTTTCATTTGGAGGTCTCTTAAATATGCATGAGTGTGGCTTCGGTTTCATCTCTCTCTATCATTGTGGCTTTTCTGCCTCCCCCTCTCGGGCGACTGCGGCGGGTCTCTGAAAATTTATTGGGTTTTGCTTTCGACGGCGGCGACAGAGGCCAAGGAACCGTTTGTCCGAAAGTCCGTCTGCCTATCCGTTCATCCGTCCAAATGTCCGTCCGTCTCTCAGTCAGATAGTCAAAGGAAAGTCCCGTGAGCTGCAGTTGGTTCTTCGCGATCTCTTTCGCTCCCTCCGTCCTTCGATCTTTCTTCCTTTAGTATTCGTTGCCGCATGTGGCGCTCGAGCGTCGATCTTATCTCCTCGAGCTGCGCTTTTACCTTTTCCTCCGTTTCGCCTCTTCCCTTTTCTTTCTTCCTATCCTAAGCGCAGCCTTTCGTGTCGTTTATCGGCCCTTGAACTTCATTTCGGCGCTTTTGGAGCCGCCGTCGACGCCAACAATCGACGATCGCCTTTCGTCGTTGCCTTCGTCGCCGCTGCCTCCGCATAACGGTGCGGCAGCTGCTCCCCTCGGCCCCACGATTCGCATCCGGCTCGTGCAGCGGCCGACGCCACGTTGCCGACGGCACTCCGTTCTCTTCCTCTTCCCACCACCTCTCTCTCTTTTTGTTGGGGCCTGGCTCTCCTTCTTCGTTTGGCGCGGCGAGTTTCGCTTCTCTCGCCGTCGTCGTGGTCTTCTTCTGTTGTTGCATAAAAAATTATATTCATTGCGGTGCCATAAACGCTACGGGGTCAATGTCTTGAACCTAACACTGCATGGAATTCTTGCCACACACTCAGAGAAACCGGGCCTCGAACGAAGTTTACATAAAGAAAGATCATTGCATCAAACAAAGATTTCCACAGACCGTGGGGATCACTCTGAAATCGAGATTCCTTTAACCCTCTTTCATATGCATCTAAGAATTATTGTCTACACCCAACCTCAAGCTAGGACCGCAATTGTTTACACGGGACGTAAACAATCGCCTGCGAGCGCAACGGCAGGCGTAACTTGGGAGTTTTTTGCGCACATTTTGTCGACGGCAGCCTCCGTTCGATTCCATTTGGCAACTATGCAAATCCTAGCTGGTTCTGAGTCGCAAAATATCCTCCGAAGTGTAGACTTTCGAGGTGGGGAGTCATTTTTCTCCGTGTCAGCCCGTCCCAAGCTATTTTTACCCGGGCTCGCGAGAGCAAACAAGCGTTTTTCGCACTTTTACGAGCGCAACGAGAATATTTCAATTTTTATTTGCCATTCATCAGCGCGGCTCCTCCGACAGACGATAGTCGGAGGAGTTTGGGGTAGGGGAGGCGGGATGGGGGATGGGTCGGGAGCCTCGACGTGGATGCGACTGAGCGTCGCTGGGACTGCGTTCAGGCGCGCAAAATGCAATTTTGATGTTTTCTGCGCTTTTATGGCGATTTCCTCCGGCTCGGAAAAGGGCATAAATGCAACACTCACTCACACTCACACTCACACACACAATCGCACTCGCTTTCGCACAAGGGGCAACACTGTTCGGCGGCTGCTCAGTATTTGCACAGGCTGCAGTTCGTCATGTCAACGTCATTCCACATGTTGCCATTGAAATGCGTTGAAAATTGAGGAATAAATTGAAAGGAGAACCCAACAGCAACAACAACAACAACTTTGGCCATATGGAAGAAGACGATGACGAGCGAGAAGAAGGAGAAGGCGAGAAGGAAGAACATCAACAGCGACGAACGAGCGAACGAACGACAAAGACTGGCATTTGAGTGCTGTTGGCAGGCAACGATTTGCACAATTTCACACTTGAGCCTAGAATTGGCCGCCTGGTCGGGGGGGTCTCGAGAGTCGCCAACGGCAGGGAGTGGGGGTGGTCTCCGAGGGCCGCCGGGCCACATCTGCGAGACGTCGGCGGAACGTGCTAAAATGTGGCCCCAGGCCATGGCCGAGACGCGAGACGAACCGAGTCGCTGACGTCGCCGGCTTGGGAAAGGTGTAAAAACCTTTTCCACTTCTTGTGTTTACTCGTCACTTTTTCACTCGATTTAATTGTTTTTGTGCTGTTGTGATTGTTGCTCTTGATGTTGTTCTGGTATTTGTTGTTGTGATTGTTGCTATTGTCGTTGTTGTTGCTGATTTTGTTGTTATTGTTGCCGTAGTCGTTGTTGTTTCTGTTGTCGTTGTTGTCATCACAGCTTTTGTCTTCACTTCGTGGAATGTTGCGATAGTCAAAGAAAGAATCGGAGATTTATGTTGCTATCTGCGACTGCATGTCGACGTGGATTTTGGTGTAATCGCTCGCAGATTTCGATGAACCCCACGCCTCGGCTCTCCGCGAATTCCGGAAGTAATGCGCCGGAAGACGCATGGCGCGTGCCACCATTCGATTCGCACTTCCGGCTCTTTTCAGGAGAATTCGATGGAACTAAAATCAATAAAATTTTAATGGTCACCAAAAACGTATTGAAGTTCAAAAGTGAATTAAATAAAAATTATTAAATGAATTGAGAATTACAATAAAAATAATTATTCAATAAATTAAACCTAAACAAATGAGTTAATAATATTAATTCAACAAAACATAAAATACATATAAATTAAATACCTTATTACAATAATAATTTATAAAAAATTATATAAATAAATAATGGAAATAAAAATAAATGAGTTATAAATAAAAGAATATCAAATTTACATCGATGCTGCCTTGAAAACGGAATAAAATATCAACTCCCATAAAAAGTCATACTAAATTGGAATTAAAATTGAAGGTAAAAATTAATCTGCTACTCAGATTACAAGATGACGCCTTCTTAGCGAGATAAGTCCTTCGACCACTCGTAGTCTGCCGTAAAAAAGGGTTTTTACGACGAGATCCCGCGGCGAGCCGATCAGAAGACCCACAGAAGCTACGAGTGGCCGCAGATCGCAGTAAAAAGAGGTCTTTACGATAACCAGAACAGTAAAAAAGCCAGCTAAAATAGCGAGCTAAGATCAGCAGCAGCCACATCGACAAATAGGAGAACCGCGGCAACAGGTCTTTAAGGGCTTTATTGCCTACTTTGAGGCTAATTCGCGAGGACGATTCTCTGGGTTCCCCATCGGGAGAGGGGATGTGGTTAACCGCGGGAGGTTCATTCTTCTCTCTTCAGTTCTTCATTCTCCCCCGACCACAAGAACGTCGTCGTCCCTTGAAGAGCCTTTTACTCAGTTTTGACGCGTCGCGATTTGTTGATATCTTGCGACGCGTTGACGTTTGTCATCCCCCCGTCCTCTTCTCAACGACGTCGTCGTCGTTGCATGCAACGCATTAAACGCTTATCGCCTGACGCATAGAAAAATAAGAAGAATAAGTAGAAGAGGTTCTCTAAAAGAACGTTGGGTCCTGGAGGCGAGGCGACGCCTGGGCAGCTCGAGCGATAAAAATGTGACACGCGCAGCACTCAACGTGATGGGGGCGGGTGACGAGGGGTGATGGGGAATCTGACAGCTGTCGACGCGGAGTTGTTTTTGTGGTTTGTTGCTTCAGTGGTGGTTGATGCCGATGGTGCTGGCGATGGTGATAGCGATAGTGAAACAGCGTCTTCCCTTCACCAACCAAAGTCGTCTCAACCACAATGAGCGATGTTGCAAGCGACTGGGATGCCAACGAAGGCAGCGACGTCGACTGCGACGCTGTGGGAGGTTCGGAAAATGGATCAGTGGCGTGAAATCGGCAGAAGAAACAACTCTGACGACAACAAAAAAATTATTTCAAAGCAACAGCAACATCGAGGACAGCAAGAGACACGAGAGCGACGAAGTGATTGCAACGGCGATCTCAATAAATAAATCGCTGCGTCGCGATATGAGAGAATGACATTTCAATAAGAACGCTTAAAGTTGTTGTAATTTGTTGTTGTGGTTGCAGCATGCAACAACTCCTTCGTCGCGTGCAGCACGAACTGTGGCGACAACGACGACGACTGCGACTTTGTCACCGCGTCTTGGGGGCGACGCGCGACTTACAAGGGGCATGGTGAGGTTTTTTTTATGGGAACATGCCTCAATCTTCGAAATTCGATCTTGCGAATCTTCGAAGAAGTAACATTGCGAACATTTGCGCCTTCGAAATGCGATCGATTCGAACGGTTTTTCTTGGTTTCGCCAAGACGTACGAAATAATAAAAATTCCTTTGCGTCGCTTTCGTCGTCCTCCAAACTTCGCCTCCAAATGACGCTTTACATTCCCCCTCAACAGCAGCAGTAGCAGTTGAAGAGGAGGAAGAAAACAACCCAATCAGCAGTAATGACAACAAAAATAACAACAAGTGCATTAACAACACTCAGTGCTCTTGACTCGGTTTTGACCATCGTTTCGGTCAATTTACGACTCGACAACAATTTCATTTCGTTTCATTTCTCAAGTACGCGACGCATTCTTCAGATATTTTTTCCTTAATTTCATTTTTTTTTTGTATATTTTTTATTAATTTTGTTGAATAATACAAAATTACCAAAAGCAATCAAATGAAGCGGGTTTGACGCGACTCGCACGCGAGAGTGATACGACAGGCGACGCGATTCTGTCTGACTTTGAGGCAATTTTGAACGAATTTTTATATAAAATTTGAATTTTTTATGTAAATACAATTTTTTTTTCCCTTTTTTAAAAAAACATTGTTTTGATTTTCTATTTAGTTCAAACTCGCAGTTATTTGTTAACTTTTAGTCATGTCTTTTTTTTCATAAATTTTCAATTTGTTATTTATTTAATTTATCTCTCGTTTATTTTTTCTCAAAACAAAAAAAAAACTCATTTATTAAAAATTCCTCTGCGAAAATTCCTACGCCCAAAAACAACAACGCATAACTGATGATGATAATAACAACAACCGCAACGAAGTAGAAGAAGATGACACCCTTCGATAAGAGTCATTTATCAGTCGCAAGTCGCGACGACCGAAAAAGAAAAGTGCAAAAAATGGTTTTCGCAAATATTACAACAACAACAACAACTAAAACCATAACCACTGAGACAGCAATGACGGCAACAACAATGAATTCAACTACACCAACAACAATTACAACAATGGACATGAAAATTGCACATGCAACTCGCATGGCGTGAAACGTGTTTATTTTTGGACTTCGATCGCGATTTGGCCACTTCAGTTGTTATTGTTGTTGTTGTTATTGCTGGTGTCAGGAGTTGTGTTGTTGTTGATGGTATTAAAAGCGGTGTTTTTGTTGTTGGTGTCAGTAGTAGTGTTTTTGTTGTTGTTGCCGCGTGATCCTCAGGTTATGTTTTTATTTATTTGCTGACTGACACAATTTCGTAACATTGACCATAAAAATCATTGTTGTTACTGTAGCCGTGGTTGATATTTCGGTTGCTGTCCCCATTGTTGTTGTTGTTGTCTTTGGTGTTCCTGCCTCAGTTGTTGTTGCCGTTGTCAGCGCTCCGTTGTCCGCCTGTCGTTAAGCAGAAGCCCCCAGGGAGACCCGAGTCCCGAAACTCCCTTTCGGGTCTAAAAATAGCTCCATCGGCCCAAAAATAAACCCTCGGTTCGACGACGAGTTTTTTTCGGTGTTATTTTTTGTTTTTTTTTAACTCTTACTCCTCTCTCCCTTGAGAGTTACTTCCAATTCAAGTTTTTATTTAATTTAGTGGAATTTTTTCCATCAATATTTCATCCGCTAATTGGATGATAAGTGCGTCGAGGGCCCTCGGGCGCTGACCATCGTCGAGGTGTTGATGCAGTTCACCAAAGAGCTCGAGGAACAAGAGACGACGACGAGGGGATCGAACTAGTTGTGAAGAGTGGAGACCATGGAATTTGTCAGCGAAGAAGTCGTCCTTCGTCCTCAATTCCTCTTCTTCCCTTCGGCAGGGTGATAACATGCCATTTTATCATCGAAGCAGGACTTCATCCTTCCCATTCTTCCTTCGTTTGATTGACAATCAATCAAGATTTTCTTTAACCCCCTCTCTCCGTCTCCCTGTTTTCCTTGCAATCGCTCTCAACTCGTTTGCTCGATCGTGTGGACGATCATAAATAATGATCGCCTAAGAAGCTTCCAAATTATATAAATTACTCCGGTCGCAGTCCGGCCATCTTCGTCTTCATCGTTGTTGCCGTCGTCTTCGTCGTCAAGTGGACAGCCTTCGTCTGTCGCTGACGTCGACATCGACGTTGACGCTTGCGCAGCCACAGACGCCGGAGCGACTTAATGAGCGACACGCAATGTTTGCTTAAAATTAAAAATTTAATAAACATTTAAATTGGCGCCTAACGAATTGATCGTTGCACCAGCCACAACAACAACAACAGCAATTTTAATAATGCGATCAATCTGGCAATCTGACGACGATGGCGACAACGACAACGATGGATGGACCGATGGACGGACGAATGGTTGGGTGGATGGAGGAGCCACTCTTCAAGAAGATGTCAACGACCAACCGGTAGCAATTTTTTACGCCCGATCGGAAGATGTGGAAGAGGCATTGTGATCGTCGTTGTTGTTGTTATTATCTTTATTATTGTTGTTGTTGTTATTAACTTTATTGATGTGGTTAGCGTTGTTCTTTTTATTGGTTTATCAATGTTGTTGTTTTATAAATCGGATCAAAGTCGTGCAACTGTCGATGATTACGACATCGCATTCCATGCATAAATTTAACAGTGTCACAACGGACGAACGGATGGACAGACATTCGGTGGATGCACCGACGGATGGATGGGCTGCAGGTTTGGTCGCTCTCGATCGCGCGTCCAGCGGCCGATCAACGACCAGCGCTCGGTCGCCGCATGCGTAACTCGTGATTGGGATCAGGCTCCGGCCATCGTCGCCTCCTCGAGACGATCGTGCGTCGATCTTCGCGCCTGACTTTTCTGACTTTTTGTAACACTTCGCTTGGTCGACGACGTCGTTGTAGTTGTTGTTGTTGTTGGGGATTGAAAAGGAGCTCGCGGAGGAAGTGCGAACAGTCGGTCGACGCACGCATGCGCCTCGATCACTTTCCATTTTCGCGACATTGAAAAATGTCACAAAATCATTGCGCAAGCTGGACGGGGGAAGTGGAGGAAGATGGCAAATGAAAAAAAGAAAGGAAACAGATGAGGAGAAATGGAGAAAGAAGAGACATGGAGGAAGAGGAGATATGGAAGAAGAGAAGTGATGGTGGACGAGGAGAAGCCTCCGCAGTTGGAGTCTGGAATCTGGTTGATCTCATCCTTCCCGCTGCGAGGGAAACGACGAACGCGACACTCGACACTCCGGAGACATCGTCATGCGACACCTCGAGTGGAAAACTCATTAACGCTTATCGGATGCGCGAGGTAAATCCGCCGATCGCCCACTAATGGACTCCTAATCCCTTACCAAGGCCTGCTTCTCTCCTTCTCTCTTTTTCCTCTTCATCAATCTCTCACGGCTCTTTCTCCTTCTCACGTTCTCTTATCGAGGTTGTGGCCTGGCTTAATTAAAGAGCCTCGCCATTAAGATTAGAGGAGGCTTCCTTCCAGCGCAGGATCCCCATCGCACATCTGTCCGACTGTCTGCCTTCCTATCTGTCTCTCGGTTGGTCCGTCCGTCCGTCCCTCTTTTTGTCTGCCCCACTATCGCGCTGTCTGTCCATCAGTCACTCGTGGCGATCGTCGACCAGTTCAGTTCGCAGTCGACCGAAAGCAATTAACCACAGCAGTATCTTCTCCTCTGCCTTCGCCCGAGATATCGGTTCTTTACACCGCCCCAACTTCCCCCCTGAGGGGACGGAACTGGGTCATCGAGGATAGAGAAACCCACACAGCCTACCACGAGAGAGAGAGAGACAGGGGGTAGAAAGAGAAAGAAAGGTGGCGTGCAGGAAGGAGGAAGCTCTCGATTTTCCATTTCAATTTGAAACTAATTTGCGCGCCTCGACTCAATCAAACTTCTCGAAATGCGGCGAAATTGCACGAGTCGAGTCGCGTTGAGTCGAATCGGGAGCGAAGACGGTGGGCGGTAGGCGGTGGGAGGAGCCCGGTGGGCGTGGCGTTCGACGTTCGCGCACTGAATACTTCGAAGCTAATTGTTTCTCCAGACGATGCAGCAGCCACCGCTTCCACAGTCGACCACGCAAGCGTTCGACCACTCGAGCATATCTAGCAATAGACTCCCCTCGCCCTATTTGTCTCTCTCTCTCGTCTCGGGCTGTCTATGTGTCTATCTGTCCGTCTGTCCGGCCACTCAGCCGCTATTTGTCCATTCTCCGGCCTGTCCATTCCGCTGTCTGGCCCGCAATCGACGGCGCAGTCGGAGTCGCTGTCGGAGCTGGAATTACACGCCACATGGAGCGCCGTGGGCTACCGTTTGGCCAACGGGGCCCCTCCCCGCCATTAGGCGCAGGAATTAGAATCTAAATAGAATCGCGTCGTCCGCCCCGCCCCCTTCAACTGCTCCCCGACCCCCCTCAGCCGCGCCCCCTTCACGACACGCAGCAATTGCAGATCTCTAATGAAATCCGATGCGCCGCTAATCTGCATGGATGCTTCTCGCCCCTGGTGGGGAGTCGGTGGGGCTCGGGTCGGGGGGCCGCCGTCCATTTGGCAGACGTTTTAACGCGCTTAAGCGAAATTAGTGCCGCACCGTGGTAACGCGGCGAATGCGAACATGGAAACGGATGGAATTTCTCTTTGCACTCGATGCTGAAAGTTTTGTCTCGGGTCCTAGCCTAGAACTAGAGAGAGAGGTGGTGATGGGTGAGAGTGGAGCGGGGCGGGGCTGTTGGGAGGCGTTGTTTGTGGGTTTATCTTTTAATTGAAATCAGTTCGCTGACTTTCGGCCACTGGGAGTCGAGGAAAGTTGTGTCTCCGCTGGCGATTTCTCCATCGACCTCTTGTCTCTAAAGAGATCGTCATATTTATCTTGAGACTCCTCCTTGGAAATCGATATCATGCCTGTGCTAATAGTTCCATTTGCCCCACTGTGCCGCAATCAAGCGTAAGTCGGTCTGCAAATTAACAATCAGTGTCTCTTGTTGCGCCTGCGCCTGCCCCCTCAGGAAGCCCCCCGACCGTCCCTGATGTTCTTCGTCTGCTCCGTCAGTTGATCCTTCTAGGAAGTGACTCGCGGTTCTATCCTTGGCTTAGAAGCAGCCACACATAAATCTTCTTCACTCCACGGGCTTTCACCACGTACACCCTTCCGGCCCCTTCTCCTGAGACCCACATCCTTCCTAGAGCCTTCAACTAAGTCTGGTTTCCTGGTCCGTCCCTTCGACATTCGGTTCTAATATCGCCTTCTCGTATTACGATAATAACAAACAGAGCCAAAGCAACTTGTGAAAGAACAACAAATAGTCCACGAACAAAAACTATTCCAAAAACAACAACTAATCCAAGAACAGCAGCAACATCGACGATGGACAGAAATCCATTAGAAGGTCCAGAGCCACGCACATCACTCAATCCGTCGCGGATCCGCCGTCGAGTGCCGACTTCGGGACTCCGAGGAAATTCTTCACACAACCAAACGGCCGTTCGTCCCTCCATCATATCGTCTTCTCCTCTTGATATCTGGTCTCTGGTATCTCTCCCTTCGAACCCTCCTCCTTGTCAGCTGAAAGAACGAGCCCTCGAGCCATGGCGATTGGACGAAGGGACGGATTGGTGGAAGGATAGAAAGACGACTGGATGTTTGGTTGGATGGACGAGCGAGTGGAGCGATGAAGTAATTGTGCGTAAACGTTTAGAATCTGATCCCTCGAGCGCCTCGAATTACGGCGCCTCGATTCCGGAGTCTCGTTCTTCTCCTCGACCCCTTCTTCTTGTTGCCTCCTTCATCTTCTGCTTAGTTCACTCTGCATTAGTTTTCTCTACATTAGTTCACTCCATGGTCAGTGGGGAAGATAGAATAAGCCGGAGTTATTGTTGTTTTACAGTCGCTGTTGCTTGCAACTTCTTTTTACTAGTTGTTGTAGTTGTTGAGCTTCGTTCTACTTGATTTAGTAGTTGTTGTTGCGTCGAAGAATTCATCGCCGCAGTTGTCAATGGCAGCTCCGCCAGTTGGAGCCCGTCGGGGCACCACGAATTGGTTCATAATTTATGATTCCTCCTACAGACGGAATGCAAATTTAATGCCAGCCACGTCTGCTGGGGACCGGGGAGCGCTTCTCACTGAGTGTTTGATTAATTAGCTGCTTAGAGGGGAGGACGCGGCCCCACGATGGAGTGGTCAAGACAGTGCCTTTGATGGATGGGCCAATCGATGGGAGCCCCGATCACTGTCAGCTCGGGGTCCTCTGTCTGGCTTTAATTCGCACGCCTCCAACACTTCGTGGGCGCTTCGAGGTACCTTCGATTCAATGAAGGATTAAGGGGTTGAAGAGGGCTCGATCTCGAGGTCTCCCTCGCGGCTTCAAGGGGCCGCCAATTAATTGCCTCCGAAAGTCTGATCCTTGAGATGCCTCGTGTCAAGTGCCGTCGTCGGCCCGAGGGTCCCGCAAATTAACTGCGACTGCGAGTCCGAATTCCCTCGTCAGACAGACAGACATCCTCCTCCCATGTCTGTTGTCCACTGTCCGTCAACCGTGGCCAATTCGCAGTCTCGGTGGAATCCATTAACCGCGCTCCAGATTCCGTCAGGTAGCTTCGCATCTTCTGCTCTCCCTCTCCCACTTGCCTTCGAGCCAAGTTATTTATTTATTTTTATCATTCAAAGCGACAGACCGACTGAACGACTGACAACCACACGACGTCTGACATCCACTGTCTGGGGCTCTGTCGATGTCAGTCCGATGCTCTGTCGACGTCTGTCCATGGCTCTGTCGACGTCTCTCTGAGGCTCCGTTGTCGACCACCTGAAGCCCTCTGTCTCTGTCTGTCCCCGTCCCCTGGGAGGACGGACATTAAGTTCGCTCACGCTCCGGCAATCGCTCGGCCCTGCGGTCGAACAACTCAATACGAGTTGAATTGTTTCCACTGTTGTCGTCATCAGAAGCAACAACAGAAAAAAGCAGCAAGAAGATTGGAGCGAAATAAATAAATGTGCAAATAAATCTTTAGAGCGCCGGTAAATTGCGGAAAGATGTATGAAATAAAGTAGTCTAAGAGAAGAGGGAGACGGGAAAACGGCGAAGATGTTTGAGTGACAGAGATAGCAGAATGACAGGGACAGCAGAATGACAGAGATGGTAACACGAATCCCCTCACGCTGTGCTTTCGCTGTTGTCGCCGTCGTTGGTTGTCTCCTTCCCACGCATCACTTTGTCATCCTCAGTTTGAGACCCCACTAACCACGTCTTCTTCTTCTCGCCCCACAGGTAGCTCCACCGATTTGGCCCCCTCCCTGCTGGGCATCTACGACACGCTCACGAGTCAGCTGGACGTCGGTCGCGATCACACCGAGGACCCCGATCACTGCGAGGATCCCGATCACTCTGACAACCTCAAGCACTCCAGCAGTGTCAGCGACGACGCCGACGGCAGTCAGAGCAGCGAGCACTCGAGTCTCGAGAGCAGCGCTGCCACATACACGCTCCACCACTGCGCCGAGGTCGAGGAGTTCGAGCCCGAGGAGCGAGTGCTGGAACTCGACACCCACCCGCTGCCCTTCGAGCCGCGTCCGCCGTCCTCGCTCAGTAGCAGCGGCCGCAGCAGCAGCAGCAGCCTCACCCTCGCGCCCAACAGCAGCAACGGCAACGGCAGCTGCAGCAACAGCAACAGCAACACCAGCAGCCCCAGCCCGAGCAGGTCGCGCAGCAACATCCGCGTGCTGTCGCCGAACGTGCAGCGCATCATCACGCACTCGGACGCGGAGCCCGTGGAGGCGGTCGACATCGACGCGATCCAGCAGCAGCAGAAGCAACTGCTGCTGAGTCCCGTCGCCCCGCATCGGTTCGTGAAGAAGGCGCCGCCCACCTGCTCCACGCCCCTCAGCGGCCACAAGCTGAAGCTCTCGCACATCCCGCTCTCCAAGGTCACCGGCAAGCTCACGCAGTCGGGCAGCGAGCTCGTCGAGACCTTCGACTCCAGCTCCGAGTACCTCGACGCGCTCGGCTTCGGCCAGGCCGACAAGTCGGAGCAGGAACGCCGAAAGCCCCCGACGCCGGCGATCGTCGCGATTCCCGGCGCCGGCTCGGCCGACGACGACAAGACGCCCACCAATGCCACGCCCTTCAACTTCGACGTCGCGCTGACCACGAAGCCGCGCAAGCTGGCGCTCACGCTGCCGCAGCAGGACAGCCTGCAGCTGATCGAGACGGAGCAGCGGGACGCGCTGCTGCCGGCCGCCGCCACCCACGCCAAGGAGTTCGTGGCCACGGAGCCGCTGGACGCGACGGAGGCGGCCGAGGCGATCAACTTCGCGCTCGTGTCGCGCAGCATCGCCCAGCTGAGTCTGGGCGGTGGGCAGGAGGAGGAGGCTGAGCTTGAGGTGGAGGCAGGATCGGACCTGGTCGAGGCCGTCAACCGGCCGCTGGTCGCGAAGCCGCTGGGGCGCAGCGCGTCCGCTGCCTGCGCCTCGACGATCGCCGGCTCGCCGCTGCTCACGTACGCGCGCTCCAAGAGCCTCGCCGTCAAGGCCAACACCCTGGGCGGCCCGGTGCCGGTGAAGCTGCCCACGGCCCAGCAGCTGGCCGAACTGGAGGAGGCCAGCAAGATCTCGGCCGAGAGCCTCGACCGGCTGACGGACATCAAGTCGCGCTTCTCGCCCAAGGAGTCGCGCAAGATCTCGGGCCTGATGCTGCCCGAGATCGCGAAGCTCAAGCATCGGCCGCTCTCCTCCTCCTCCATCTGCTCGACCTCGTCCAGCTCGAGCTCGAGTTCGGGCTCCGACCAGCTGAACGGCAAGCTGGCCACGTCCTATCTCGCGAGCGTCGAGAGCCTGGCCGACCAGAGCGAGAACGAGCTGATGGACCCGCACTCGGGCATGAGCGTCTTCGAGCGGGCCTGCATGGAGATCGTCGACTCGGAGCGCAGCTACGTGGAGGACCTCGGTCAGGTCATCAGAGGGTGAGTTCTCTTCATCTGGTTTTTATTGCTCCGTATTTAACCGTTGACTCCATTGTTACAGGTACCTGCAGGACTGGAAGGAGCGCGCCTGCCTGCGATACGACGAGTTGCGGATCCTCTTCTCGAACATCGAAGAGATCTACGAGTTCAACTCGACCCTGCTGAAGCAGCTGATCAACTCGGGCATGGACCCGGCCAAGATCGCCAAGTGCTTCATCGATCTGCGGGATCGCTTCGACGTGTACACAACATACTGGTGAGTGGGATGACATCAACCTCTTCCTTGGAATCTTCTTCCGCCTCATCTTCCTTGGTTTCTTCTTCTTTGGGTTCAACCAGCTCTAGTTCTGGTCTAAGTTGGGATCGCTGTCCGTCCGCCCCTGTGTCCTGGTTCTGCTCCTGGTAATTGGCTCAAAGTAACGAGGTGTCCGCAGCGATTCGCGTATCTTCTCGCTGCTCTAATCAGATGCTAGAAGAAGTTTCAATCCCTCTTCTTCCATCCCTCACCACACGACTCTGGTCGCTCTCTGAATTAAATTTTATGGCCCGCAAGTGATCTTGATGTCGTGGGGCCAGCTTCGGAGCCGGCACTGGAGTTGGTGTCGAGGTGGGGGCCACATGCGAGTCTCGAGAAGACTTCTCGTTCCATGGTCAACTGTTGTTGGCTCCTCCGGTGATCGATTCAAACACAAATCGTGTTCATGTCGTTGTTGTTATTGTTGGCACTGTTGGTGTGGTATTTGTTGTTGTCGCCGTTGTTGTATTAGTTCCCCATGTTGTTGTATTAGTTGTCCATGTTGTGTTTGTTGTTGTCGCCAATGCGTTTTGACATTTGCTGGCATTCGAACTCGAAATCTATTTGCATTTGACATTGTTCTTGGCAACCATAGTTGTTGTTGTCGCGACTGTTGTTGTCGCCAGTACTTTTGTTGTATTTGCTTATATTGTTGTTGCACTGTTGTTGTTGTTGTCACAGTGTTTGTTGTTGTTATTACTCCCCATGCTATTGACTTTGACATATGCGCTCCCGCTTGTCAAAAATGCAATTTCAATTCGAGTTTTCGTGGAATTCCTGGCCAGGATCATAAATTTCGTCCACTCTGACTCCAGACTCCGCGACAGTGCGATCTCTGGGCTTTAGAATAGTTGTTGTTATTGTTGTACCTCTGGTTGTTATTGTTACTGCTTTAGTGGATTGTTTTATTGTTGGTAAAAGTCAATGGAATTTGTTGACTGCGATTGGAGCCAGAGAGAATTATTGCTCGAGTCGATGGAGTCAGGAGTTCGTTATTCTCAGCTCGAGTCTCGTAAACAACCTGAGATCAATCGGAGTTCACTTGGTCTTGAACCAGGGCTGTCTCGAAAAATCGTAAAAATATTTATAGAGGTGGTCGAAATGGACTCGAAATCGAAAGAGCGGTGACTGTGTTGTGAAATGAGATAGAGGAACACTTCAAGGGGAGTTGAAAATATAAGAGTAGGTCTCTAGGAGAAGAGGAAATCTAAGTGAAGGTGATTATAATTTATATTGAGCGAGGTCCAGTAGTTTAGAAATAGAGCTTTCCAATAACTACTATTTGAAACTGATTTAGAAAATTTCCACAAGCAAGCCATTGAAAAATCACTACCCTTGGTCTAAAAAAGATTGCATAAATCCCTGGTCAGACAGTGTGAACCCTTTGCTAATCCACATCTTATCTCTCTGTCTCTCTCTTTCTACACAGTACAAGTTATCCGGAAGCCATATCGCTGCTCACCCGCCTTCTGCAGGCGACCCACACGAACGCGCTGCTGACGTCGACACAGAAAATGCTGCAACACACGCTGCCCCTCGGCTCGTATTTGCTGAAGCCGGTGCAGCGGATTCTCAAGTATCACTTGTTGTTGGACGTAAGTGTTTTCCTTATTCGTTTTTACATCACGACATAACCGATCCCCTCCCCCTCTCTTTAGAACCTCCGCAAGCACTGCGATGTGAAGGAGGTCTTCCAGGCTCACGAGCTGATGCGACAAGTGGCGAGGCACATCGACCAGGTCAAGCGGAAGCTGGAGCAGCAGAGCCGCGTCAAGGAGCTGTCGGGCATCCTCGACGGCTGGCTGGGTCCAGGTGGGTTTCGCCAGAGACTTTCTGTCTGACTGTCTCTCTGTCCGTCCACCGTTGGCGGTTTCTTTGAAGGACGGACTAACCCTAACTTGTTGTTCTTGTTTCTCATTGCAGAGCTGACAGTTCTGGGTGAGCTGCGCCAAGAGGGCCTGCTCATGGAGCACAACAAGCCGCGCATGGTCTTCCTCTTCGGCACCATGCTGATCATCACGAAGCCAAAGGAGGACAACCGGCTGCAGTTCAAGAGCTACATCCATGTGAGTACCATTCAGTTCGGCGTGATCGGAATTAAGAGGCGATCGTGAAAGGATCACGAGATATTTGATCAGTTGATCTCGTTCAGTGGTTTCCTCGATCATGAATCTCGCTTCCATGCAACTCCGTCATTGGAGCCACCAATTAGTTGCAATCACCGGCTGATCTTCCTCCGATTTCCTGCATGATCCTCTGATATTTTTCCTAGCCGATCCTCTGATTTTTTCCCTGCCCATCCTCTGAGTTTACCCCAAAGACTAATTTCCGCCTTTCGTCTCTCATTACAGCAAAACAATTTGATGCTCAGCGAACACCTACCGGGCGAGCCGACGAGCTTTTACGTCATTCCCTACGACGAGCCGCGCAACCAAATCAAGTTGACGGCCAAAAATCGTGACCAGAAGCGGCTGTGGGCCCAGCACATCAAGGGAGTGATACTCGAGAAGTTCGACAACATTCCGAACCGCGCCAAGGAGCTCGTCTACAAGCTCGGGGACGAAGAAGGTAAAACTCTATTCACCTCACCTCTTTCACTTCGCCGTCGCTTCCACCCTTCCTTCCACCCACCCACTCAGCCTCCTTCTTCTCCACTTGTTCCCGAGTGTTTCTAATGATGTGTTTCTGTTGTTGCCGTTGTCACACTAACTCTCAGTCAACCGAACTAACGAACGCTCACATGATTTGTGTCTGCAGTTGTCTATGTCCACGGCTATGTGTGTGTTTGCATTTAAATTTAAATTGAATTTCCCTTTCATTTCGTGGCTTCGATTCGCTAACTTTTAACTTGTCGCGCCGTCAGCCGACGTCGTCGTCGACGTCTCGCCATTAACCACACTTCGACTCCCAATTTATTTGAGGCTCCTCCGTTATTTCGCCACAACATGGGCCGCCGAAACCTACGACCGACGGAGGCGACACACTTTGGTTTGGATTTTTTATTGCTTTTTCCGCCGTTTTTCACCCGTCCGTTTTCGATGTTTTTGGAAATTTCCCCGACATCGTCGTCGCAGTCGAAAGTGTCGCCGCGTCTCTTCGCCGCGAAAAATGATTTATGCATTTTCCGCGCGAGTGTTATTTATTATTTCTTGTTGGCGTCTTTTCCACACGCCGTGCGTCGAGCTTTTCGCTTTTCGCTTTGCACGCGGGGAAAAGCCTCGTGTAAAGCTCCACGACACGACTGTAAAACTTCCACCTCATGTCAAATTATCATCCGCGTCGGTATCGCATACAAATGGCTGTCGTGTAAAGAAAATGCTGGCTACAAAATTTGCGATTCGATATCGTTTTCCTCATCGCGACAGAGTGTTCGCTACACGTCTGTAGAGAGTGTTTTCCTATCAGTCGGAGTTTTACTTTTGCGGAGAGAGTTCTTTACATCGCGATTGAAAAATTTACATCTCAATGGAAAGTTTTTACATCTTCATGGAATGTGTTTACATAATGAGCGATATTTCATTTTCTATAGATTTTCCGTTCAGCTTGATTGATAATTTTTTAGTGTTTGTTTGTATTTTGATTTATTTCAATTCATAGAATTAATAATTTATATTTTATGTTATAGTTTATATTTTATGTACTTACTCGAAATCGTTATTCCTTTGATATAATTTTTTACGTTTTACTGGGATTTTACCTAAGAAATTATCTTAGGTAAAATGTTCTTCCTTCTTTTTCTCTTCTTTTTTTTTGTACATTACATCTCTTTCCGAATTCATGCTCATTCTTTCCCCTCACTAAACTCATTTCATCTCATCTGTTCTATTTCCTCTCTTGTCCCTTGTGCTGTAATTATATCGTCCACTTTACTCTACACTTCTCTTCTTCTTTGCTCTTCTCTTCCCGTGACCGCCTCACGCTACCTCTAGTGGCGTGATGGTTGAGCCCCAATAGGCACCCGTCGAACCCCACCAAAGGCAACTCAGTCGACCGACCCGACTCGACTCGGCTCGTCTTCCGATCTAACAACAAAATTACCGCTATTCCACACACACACACACACACTCAACCCAATTAATCGATACTCGTAGATAACCATTATCTTAGTTAGAAAGAAACTAAAATTTGAAAATACCGTTCTTATGACTAAAATCTGACAAAAATCGTAGTAAGTACTAGTAGTAACTAGTAGTAGTACGTAGTAATTGGTTAATTAATAATACTTTTTTGCTAATCACTGTAAATATTGGTTCATGATTATTCGGTATTCGCACTGAATCCATCTCCATCAACTCATTATGGGTAGAAATCGGGGAAAA
Organism: Coelopa frigida; assembly: GCA_017309665.1. Taxonomy (NCBI): domain Eukaryota; kingdom Metazoa; phylum Arthropoda; class Insecta; order Diptera; family Coelopidae; genus Coelopa; species Coelopa frigida. The sequence goes on along the minus strand of CM029562.1, from coordinate 35,514,629 downwards.
GTACTAACTGCATGGGGTTTATTTTGGAAGTGATTATTACAAGTTTCTGTAATATTAAAGTATAGTGGTGTTTGGATTATTCAAGTTTCCTATTCTGGTACAGGTCACATTGCCACAGCTTCATAACTAAATATGATATAAACATTTCAGTCATCTGATTTGAAGAATAAATAAAGTCTGTCTGTTCGTTTGATAGATCCTTATATCCTAAAGTTCAGGAACATTTGTGGTTAGAAATGAGATCATGATATTTTTTACTTGAGCATGAAAGAAGCATGTGAATCACAATCATTGACTCAGGGTCCTTCAACCCAACCCCACATAAATACTTGTCAAATTCTCTTCTTAAGGTTTTTATGTTCTCTGTACAATGTTTGCCGATTAATTGTCGTATTCCGATGAATCCCACACCTTCACCCCTCACCAGCACCTCATCCACCCATTGCCATGCTCGCCTTGTGATACCATTAAATACTACTGTGAGTCCTTTTAACAATCTCTTCTCCCCACAGACCGCACCCCGGACAAGAACACCTGGAAGTGGAGCCTGCACTCGAACTCCACGACGCCGGTCTACCTGGAGCGACGCAATCAGTATCGCCGCAGCGAGATGCGCAACCGCTCGAAGATGAAGCGCAAGACGGTGGCCAACTCGAGCTCCTTCGAGAGCTTCAACGAGGCCGCCGAGCTGGCCAACAAGGACTCCGCGCCGACGACGCTGGGCGGCGCGAGAGGCAACAGCATGGACGACAACCTGCTGCCGGCCCTCCAGAAGCTGGCCAAGAAGACGGAGGCCGCGCCCGAGGCGAATGGAACGACGAAGATCTCGACAGAGGAAGACGAAAAAACAACGAAGAAGGAATCGTGCAAGTGCGAGGCGACCTCGTCCTGTTCCTGTGTCCTTCGTGACCAACGCTCGCGCAGCAGCCCGAAGTCGCCGCTGTTCGGCGTGAAGGCGCTGAAGGAGCGCAGCAAGTCGGTGCCGCGCATCAGCTTCCAGGCCGAGGACTACGCCGAGGAGCGCCAATCGCTGCACGCCAGCCACACCAGCCTCGACCAGGCGCGCTCCAACAAGCCGAAGGGCGCCAAGTCGGTGGAGATCCGCCAGTACACGGCGAAGACGATCCCCAAGCGCATCGCGACGCTGAAGAAGCAGCGCTCGAGCAAGAAGGAGACCTCGCGCTTCTACATGGACCTCAGCGAGTTCGGAGACGGAGCGCCGGAGACGGAGCTCAAGATCACCGAGTCCTCGGAGAACCTCGCCGCGGAGACGACGAATGGAACAGTGGAAGAATCAACTTCAGTTCCTGCAACGCCATCAACGGAGCCCCAGGAGCCGCTCTCGCCCTCCGAGAAGGCGCGACAGGACGCCCAACTCGTCCTCGATCTGCTCAAGCACAACAAGGAGCTCGAGCGGCTGCTGAAGAAGCCGCAGAAGAAGACGCGCGCGCCCCACGAGGGCCCCGCCTCGGGCCCCACCAGCCCGGAGCCGCTGATCCAGGAGCGCGACCTGCCGCCGCGCCCGCCCTCGCGCTCCCCGCCGCCACTGGAGAATGAGACACCGGCCCAAGATAATGAAGGAGAGCCCGAGGAGGAGGAGGAGCCGATCTACGAGTCGCTGCTGCGCAACGTCCACGTGCCCTACAAGTTCTCGCCCGTCCTGGGGCGCGCCCCCTCGGCCACGCCCAGCTTCAAGCCGCGCGAGCGCAAGACGCCGCCCGCCCCCCGGCCCGAGTCCGACTACGTGACGCTCGTCTACTCGCCCGAGGGCACGCTGCAGCAGGTGGGCGGCGACCTCGTGGCCCACGAGTCCCGAGTGAACTTCGATCAACGCGACAGCTGCTCCTCGGCCTCGTCGTCGTCGTCCTCGTCCTGCGCGACGCTGAAGCGCGACAGCCAGACGACGGTGGTCAGTGTCGAGGGCGTCAGCGTCGCCGTCGCCGTCTCCGTCTCGAGCTCCAGCTGCTCCGGGTACCTGTCGCAGATGTCGGCCGCCTCCACGACGGAGGCGATCTACGCGCGGCCCATGCCAAAAAACCTGGTCAAGCGCCTGCTGAGCTCCGCCTCGCTCGGCCACGCCCTCAACAACGGGAGCAAGACGTCGCTGGAGCACGTGGCCGGCTCGGAGACGTCGCTGCTGCAGCGCGGCCGCAAGTCGATCGACAACCTCTCGCTCAGCTTCGGCCGCTCGAACCGGCCGCCCGAGCGACGCGTGTCCGACGTCTCCGAGATGTGCCGCCAGAGCGTGATCCACAGGCAGGGCAGCGAGTCCGTGGGCGAGCGCATGGCCCACGTCGACTACGCCGACCCGCGCACCCTCTTCGCCATGGTCGGTAGCGCGGTCGCCCCCTCGTCGGACGCCTCCGACGCCTCGCTCGAGCACCTGCAGCGCGACTCCGTCTTCTCGCTGACCTCCTCGAGCGACAGCGTGTGCGACGGCAAGCGCCCCGCCCCCTCGTCCGGCTCGGCCTTCGAGTACGAGGACGACGTCGAGGCCACGCTCGAGAACGACTTCCGCGACTCGGCCATCTACAGCGACGACAACGACAAGCGGCCCGACAGCGACGGCGCCGGCGACTTCGTGAAGCGCGGCCGCCCGAGCAGCCCGCCGCCGCCGCCTCCGCCGGCCCGCAACCGCGCCCACCCCCAGGTGCCGCCGAAGCCCACCGCCGTCCCGCCGCCCGTCGGCCTCAAGTCCCCGGTGCGCCACACCAAGTCCGAAGGGCTGGGCGTCGGAGTGGGCGGCAAAGTCATCGTCTGCCCGCCCCACATGAGCCAGTCGGCCTCGCGCAGTTGGGTCCTGCAGCAGATCGAGAACTTCAACAAGTAGGAGAGAGCCTGCGATCATCATCGATTCCGAGGTTGAGGCCATCGTCCATCAATTTTCGTCTTTTGATCTTCATTCATGGATCGTCTTCTTCTGATCATCGTATTGTATTCGTCGTCCTTCGTTAATCATCGATTTATTCGATCATCATTGATTCCTTCGGTCGTCGTATCTTGGTCATCATCTCCTGATCTTCATCCTTCGATCTTCATCTTTCGATCTTCATCCTTCGATCATCGTCCTTCGTTCATCCAGCTGAACATTGCCATAAGATAGAGAGAAGATAAGATAAGAGAAGTTGGCACTAGCGAGATCTACTTAAACCATGCACGTCAACCTTCATCCTCCAGCACACGCCCATCGTTTCGTAGCTAGTTCTAAGTCGCATCCCCTCGTCCTCCCCGCCCCGCCCACTCCCTGTAAAAATGCGTTGTACATTCTCCATATTTATTTAAGAAACCCTCGCGCCATCCCCATGTCGTCCGTTCGTGATCTGTACATTTGTTGAGGGGCCCGGAGTCGCCTGGTCAAAATCCAGTCGAAGCGACCCGGACTCCATTCCGAAGTATATTTTGTATTTGTAGTCTTTTCATTATTAATTAATTACTATTATTATTGTAATATTTTAATCCTATTATTTTTATGTATGTACATGTGTATGGAATTCAATAAAGAACCAATCGAACTATTAGCAAAATAATCCCGGTGAGTTTTTTTATTTCGCTCTCCCGTGTTGAAAAAGGTCCGAATCGTTGAAGGACAGCAACAACCAAATCGCATACACTCCACACATTCCTTGGCTGCACTAACAAAATTCCGTCGTCGTAAGTTTCGCCCGTCGTCCGTACCGCGGTGAAAAATTCGTTCGTAACCATTGGTCGAAATACCAGGCGCCCAGAATTGAGCAGGAGGTAAATAAATTTCATAAAATCAATTGCGTCCTCTAGCGGTCATTAGCGGCACCATTGCGCTAGCCGAGACAACAACCCGTCGCTAAAGCGCTTTCAGAGGCACTGTAGCGGCTGCCACACTGATGTAATTTATAATTGCATACTTTCAGGCCTTCATTTCAGTGAAGTGCTCCAGTGGCATTTCAAGTGTTTCGGCAAAAGGAAGGAGTTCAATTATTGCAATAAATGCATGTAAAATTGCGATCATTGTAAAAGCTTTTTTAATTATCAGATTTTCTCCGCTCATTTCGAATGGCTCAAAATATGGAAAATAAAATATTTCTCCTCTTCCCCTTCCTCGCTCCACGAAGAGACCGTCATTAAACACGCATTAGCGACGATGGTAAATTGTTGCTGCGATTCGAGTATCGACAACTTCGTGTGCGGCACGAGATATTGTTGTATTATCGTTATTGTTGCTGGTAATGCTATTTTGTTATTATTTTCATTTTCATGTGTTTTTTATGTTTAATGTTTTGCTTGCTGTGTTTGGAGGAAGTTCAACGAAACAATTCGGAATGGACTTTGTTTGAGCAGCTGAAAAACGGCGAACACCAACAACATCTAAAACAAAAACATCTGGGAATGCCAACAACAACAAAAACGAACTCAAAACGTTCCGATGCATGTCAAAAATTAAATAACGAGCGATCGAGGCGATCGGACCGTTTGGACGGAGCGAATTAACATTGCATCGCATGCTGATCGATCGTTGATCTGGCGGCCGGCGAAATAGTCGGCGCAACGAGTCGGCGGAAGAGCGAAAGAGATGCAGCGAAAACACAGAGTGACATGACAGCAGCAACAAAAACAACAACAATAGAAACAACAACAACTGACCACCTCGGCCGCATCGTGGTTTCAGTTCCGCGGCTCGAAATCGCAACGAACGCTTTCGTTTTCATTTCAAGCCATTGCTGCTGTTGTTGTTATCGTTGCGGCTGCTGCAGTTGCTGTTACTGTTGTTGTTGTTGTGATCGAAAGTGCTTCCAACAACAACAACAGCAGCATCGATCCATTAGTGTTTTTTTATTATTTCCTCGCCAAGCGGGGGCGGCCCCAGTGGTCAACGGGGTTCGGCGGGGTCCGGTTTTTGATCCAAAATCCTTCCACAGCTGGTCAAGAAACGAACATGTTGTTGTTGTTGTTGTTATTGTTATTGTTGCCGCTGCTCAAGTGTCACAAGCCACGAGCCGAGCGTCGACCGCGTCCGTCCATCGGCTGCGTCAACGACGTCTGCATCTGCGTCGGCGGACGAGTGGATCGGACCGTGCGCCAAGTCGTGCGCGAAGCTTCCAAAGAAAGGTCATTAGAAAATAATATGCCGCCAATAACAACAGTAACAGCAACAGAAACAACAACAATAATAACAACAACATCAATCGGAACAATAGCACCGACAACTGTTGCAACACTTGGGATGGGGGAAAAGCCAGTGATGCCGAACGAATGGACGGACGGACGACCGGTGGACGGTTTCGACATCGAGAAAGTGTGGCTGAAGGTCGTCCGCGGTCCCTGAGGGCCCACAAATCGGACGAGGAGGAGGGTCAAAGAGAAGGTCGGTGTGGGGTTTGAGAAGTCAATCGGGAAAATTCGATTGGGAAGCGACAATCGATTGCTTCATAATTAAAACTCGAGAGAGAAAAACCTATCGATATCAGAGTCCACTAATCGATTAATAAAGTATGTGCTTTTCAATCGGAAAATCAATTATGAACAACCAATAAATTCAATTATCTATAAATTCAATATTGATAAATTATCGATAACCAATCGATTTGATTATTGACTTCAAAAAATATTGTTTTTTTTTAATCAACTGAAAGAAAATTGATAAATTATCGATGACGAATGGCGATTATTTTTCACCTCGATCGGCGGATGGTTTCGTTTAAAACCCCCGAAAGTTTTCCACATGGCTGGAAGCCTTCGACTTCGCCTCATCGCTCTGACCCTGGCATTGGACGTGGCCCCGGTGCGTCGTCGGCCGCTCGTTACCAGTTCGGCTTCTTCTTCTTCCTCGTTTTCCTCTTGTGGTTGTTGTAAATTTGGAGTGTTTCATTGTTTATGACATTGTTTTGTTGTTATCAAAGCGAATGTCTGCAATTCAAGTTTTTGCAACTGACTTCGACGATGTTGTTGCTGTTGTTGATGATGTTGTTCTTGCTGTTGTTGTTGTCATTTCTATTTTAACGAAGTTTTTCCTATCAAACACTATTCTATTGTTTGTCGTTGTTGTTGTTGTTGTCATTGTTATTTTGATCACCCTTTGGACATTATCGATTTTGTTGCTATTGTTATTGTTTTTGTTTCTACTGCCATCGCCAGCAGCTGTTTAAATGGAGCACTTGCAGGCTTTCGCGAGTGCCAACAACGAACAAACAGCAAAATCCATTGCTAAAATCTGGCATCGCTTGGGGGAACCCGGTGGCCGGCCGCTGGTCAGTCGCGACCTCAGTCGCTCGGACGAAGCGAAATGCGAAAGTTGCGCCGTGACTCAACCTCGGCTTCGAGATCCGCTTCTGTTTTCCAGGGCGACTCTTTGTTGTTGATGTTGTAGTAGTTTTTGTTGTTTTAGATGGTGTTGTTTTTGTTGCTATCGATGCTTCTCATTCGAAGTTGTATAAGATTTTTGTCGTTTTGTTGTTGTTACTTGCAGACAAAAACAACACCAACCAAGATTAAAAAAAAGCATCAACCAACACCAAAAACAACAACAGTAAAAAAATCATCCACCAACAGCAACAACAACAACAACAAGAAACCCACGACGATTGGAAGCGCTCGAGTCTCGAGTGGTCGAACAGAAATTTCGCTACTCGAGCGGACGCGAGGCGAAATGGATTTGAGGAAACATAAAACTCGAGGAAACAATAAATATAGTAAAAAATAAAAAAAAACAATAAGCTACGGCGAAAAACTCCACACTTGGGAGCGGAAATGGGAGCAGGTTCGCCATTTGAGTCTTTCGTTTGGGCAGCCAGATTTCATCAAAGTCGAAATTGAGCGAAAAAAAATCATAAAATTACAAAAATGAAATGAAAACAGCAAAATCATAAAATAAAAAAAATCAAATGAAAATAGCAAAATCCAATGAAAATAACTAAACGAAATGAAAACCACAAAACATGAAAAAAATATATATAAAAAAACAAATGAAAATAACAAAATCAAATGAAAATGGCCAAATCGAACGAAAATAAGAAAACCAGATTAAAATAACAAAATCATAAAATAAAAAAATCAAATGAAAATAATAAAATAAAATTAAAATAAAAAATGAAAAGAAAATAACGAAATCAAATAAAAATAAGAAAATCAAATGAAAATAAAAAAATTAACAAAATCAAATAAAAAAACCAGATTAAAATAACAAAAAATCATCAAGAAAAATATCAAAATAAATACAAAAATCAAATAAAAAAATATCAGAAACATTTGAAAAGCGCTGGGCGGGGTTGCAATCGAAGTTGCCACGCCCACTGAGGAAATTTCCTCCAAGTTTTGCACTCGCAATTGCAGCGAATTTCACCATTTTCGAAAAGCAGAGCCGAGCCGAGCCCAACAGCCCGGGTTCGTGGCTGGAGTCTTTTGTTCGAGCCTCCAATTTCGATGGCGATTACATTTTATTTGACGGCCAAGAGCAGCCCACGCCCCCCTCGCCCACACCTCACCCCAGCCCAAGTTAAACGTTATGAGAAAATTAAGAGCCGTAAAAGCAACAGCGAGAAATGAAATGAAAATTTCGCCAAACATTCGCTGAGTGCGAGAGGCGTAAGTGAAGCGTTCGCGAGGCGCAGCAATTAGGGGCCATAAAGCTGGCTTCCTGCTATAGCAACAACAACAAAACTCATCCAACAACATCATCCCATACACCAACTTCAACTACTACTTAAACAACAACTACTTCAACTGGAACAACAACAACTCCAAATCCAACAATAACTCCAAATCCAACAATAACTCCAAATCCAACAACAACAACTCGATTACAATGACAACAACACTCATGTCGAGCTTTTGCGATCGATCGTGTTTGCGAACAAGATCCACCACAATGTTGTTGTTGTTGTGATCACAGTTGGTGAGAGTAGGACAGTGTTTTCACAATGTTGTTGTTTTTGTTGTTGTTGTGCGTTTCCATAATTAATTTCAAAAATATTTATTTTCAGCGAAAATCACAAAAACAACAACTCGCACTCGACCCGCTTCCCGTCCGCCCAAAAACAACAACAACAACAGCCAACGTCAACTGCGATCATCTTCACTACTGTGCGATGGGTGGGAGGAGGGGGGCGGTAGGAGAGGTGGGGTGGAGTGGCGTCCGCTTGGCGTCGGTGGCGATGTTGTCTCTGGATGGTTGTTGTTGTGGTTGATGTTTTTGTTGCTGGCGATTAAGATCGCCGTCTGATAAAGAAATAAATGTCGCTGTGCTGCGATCTGTTGGTCGTCGTCTTCGCTGTTGCTTTTATTGCTGCTGATGCTGCTGGTGCTCTCATTGATGTTGTTGTTATTGTTGTTGTTGTTGTTGTTATGTTGGTGGCGATTGCTTTTCTCGCTACTGTATTGAGCAAAAGTTTTTGCTGTTGTTGTAGACATTTTTTTACTTGTTTCGATTTATCATTACGACGCCAGCTGTTGGTTCGGTTGATTGGTTTCTTCTTGTTGAGGATGTTAAGAGGAACTCATTATTGTTGTTGTTGTTGTTATTATTTCTGAGAGATTACTAAGAGGTTATTGTTGTAGTTGTTGTTTTTGTTGTACTTATTGTTGTTGTTATTGCAATGATGCCAATCGCCCCGCATCGCAGACGATCGCGCTTAGAAAGCTCAAGCTTAATCCGATTTAATTAATCAACCTTCGTCGATGTCGAAGTCGATGGCGCGATTTCGATGTCGATGTCCCCCACCCCCTACTTTTCTTCCTCTTCTTCTTCTGCATTCCCCCCCCCCCCCTCCCTCTCCTTCTTACCTGCCCCCACTTTTTCGTCTTTTCCTGATATTTTTCGTATTTATTTTATTATTCCATTTTTTCCTTCCCTTTTTCGTTCAACATTTCGCTTCGTTTCGTAACGTGAGTCGAGGTAAAAGTTTCCGATGACGTCTGGAAGCTGGGGGCTGCAGTCTGGAGACTGAGAGGTTGGAGACTGAGGCTGGAGACTGAGGCTCAGTCTAGAGTTCGTTTCTGGCCCTCAAATTAATTGAGTTTTTAGGATGCCGCCCTCCCACTTCCGCCCACAAACAGCCGGACAGACGAGTTTCATTTGGGCACGGATCGAGTTTGAGCTCTTCGAAGAATCAACCGAATCAACAGGTCTCGGTCGCTCCCCCAACTCCTTGAACCCATCTGCCCACCTCTGCTTTGTCTTCTTCACCTCCGGCATTGTCTTCGTCTCCCTCCAGATTTCACCACTTTTATTAGTCCCGACTTCTTTATCGCCTCCATCGCTGTGTTCTCCACGATCATCGCCTCTCCTTCTCTCCGGCTGGTCGTCATCGTAAACTCTGTTATCTTCATTGTTTATTACATATTTCAATTATGGTTATTCCATTAGCATTCGTCGGGCTCCAGACCATAAACTTCATCATCATCTTCGTAGCCATCTTCGTAACCATCATCATCACCTATCATCATTAACAATCATCATCAACAAGAATCATCATAATCATTGGCAGCAGCTTCGGTGACGTCGTCGTCGTCGTCTACGTCATCGTTTCCTTTGTCTTCGGCGATGTTTGTTTTCATTTGCTGGTGTTGTGATGGAGAGAAAGAAATCGAAAAAGAATTCGCGTGGAACGAAGCAGAGAGGGGAGCGAACGAAAGAGCGAGAACGGGGAAAACTCAATTTCGAGGAGAAAAACACAAACAAATCGAAAATAAAACGAAGGAAAACAAAACTGAACATCATAATTAATCATTTTGTAATTATTTCATGGCAATAAAATAAAGCGCTCTTTCGCTTGCGCCTCACGTTCAAATCTCTCTCTTTCTATCTTCCTCTCTCTTTCTTTCTTTCACTCGCCCCCCGTTCTTCATCGCACTCACCAAGGTTCGGTGGAAGCGTTTAAAGTGGCCAAAAGCCTCGCAGCGGTGAATGTAAATGAGTTGCGAATAAACCGAGGCGACTGGAAACGAAATAAGGCGAATTCAATACAAAACTATTTCGAAGGAAGAGAAAATTTTGAGTTTAATGGAAATCTTGATTTTTATGAAAATTTTGATTTTTAAGGAAAATTTTGATTTTTAATGAACATTTCGATTTTTAATGGATTATTAATAAAAATTTTGAATTTGTATGAATTTTTTGAATTTATATGAAAATTTTGAATTTATATGAAATTTTTGAATTTTATGAAAATTTTGAATTTTAATGAACATTTTGAATTTTATGAAAATTTTGAATTTTAATGATCATTTTGAATTAAAATGAAAATTTCGATTTTAATGAACATTTTGAATTAATAAAAATAAAATTTTGAGTTTATATGAAAATTTTGAATTTATATGAAAATTTTGAATTTTATGAAAATATTCAATTTATATGAAAATTTTGAATTTATGTGAAAATATTCAATTTATATGAAAATTTTGAATTTATATGAAAATTTTGAATTTATATGAAAATTTTGAATTTATATGAAAATTTTGAATTTATATGAAAATTTGGAATTTATATGAAAATTTTGAATTTATATCAAATTTTGAATTTATATGAAATTTTTGAATTTTTAATGAAAATTTTTAATTTATATGAAAATTTTGAATTTATATGAAAATATTGAATTTATATGAATATTTTAGTATATATCTTTAAATTATTTGATTTTTCTTTCATTTTTCGAGAATTTTTCTATGAACATTTATATTTTTTTAATGAATTCTTATGATTTTGTCTGAATATCAATTGATAAATTTTAGATAAATTCACAGTCGTTATTAGACATTTACTACATAGTATATATTATTTATATTTCCTTCCCATCGAAGGCCATCTCCTCACTTGTATTTGCTTGTAAAGCCGATCAACACGGCCTTGTTTTCTTCGACGCAGAGTTCCCAGCGCGGGAGGATGGAGGTCTTGGTGTTGATGATGATGATTTACAGGCTTCCGTCTGCGCCACTCGGAATTTTAAGACCAACGATTGAAATGCCTCGCACAGCCCGGCGTCGTTTAGCATAATTTTCTCATTGCCCTGCAACAATGACTTCGACACCAACGACAACAAAATAATAGCGAAGACGACAACGAGAGACGAACGAGAAACAAACAAAAGCGGGTCAAAATAAAATCGCTTAAAAATGCCTCAATGGGCAATCGAGGACGCGGGCCGCATGACAATCGGATCGTGTCGTATCGGATCGAATCACATGCAATTGGTCAGCGAATTATATAATGCGATGAAAAATTCAAAAATTCAAAACTCTTATCGGCGCCTCGGATCGGCGCGCAAAGATTTCTACAAATTAATGAAAAATACAAAAGGGCATTTCTCAAAATTATGAAAGAAAAAACAACGAGAGCCGAGAATTCGGGGGAAAAACAATGGGCGGAAGAAAGCACGAAGATCGCTCTGGGTCGCTCCGGTTGCCGCCTGCTGCTCGACTTGACCTCAAATAATTAAAAATACACAACAACACCAAAAAACAACATCATCAACACCACTGCTAACAACAACAACAACAAAACTATAGCAAGACCAGCCCCAACTGAAGTCGGTTTGCATTTCACAGAAAGTTTTCCTAAAATTTGTAGATTTTTTTTTTACAAGCCTTTGTTTTTTTGGTTTCCTGTTGTTTTTTTCCACAGTGTTGTTGCTTTTTCGTGTTATTGTTGCTTTTTCTTATTGTTATTGTATTGTAATTGTTGTTGTTTTATAGTATTGTTGTTGCTTTAGAGTATTATAGTTGCTCTATCGTATTATTGTTGTTGTGTTCATATATTTTTTCTTATTATTGTTAGCGTTTAAATTGCTTCCATCAGTGTGAACCCTTTATTAGTTGTTGTATTTTTTTCCTCGCGAGCTGTTGTCATTGTTGTTGTCGCTGTTGTTGTTGTTGTGTGCTTAGCTGGATCATAATTTGTTGGCTTTAAATAGTTTTCCCCATTCTTTTAGACGCCGCCGACAACAAAAATAACATGAAAACACCAGCAAAAACATTTCATGCTCGCAGTTGCAGCACCTCGAAGCGTAGATGCGTGGCCAGCCAAAACAAAAAAAAAAAACAACACAACAAAAACACTCCATTAAACTATAAAAACAACAAGTCAACGTGATAGGCAAACGCACCATAAAAAAGTTAGTATAAAGTTGAAATAGGGATTTCTTTAATTTTGTAAAATCATTTTTCAATTTGTTTACATTTTGTTATTTTTTTATTCGTATTTTTTAAAATTATTTTCAAATTTGTTTTAATTTTCTTATATTGATGATATTTTTATTCAATTCAATTCTCTTCTGAACAATCGCAGAATTCAACTTTTGATCTTGATAACTTCATTAGTGATCTCCTACCATCAAATTTCCCCGTCTGTTCGAAGCTCATCGCATACGGCCACGCCTCCGACGTCAACGCCCCACCCCAAATGAAGTATTATGCACCCTACTAAAGTATTATGCAAAGCCTTCTGCAATTTGTTAAACCATCTCAGGTTCTTCTCTCTACATAATTTGAGCAGTTGTCGATCCACAACGGGAGCTGAACAGCTGAAGTGCCTCGATTTCAGAGAAACTGGAGCGCACCAAGTCTGGAACCGGGGCTGGGAGGCGTTGGGCGGAGACCAGTGGGAATCGCCACCCATTTTTTGGTCTCTCATTAGGTAACAACGATATTACCGTTATCCACAGAGACTAGGTGGCGAACACCAAAAGCTAATGAAAATGGAAACAAAAAATGCTGCTGCGATGTTGCTGGAGCTGCGAAGTGGAAGATTTTTTGCCCAAAACTAGAAGAGCGCGAAGGTGTCGACACTTTGGCGCTCCATCTAATTTCACTCAATTACGCACTGCTCGAGTTAGTAACATTAGGTGGAGCTTACGAAAGACTCCAGCGACAAATTGGGCCGATCGATTGCTCAAGATTTAAAGAGAAAGGGAGACATGAAATTATTTGAAATGGATTCACAGGACTATTGAAAATTCAGTAATTAATTGCTCATTCCATAAAGCAGAGGGAAAACAAAATACTCGAGACACGAACTCGACTGGAGTCGAGATAAATTCCTCCTTTCGACGACGTTCACTCCGCTCACAACTGGGCTGGCGAACTTAATTCCCGTTAAGAGACGCTTTAATTGGCATTTGACGTTTATGGACCAATCTAAAAATCAAAAGCTTTCAACGGAGGGTTTCGTCATGTTCGCAGTTGATCTAATTTAACTTTGCAGGCCTTCGCTCGAACGCTTCCTCGTTGAAAGGCGTCGACGTGATGCGACAGATGGACGTCTGTTTCCCTCTCTTTCGAAGGGTGGTTGAGGCCAAAGGGCCAGGCACACTTCCTGGATCGTGCTGGGCTTAAAGGTGAACCAATAAAATAAATGTAAATACGAGATCGTGATCACTTGAACAAGTTATGAAAATTTTAAACCAATGAAGTTATCAACTCGAGTTTGAAACTATTGAAGTTATGAAAAGTATTGAATTTACGAAAAATGCAAACAATTGAAATTACGAAATGTTGAAAATTTGAAGATTACGAACAATTGAATTTGCAGATTATGATTTTCAAAATCGTCTTTTATTTTGACGAAATGTGTCGACCTCAGGCATCATCGCGGCATTCACCACGCTTTTGTGATCCGTGTCTTCACAGTTCGAGCACTTTGCATAACAATTAATCGTGTATTTCTCCCCATTTGGGTTTCGGCGATGCCGGAACTACGGCGCCGTCTTCCTCTAATGCGGTGGGGGATCCGGCACGAGGGCCGACCGCCCTCCGCGGGCACTCGCTGTGACCGCGATGCTCGTAAAAGCCACTCAGAGCCGCGAGAGAAACAAAACAAAACGAAACCAATTCCGACAGTTGGAAATGAAACGAGACAAAACGAAACAAAGGTTGCGAAATTGATAGAAAATTAATTTTAATTTGCATGCCATAATCACACACATGATAGACAGAGAGATGAACCAATACATACTCAGAAATGATGCCACACATACACACAGATGAACCCACATAAACACGGCTGGTTTAACACAAATTAACATCTCACCATCGCAGAGCAGGAGGTGCGAGGTTCAGAGCGAGAGAGCGTTTGAAGAAATTAATTTTATTTCGAAAACGCTTTAATTTATTTTCCGTGAAAACGAAAGTCACATGCGGTTTCGTTGTTGCTGATGTCAACGCAATTTCTCCACCTACACCGAGTTCCCCCCATCACCTTCCTCCTCTCCTTCATCTGTGGAGGTGGCGATTGGAAAGGCTGCCGGCGATGTTTATGGAACGTCGTCGAGGGGCCACGACACGAACTCACGGCGTCGTCGCTGCGGTCACCTCACCTTTCGGCTGCGGGATGATGCGAACTTTCGAGTGCGATCCGTGCTGGGGGCGACCACGATCCATATATCAACTCGTTTTATGGACGTCTCGTCGTCGTCGCGTCGTGTTCGCAAATCAGGAGGAAGTTCTCTTTTTCATAGGCCGTTGAACCGTGGAGAGTCTCGTGCGCATTTCTTAAGTTAAATGTTGTCCTGTTGCCTGATTCAAATAGCGTCTCGTGGCCGGAAGCCTTCGGTGACCCAGTTCAGGTTCGATTCAGGAGTCTTTGTTCTCTTTGTTATATTTTTCTTTTAACGCTTTTGGTGTTTTTAATTCTTTTAACTTTGGGCTCTTTAAGTCTTTGGTTAATGTTTCGATCTATTTTATTTTCTCGTATTTTTGATTTTTGGGTCTTTTTAATTCATTGATACTTTTAATTCTTAAGCTTTTTAAATTCATTTGTCTTTTTAATTTCATGGACTTTTTAATTTTTGGGCCTATATTGATTTTTTTATTTTTATTTGTATTTATTTTATTTTTGAATTCGTAATTTGTTTATATTTTCATTTCTTTTTTAATTTTTTTCATTATTTCGTCTTTTTAATTCTTTGATAATTATAAATCTTAAAGTCTTTCTTGTCCTTTGTCCCCGAAGAACCCAACTGAAGAACAAATTGAAATGAGTCATTAATAGACACGAGTAGAGGTCGTCCACCCCCACTACCACCTTTCCACAATTCGCTAACTTCTCGACAAACACGGACTGTTGGCAGACGTTAAGAAAAATTGCGAGAGAGATAAATACCATTTATTTATAGACTAAGTAAATATGTAAATAAAGAAGCTTCAACTGAACTGTATTGAGCGAACCATTGCATAACAGTGATTTTGCGGGAGTGAATAACAACAACAAATAGCAACAACAACAACAAAAACAAACCACAACAACAAACAACGACAACAAATAGCAACATCACACATAGCAAAAGTAAATCGAGCTGAAGAAAACAATGAATCGAAATATTTAACACCAAAAGTAAAGAGAATAACATGAAATGCTATCGTTCACCGATAATAGACAAAACAACAATAAATATAGTAACAACAACCATAGCAACAAAAACCAAACTACAATCGACTAAATAACAACAAACAACATGCCAACAACGATGACATAATCGACAACATGTTGCTCGCTCGATCGAACGAACGAACGATCGATTGATCGACGGTTTGCCAGCGGCGGCGAAAAAAAGGCGCCAAGAAGAGAAGCGAATAACGACAAGAAGAAGAAGAAGCACATAACGATGGATGGTACCACGATTGCAACAGTTGACCGCACGAGCGTGAAATTGAAGCGTTTTCCGCGGTTCGGCAGACGACTGCAACAACAAGAAGCACCTCAACGAAAACAAGAACAACAACCAAAACACAAAAATAATAACAACTGCGATGACATCCGAAATAAAGCCAAATTTTTGTTTCCATTTTTTTGTATTTTTCTGTCTTGGTAAAAATTTTGGAAAAGTTCCAAAATTTCCGAGTGGCGTCGAGACGAATGCAACAACAACAGCAAAAAGTCAATGGCTCATTACGGTCAATTACACACTGACGCACAGCTGATTATACAACAACAACAACAACCATAATATAACCACTTGGTGACAACAAAAAGAAAAACAACTGAAGACGCCTTTATACAACAAATTCGATGTTGCAAACGATGCGAGTTTTTGGCGGGTGTTTTGGGCAACCCCAGGTCCCACTCTGCAGCCGGCTTCCAATCTCCCCTCAACCTCTCATTACATCCTTCCTCCCTTCACATCTTCTCTCTCTTTCTCTCTCCCCAACACTTTTGACAGCCCCGAGACAAACGATTCCAGGTGTCAAACGACGAATTTGTGTCAGTGGCTCGTCGGAGTCGTCAACCGCGTCGAGGGTTCCCTGGGTCTGTCGCTGATTTCAGCCGGCGATGAACGGCGCCCGTTGTGCGTGAGAGAGTGCGTAAGTATTCGTGTGAATGCGTAAATCTCCATGTGTAAGTGAGCATGATGCATGTGTTCGTGTGAATGCGTGCATAAGTGAGCAAGTGTTTTTGGTTCGTTCGTTGTGACTGAAATAAGTGCACGAGGTTGCGAAACACAATTTAAATAATATTCAGAGCTTCGTTTGCTTCAGCTGCTTCTCAGACTTCAACTTCTCTCTTGTTTTTTAATTCACCTTCCCACCTTCACCTTACCCTGCGTCACATTCGATTTAATTGAAATTGATGATGGTTTTGCAACCGACACAATCTCAGCCAGAGTCGCGTCTGCAAGTTCAGCCCGAGACGTGCTTCGGCGTGCATCCGTCGGCACCCGAAGAAGCTCCATCACTTTTTACGGTAATTGCAGAAAGTGCTGCCGCCCCCTCCGAGGCCAGAAGGCGACGATTTTTGCCATAGGCAGGGCGAAAACGTGGACAACAACGAGGTGGGAGCGTCAAGACGTGAGCTTTTGATGCAATCGCATCGTTTTGGGGTTTGGAGAGCAAGAAATTGGTGTTTAATAAGTAGACAAATTTTGTCATAGTGCGAGAAAAATGTTGATAAATTAAAATTGAATAAAGAAGAGGAACGAATTAAATAACTGAGATATTTTCTAAGATGAATTTTAACCAAATCGGACTTTGTGAACTTCACTCAAACTCATTCTTGATGCCTCCGTCCCAAGTTCGTGTCTTGAGTCTTTTGTCCTGCTGCCATTCGCACCAACAATAATTGAAATTGCAACAGCCACAACAACAAAGGCGACGACAACGACGAGTGAAGCCGATCGAGCGCAGTCGTCTCCCAGAGCCTCGCGGCGCTGCGAAAATAGAAATCGAAATCACATTCATTCGCGGCGACTGAGTTAAACTTGAACTAAACCTTGAATAGAAATGAATGAAACCTTAAATTGTAGCAGCAACAACAAAAGCAACAACTGCGGCTATAACGTCGACAGCAACAACATTGGTATAACAACAACGAATAGATAAAACAGCAAACAAGATCAAGCGTATAAATTACAACAACAACTGCAGCAACGCCGCTGACAGCGCGAAACATTTTCACTTTCTTTTCGCAAATCGAATAAAAAAAATCAAACGAAAAATAGAAACAATAACAACAACAGCAACAAAATTCAAGGCGCCGAATTTTCGCTCTTTTATGGAGGGCGGTGCTCGCATTATTGTTGTTGTTAGTGGTGTTTGTTGTTGTTGCAGTTGTTTTTATTGGGTTTGTTGTTGGTGTTGTTGTTGTTGCCTCAGTCTCCCCATTGTTTGCCACACCACTTACCGCTGTCGTCGTTGTTGTTGCCATTGTTTGTTTCAACTCCATTCCATTTCTCGCTCGCATCGGCGTCGCCTGCGAGCGAACGAAAATTAGGTGGCAGCAACGACCGCGAGGCGTGTGAAAAAGAGAGAGGGGAAGAGAATCACGGGAAACGAACCTCAACCTCTATTTCATTTTTCCATTTAAAAACCAAAAACCAGCCCCACTGAAGCTTGAAGGCGTGAAGGCTTCTCGACTCTTTCCATTAACACCGATTGATCCGATGACCGGATGACGTCACGAGAGTCTTGTGCCCGGCAACAGAAGTGATCCTCGATCAGTCGAAGTCTAATTGGTCAGCGATCAGTTGAAGTCATCCTCATCATCGGTCAGTTGAAGTCTTTCTGCTCCTCTTTTGGAAGCCCACAACGAAAGACACAAGACACGAACTTCTCCCACTGACTTCTTCGATATCATCTGCTGATGGGAGTCGCGCCTCTTCTTCGCACCAGGAAGTCACACGCATGGTCATCAGCGGGCAACAATTGCTGCTGCTGTCGTCTCGGCGAATTGCTGCAATTCCATGGAGGAAGTCGTTTGCGCCTCCCTCTCTTCCCTCATTCCAACTCTCCGCCTCCGTCGCCGCCTTTGAGCAGATGCTTCACGCACAGCATCGATTGAGCGATCGATCGATCCATCCATCGATCGGTTGATGGTTTCCCGCAACAACAATGTTGTAAATGTTTCTGCCGCTGTTGTTGTCGATGTTGTTGTTGTATAGTTTTTGTTGCCGTCGTTATGGTTGTTGCCGGTCGGTGGTGTTGCCGCTGTTGCAAATGTATGAAAAACTCTCGGGCACTCGACGAAGCGGTGGCGGCGGCGAATTCCATCATCACTTTCACTTAAAAGTGATATAATGTATGTTGTTGGTGTTTTTATGTTTTCATTGTTGTTGCTCTGATGTGTTGTTATTGTTGCTCTTGTGTTGTTTTTGTTGCTGTTGTCGGTTTGTTGTTGCTGTTGTTGGTTTGTTGTTGCTGTTATTATTGTTGCCTTTATGTTTATTGTTGGGTGATGCTCGTTGGTGGAAAACAAAGCTCGACTCAGCCTGCGTCGTCCCGCTGGACTCATAAATGAGTTTTAGACGTTTTTTATATTTACTTTTCAGTTCGTTTTATTTTCGATTTCCATTTGTTTTTTTTTTCACTCCTTTTGTTTTGGTTTTTTCCTTCTCGGCCATTTAATTTCATTTCGTATGGTTTGTTTTTATTTTTATTGTTTCCTCCGCCTGCATGCGACGTCAATGATGTCGACAACTACGGCAACGATGTCGACAACGGCAACGATGTCGACAACGACAACAATGTCGACAACGACAGAGACGATGGCGGTGACGACTCCGCCGTGCAACAACAACAACAGGAGTCGAGAAAATTGCTCGAAGAGGCGACGACGTCGGGGGCTTCTTCCAGAGGCTCGGCGACGTCACCGTCGGCGATTTTCCTTTGATTCGACGCGACAGGCGACAACGGAATCAAGGAAGGAAAGCGGAAGAGGTTCCATCATCAAATCTTTTATTCGGGGAAAACCTTTTCCTTTTGATTGATGTTGTTGGGGATCTAATTTTCCATTCACACAGCTTCAGAGTAACTTCTGCTTCTGCCGAAAATTTCCCACTCTTCTGTTGCCCAATGTTTTCAATTTGGCTAACAACAACTGCTGCTGCAATGAGCAATAAATTGCTCAGAGAACCATTTATGGGATTTGTTTGTGTTGCTGTGCTGTTGTGATCACAGTTGAAACAAACACCATAGAGTACCAACAATAAATAAATAGTGGATGTTGTTTGTGAATTTGTTTGCTGGCAACACTTTCGAACTGTTGCTAGATCCGGACGGATTCTCCTTTCACTTTCGTTCGACCCCCAAACGCACTCTTCAGCCCCCTGAGTCCTCGTCTTCAGCTCCAGCTTCGGCTTCGACTCTGACGCCGACTCAGTCTTCGAATGCGACTTCGACTCAATCTTCGACTTTGACTTCGGTGACTCATGAACGAGTTCTCGGTGGCTCGTTCGTTATGATGTTGTTGTAGGCGATGCTTTGGTTGTTGTTGTTGTAGGCGAAGATCTTGTTGTTGATGTTGGTTTGTTGGCGATTTTCTTGTTGTTGTTGTTGTTGTTTGCGATCTGCTTTTCGCTGCTGTTTGGCGATCTTCTTGTAAATGTCGATTTTTGTTGTCTTCATCTCTGGTTTTCCAAAGGCCTTGCGGAATTTGCGTTGCTATTGTTGTTGTCGTACTTAGCGCCTCGTTGCGACAATGGCGGCAACGACATCGATTGGTGGGAGTTTCCAGCGAGGCGAGATCAAGGCTTCACCTTGGACTTCTCTCGGCCTGGGTCGGAAGGGGATCGCGCGGGACTTCGAACCATGGTTTTCACTGACGACGTCGCCACCGTCGACCGAACGGTTTACAATGAATTCGCGGAATTTCGAGAGCTCTGCACGGCATTTGAAGGCTTCCAATCAGGCTGGGGATCCCCACAATTTCGAACACCTGGCGATGATACGAGGAATTTCAGAGAATATCGGAAGTATTTTGGGAAAAAATTGCAAGAAATTTGGGAGTATTTAGGAAAATGTAGAGTTTTGGAAGAATTTCGTATAATTTTGGGAGAATTTCTGTATTGCAGATTCTAAATTTTGCAGAATTTAGAAGAATTTTTGCTACATTTTTCTAAAATTTTGTGAGAATTTTGAAAGTATTTCGGGAGAATTTACGAAGAATTTTCAAATAATTAGGGAAGAATTTGGAGCATTTCGATAGAAATTCGGTATCATTTTTGAATCAATGAAGAAAACAACAAATTCATGAAGGGCTGATTTCATCATTTTGATTATTAAACATTAATTAAAGAATATTGCAGATACTTTAAAAAATCAAGAATCGTCCAATAGTTTCCGCTTCTATTTGGATAAGGCGGCCAAATCGACCGAAGACGATTGCGAAAAGAACCTCTCGGCGGATGGAGAACCGTCGCGGCCGCTGCCCAGGCCACAGAGTTCTTTCTATCTAGATACCAAGTCTAACGAAGGCCCCGACGACCCCGTTGCCTTGGAGACTTTCCGCCCAGTGACAGATTTCGACACCAGCGGACATCGGCCGTTGATGGCTGGCCATTAGCTGATGACTCAGGGTTCGCGTTGCCAAACCGTGGCCGAGGGGTGGCCAATGGTGACAGATGGTTGGATGGAGGGTCCGCTGGATGGATGGAGGGTCCAATGGCGGGATGGTTTGATGGTCCGATGGATGGTCAGTTGGATGGCCAGACGTCTTCGAAGGTATAATTACGCCGTCGTGGTTCCGGCGCCGCGCGGCTGACCGTGGCGAGGCGAGCGCCAGAAGCGCGGCCGCAGCGAATTGGGCAACTTTATTGCTCGTAATAACAATTGTTTTGTTTTGTTTTTGTTGCTGTTGTTTCTGTTTCTGTTACTGCTGCTAATCTCTTGCCTAATCACAAACCACAGCTGACTTCGATCACTGTCGCTGTCTCCACTTTCCGCTCGATTCGAAGCAAATGTCGCAAATAACGATGGCAGCTGCAAAGCCAAAAACAACAATAACATTAACAACAATAAAAATAACAACAATAAATATAACAACAACCACCGCCATGCTCTCGCTGCAAAGCCACAAATTTTCGTGTGCTTTTCGTGGCGGCGCCGGCGACACCGCGCGACGTCGGTGAGCCTCAGCCGGCGCGCTCGTCGTCGGCCGACGCTCGACGGCGTCTCGGCGGCCGCGCATGCGCTCAGACTTCTTTGAGATCCGACTCGAGAAGGTCGCGCAGCTTCGATCGCTCCACCACAGTCCGTTCAGCCGCTCGTTCAACTTCGCTTCAACTTCGCTCCGTCGTTCGTTCGCTCGCTCGTTGATTCGGCCGTCTTTTGCCGAGTCGATCCGATCGTTTTTACAGTTACGCCGCGCCGAGTCTCGTTCAATTTCGTTTCCGCGCTCGAGACGCGCGCATTCGCATCGAAGACACGCGCGCCCACAACTCGCGAGTTGAAAACGTCAGGACCTCGTCCAGGACATCGTCGTGTGAGCACACGTGAATCCAATCTCAGCAGCAACAATTGTTATCGCGAGTGAGTTTTGTCCATTGTGGAAAAGTGGAAAAGCCTTGATTGCTCGTTGAACACAAGAGTCGGTTGAATATTCGTTGGAAAATCGCTGAATTGCGTTGTATGCAGCCGCAGTGAAAGTCGTTCGTTCGCTCGCTCGCAACTTTGTTACGATTTCCTCGCCGTCGACTCCAAGTGCTTGACTCCGGGCCACAATCCTCGATCGGCATCGAAAAAAATTTTATAAATTCATTGATTTGATGATGAAAACAGTTGGAAAATTTATTAAAATTAATCCAAATTAATTTAAATTAAACCTTATCTTAAGAAGATTTAATCCTAATCAAGCGAAATCAACCTCTCTGAACGACCTCTTTCGCCCCTCACCAGGACTTTCATTGGATTATTTGCAGTGTCGATCGCGAGGTGAGTTGAAGGAAGCTTCGTCTGCTCCCAAAGTGTTCGAAGAAGTCTCGGCTACTCCGAAAGTGTTCGATGTCAAAAGTCAGTTCGTCGCTTGAGTCTTTCGATTGTGTTTCTCTCTTGTCCCGGATCGCGCAGAAGGCAACTTAATTGCCTCTTGGCTTTTACGGTCCGGCCGACGTTGTATCAATTCATTTGGGTTCCTTCAATTTGCCGTTTCTTCCATTATCGTCTTCGAAAAATAAAAAGCGAATTAAGCAGAAAACAATTTGAGATTTCGCACATAAAGAAAACAATTGCAAATTTCATTGGATTTGGAGATGCAAATGACTCCGGTATACCTTGAAATCGGTGTTTGGCTTCGCTCTCAAATGGGTTTTCGTTGGAAGCAGGAGGACGAAGAGGTTTTGCGGATGAGGTTGTAGTCAAACATCATCGACTAAAGTCACCAGTGAATAGTCATGGAAGTCGTTTTCTTGAGGTCTTCAAGCGCATCATTCAACGATTCGATGGCAGATGCCTCGGGATCCCTTTCAATTTGCTCGTTCCCATTTCGTTTTCACTCACTTCGAGCGACATCGACTCGTTGAGATGTTGCAAAATGGTAAAATTTAAATTAATAGACCACGAAATAAAGCCGAAAAGAGGAAAATGTGAAAACCGAAAATGGCGTAACGAAAAAAGCAAAAACCGAAAAGCCGAAAATAAAACAAACTCAACCCAAAACTGGCGTCTTCAGTTTTGATAGCCGATTGCGTAACTCGTTCGCGGCGTTGCGTTGACTTGTTTTATTAACGAAATGTATGCCAACTGAGTCGAGACCTCCCGCGCCCCTTCCGTCGCGAAGAAAGGCCAGAAACAAAAATCGGGCAAAACGACTGGCGATAATCAAAGCCCAGCGTGCACTTTTGTTGTGACGCTTGTCCATTTGCTGGAGTTGGGCATTTTTGATACACATACAACAAAATATTTGGCAATATTTTTATTGCGATCGCAGTCGCAGCGCCGCCTCCGTCAATTGATGTCGATGTTGTGTTTATTTCATTTTGATTGTGTTTTTGTTGCTTCCCAATTCCGTTGGCAGCGTCTTCTTTTCTCCTTTTGGCCCTCATTGAGGCTGCTCTTGTAGCTGTCCGTTTTGTTGTCGCGGCCCTCATGTGGTTGTTGTTGCTGTTAATGTTGTTGTGTTATTGAGGTTATTGCATAAGTGGAGAAATTTTTGAGGTCGCCTGTAAATATTGGCAACGCCAACGGCAGCCGCAGCGACACCGAAAAAGCGAGTGCAAAAAATCACAATCGAACTCCAGGCATTTTGGGGCCATCAACAGCGAGGCGAACAGAGCCACCAAACGAGGTCTCGAGCAAGGAACGATTTTAAAAGGATCGCCATAAATAAGAAATCAGTAAAATAAACACATCTGACACAATTGTCTTCATTTTACGCCCCGATCGTTTGCTTTTTGTGCTCTCAAAAAGATAACCTTTGGACTCTCGTCGGCTCTGACAACCAGATCTCGGCCTCAATTGTGAGCAGGACTCGTTTTTGTCGACTCCAATTGTAGTTGACTCCGGTTGTTGTTGACTTCAGTTGTTATTGTCTCCGGTTGTTGTTGACTCCAGTTGTTGTTGTCTTCAATTATTGTCGACTCCATCGATCAATAACAACAGCAATAACAACAAAATGCAGCTGACATCGTTCTGTCTGCGGATGAAAACGAGTCGGGGATCGAAAATCACTTCCAACACCTTGGGTCCGGTCCCTGCAATGCGGTCAGACCAACACCAGTAGGGCACCGACGCACTCACACACACACATACGCATGCGTGTGTGAGTGCGTGGTGTGGCAACCGGCATCATGTAACGGGGCCCGGTTTGTTGAGCTTGCGCGGAACCTCCGAAAAGTGCGAGAGACTCAAAAATAACAAAACAAAACGACTCGGAAACAAAAAAAACTGTAAAACAAAAATACTCTAAAACAAAACAAAACAAAAAGACTCCAAAGCAACAACAAACAAAAATACTCCAAAACAACCACTAGCGCAACAACAAATTCGACAACAACACCGAAAACTGGTTGCAGAAAAATCGTGGCCGTGGCAATGGATTTTTAATCATATGAATTTTGTTAACGGTTTCGCTTGTTCAATGCAGATGAGTTTTCTTTGTTGTTGTGGTTGTTGATCTTGTAATTCACGTTGTTATTTTTCGAGTTTGTTATTGGCCTGCAAGATCGCTGCTTCCAGAGGATGTTGTTGTTACTGTTGTTATTGCCACAAAGTTATATAAAGTATTAATTGTTGCCTCATGTTTGAGCTGGGCGCCCAACCGTCCGTCCGTCCGTCTGTCCGTCCTTTGTTTGATTTGTTTTTCTGTCCCAATTAATTATGCAGTCAATGTTTGTTTTACGGTCGCTTCACGCTAATTGCGGCCACTGTTTGTCGATATATCTGACTGTTTGTCTGTCTGTCCGTCTCCCTTTTGTCCGTCCGTTTGTACAAGCAGACATTAAGCTTCTTCAAAACAAAATGTTTGTCATGTTTGTGCCTCGAGTCTTTTGTGTTGTGTGAACGAAGACATTGTGAATTTATGTCGAGCGAAAATCGAATGTGAAAACGGAGATCAAATATAAAAACGAGTATTGAATATAAAAATTGAAATCAAACAATTGCATGTAAAAATATGTGAGAGACGTTTTTCGAAGCCAAAGAAAAAATAATTGAAATAAATAGTTCAAGCCATTCTTCAATTAAAAGTTCGTGTCGCAAGTCTTTTGTTTCAAATTGCAATAATTAACCCTTGCAAAGCCCCTTCCAAACAATCGCCAATATATTTCTTCATCCAGCGACCGATTTACCTCCGAAGTTACGCCACCGAGAAGCCTCAAATTGGCCCAAACTCAAACCCACAGCGCGACCCATTTTCCCGTTTCTTGGCTCGCGACATCAATTTAATCGTAACCTCAATCGCTGTTAGCAAACAGCTGATATTATATAATTTATTGTCGTGTCTTCGCTGCTGTTGCTACTGATTTTGTTGGTGCTAATGCACGTTGGGTTGTGTGCGTACGTGTCTGTGCGTCTTTTTCCCAATCTTCCCAGCCGTTGCGTAGAAGTGGCGTGAATTGAATGCTAATTGAATGGTTTAACACACACACAAATCACCTCTCTCCACCTTCTTCTTTCTTCTTCCCTTACCTTCCTCAACGCGTCGACTGGCGCAATCGGAAGCGTTTACATCAGGTCTTGGCCTATGTTTTGGTCTACGTTGGTTTGTTGCAGTTGCTTTGGTTGTCGTTTCTTTGGTAAACATTTGGTGTCCAAATTTGGCCACCTGTTCGAGTTCTTCTGTCTCTACTTTTGTTCTCCCATCCATTTGGAGTAAATAAAACTCTTGAGCAACGAACTCCGATCCACTCACGAGTTCCAGAATAGAGAATAATTGGAGTACGACTTCTCCGAAGACCGGAGTCTGACCCAGTTTCGTCGCTGACAGGCGAGAGTCAGCTGCGATCGCTTCAGCCGCCGAGTCGACAGCGGCAATTACAACGTCCAGCAACTGTTGCTGTTCTTGATGAGCCGTGGATTTATCGCTGTCGCCGTCTTCATCGTAGCCGCCGCTTGTGATCTCGTCAGTGCCGCCGTCAGTCGCCTTTGGTGAGAAAGTGAAACTCTGTGAACGGCGAGACGGCGATAAACACAAAGAATTTCGGCAAACAAAAGACCTAAGACACAAACGCTCTACCTTCCCTTCCCTCTCTTTGGCTAATGACTCGATTCAGTGGAGCCCCGCAGTCGTTTTGGGCCGAAGATTTATTGCACTTCTGGCTTATTAGCGCTTGTTGTTGGAGTTGCTTGTTGTTGGCTATGTTTATTGTTTAATTTGTTTGTTGTTGTTTGCTGCCTTCCCCAACTGGCAATTATTTGTGAATTATGCGTGAATCCGTGGACTTTTCATCTCCGCCAGGGATGGCCGCGGCAATCTCAGATCGTCTCAACTCGGATCGGGAGATAAGCAAACGCTGACAGCCCGGGAAACAGGGTGATGCGTGGCACCCAGCACCCCGCTCTCTTTCTCTTTACAATGAAACGATTCGCGTATTGTTTTCATGGGGTCCTCGTTTACTGCGATCGCATTTACATGCAGTCGTGCAGAGCGTAGTAAGTGTGAGAGAGATAACAAGATAGATGAAAACTTTCTCCGAATACGATGAGTGCAATCAACGGCGAATTACGCATTGGAGCCCTTGGTTTCGGCCCCAGAGATCGCGATGAAGATCGAGAGACGAATGAAGGCAACAGAAACGATGAAAGAAAGAAAGAAGAAGGAAAAAAAAAACCTGTTCCGACGTCCTTCTCTCAAGGCCGTTGCGAAACATTAACACACAAGCGATGCCATCAGCAACAATAACAAGAATAATAACAACAACAACAAGAATGACACCGCTGTTAATGAAAGAGAGACACAAGTGACGAGCATTTGTGGAAAATCGAGCTGAGAAAATCACTTCGAATGAAATCAAAATTTTAATGACGCATTGTCACAGTCCACAGATACCACCGAGCACGCACGAATATTCTCACACCAACTGAAACACGCACACACACACTCGATTCCACACACACACCTCGATGACGATG
The DNA here is from genome assembly GCA_017309665.1 of Coelopa frigida. Taxonomy (NCBI): domain Eukaryota; kingdom Metazoa; phylum Arthropoda; class Insecta; order Diptera; family Coelopidae; genus Coelopa; species Coelopa frigida. Next base: position 35,487,896 of record CM029562.1, on the reverse strand, counting down.
GAGTTTTGTTGACGATTTCCATGAAAACTCATTTTTCAGCTCATTGCAAGTCGTCTGTGTTTATTGTTATTGTTATCGTTATCATTGATGTGGTTGTTGATAATGTTATTGTTGTTTATTTTGTAGTTGTTGTTGTTATTGTTTCTCTTGATGACGTTGCTGGTGGCAACAACAATGAACAAACAACGTCATCATCGACCAGCAGCTGCTGCTGCTGCCACGCAATGAAGCATCGAAACAATGACCGCTTGATGGGTGCCCAGTTGTTGTTGTTGTGGTTTTTGCTTCATTTGTTATTGTATTTATTTTTTGTAGCTGTTGTTTTAATTTTTTCTTGTTTTTATTTTTGTTATTTTTTGCTGTTATATTTGGTTGTTGCTTTTGTTGTTGTTGTTGTCGTTGATGATGAGGTGGAAACAAGTTCGCATCAATTACGCCATCGCAATCCAGCCACATGCATCGGTCCACCGCGCCCGGGAGAAGTCAATGGCTGACGGTGCAGTCGCTGCACGCGTCGCTGCTGGCGTCCACGGCAACTGCACCGATGGCTGCAGCATGATGGCAATGGGCGATCCTTTTGAAACACCTACACTTCAAGAAGATTCAGTTATTGACTTGTTAACTCAAAGATTAAGACTTTATTTTCACATAATCTTCATAAATCGTTCATTTTTTCTTCCTATATATTTTCTTTCTCATGATGAGGCCCGATTCTGGTTCCGCTTTCATTATCTCAGCTTCTGGTCTCGAGGCTTTCTATTCTATAAATTAGATTCTTGCCTGTGGAGCCCAAAAAACAAAATCAGCCCCACTTTCAGTCATTAGCGGCCGCCAATGAAATCTCCCCAGAACAGAAAGTGAATGTTCGTGTGGAGAGAAATCAAAAGTAATCATTAACTGGAGTTCAATGTTCTTTCGAGAGATTGGTGGAAATTCCGGCAGAAAACTCTCACCCAAAGTCGAAACGCCCGCTCGAATCCCTTGACCCCACCTTGGGCGCAGTGGAGAGCGTTTGAAAGTCGAGTTGAAAACGATTCAATCGACGGCCGACCACTTTCGAGACTTTCGCCTTAACCCTGACCGTAATTCAAGAAGCGACTCAATTGCTAGCAATTGCAACAATTTAAACTGAACAACAGTAATGAAAATAAATACAAAAAAAAACAATCATAATAGCAATAACAAAAACAACTAGATGAACAACCACAACAACTACGCATCGTTGTCAGATCCAGGGGTGCCACCGGTTTCAGCGACCACTGCCGCCGTGTCTTTCAACTTGAGCCGGTGGTCGGTGGCCATGTGAGGCGCAGTGCATTTCCTCGGTCAGCGAGCAGCTGAAGAAAAATAACAACAAAAATAACAATACCAACATCAACAACACCAACAACTACTACAACAATAATCAATAGCATCGTCATCACTGAAATGAAATGAAAACGGCCGGCCATCGATGAAAAACCAGTCTCAGTGTTGGGAAAACCCGCTGCTCGACGTAACGAAACGACGTAACGACGTCACGTGAACGTAACGAAAAACAACTTCAACGTAACGAGCAAAGACACCGACGTAAGCACCGACGCGATCGTGGATGCATTCGTCCCGATCGACGGCTTCAAGAGAAGGAAATGTGTAGCGAGCCATGGTCCATCCGTCGTTGGCCACGATAAAAGTAAAAGTTTTGCATATGCAGAAGTGGCAGCAAAACCAAAAACAACAACGAAATAGAAAAACAACATCCGCAACAACTACAACACCAACGAAAACAAAAACAAAGACAACAAAAGCATCGCTAACATCACCAATCGCCACAGCATTTTCTCCGCAAAAGACGAGTTCAACCACTCGATGGGGAGGCTGGAGGAAGGAGAGACAGGGAACTGGCTCCACATGGCGTATGCGCAACCTGAAACCCGTCGCTGTCCAACGAGCAACGCCGCGAACTTGACTGAAGCCGGTCCGCCAAGTGGCCACGAGTCGTGGGCAGGCGACGAAGACCGGCTCCGACTGCTGATGACTGCCGGGTGCAGCTGGTGGAGACGGGGTCCACCAAAAGGGGGAAAACCAGGAAGAAGCAACCTTGGAGCAAGTGCCGCCGCGGACTCGACTCCTTGAACTTGACGAAAGCGGTTTCGTGGCCAAAGCTGGGGACCAGGAAGCCGTGGACCACGTTGTCGTTGTCGTGCTCCTCATGGGTTCGTGGTCAATGAATTGATGGGGGAGGGAATCAACGATCGATCACTAGTGAATCAACGGGAAATCGAAGGAGAAATAATAGTGAATCGATTCCGACTCCCACTCAAAGTTGACTCCTTGAACTTGACGAAAGTCGTTTCGTGGCCAAAATCGAAGACCAGGAAGTCGTGGTCACAGCCTCCGACGAAGGCATCTCTTCATCATCATCTTCACCTTCGCTTTTGCTGCTGGTGTTGCCGTTTTTTGTTGTAATTTGTTTTTGTTGCTTCTGTTGTTGTTGTTGTCATTTGCTGTTATTGTAGCAATTTGTTGTTGTTGTTATTGTTGCAAGTGCAGCTCGAACCTCAGTCGACTGCGATTACATCAACACGCGCTCACTTTCGTTTTTTGCCACTTCGATTTTTTTTTTCATTTTCGCTAAAGTTTCTACATTGTTATTGCTCGTGCGGCTGTGGTTTGTTGTTGTTGTTGTTTCTGTCGAAGTGCCAACTGTTGTACTTGGAGTTTTTGCGCTCCCCCTCGTCCCAGGTCCCCTGATGTCTCCTCATCGACTCCTCTCGTTTCGTAATCACTTTCAAATAGTTTCTTTCGCTTAATTTCGTGGCTCTGCATGAGTTGCAATTATTATGGCATCACAGGGGGACGGAGACGGCGTCGAAGGAGCGCCAAAAAAACAAGAAAAATAAGGCGATTGCACAGAATTTGCAAATTCTTCAATCTTCGTTTGGGCCTAGGGATCAATGAAAGGCATTTGAATGGACCAGAGGAACCGAAGAAGACGACCTATTGATGCTCCCTGGTCTTGTGTCTCTCTCTCTCTCAATCGTCGACCGAAAGTTTTCAAATCTCAATTGCAATAATTTACGCTCGTTCTTCTTTCACTGCGTACTTGGGTAGGTTTGACTTCGTTGATTCGGGATCCGCCCTGGGGTGGATGAGAGGAAGCGCTTTCAAATTGAGGCAATTGAAAGCCAAGGCTACTTGAGCGATGAATGGACTGGGATGGAGTCGATGGACCTCGGCTCATCTAAACATGGGAGGCAACAATCAAATGAAAGAGTTGGGAATGATGTGAACGTGAATCGCGAATTTTTGCTATTTAAATTCGATGCGATCCGCATTTTTATTTCACAATTTTTATTTTATTTTCATTCACACTTTCAGTTTAAGTCGCATTTTGAATTTCATTTGAATTTACAGTTTTAATTTGATTTAAATTCACAATTTGAATTTCATTTGAGTTCACTATTTTAATTTCAATGGAACAAACAATTTCAATATCACAATGGAATTCGCAATTTCAATTTCATTTGAATTAACAATTTCGATTTCATTTGAATTTTTTATAATTTCGCTATTTACATTTTACATATGATTTTGCAATTAAAGTTTGATTTGATTTTGCATTTTCATTTTATTTGATAATGCTATTTCATTTTATTCGATTTCACAATTTCATTTGATTTGATTTTACAATTAAACTAAATTCAAATGAAAGATTTCGTAATAAATGATGAATGCTGTAATGATCTTTGAAGAGCCGATCCTCGAATTTGATTGGCTGTGGCTTTCGCACTCAATGAAATGAAGAAGCGAAAAATAATCAACATAAATATTGTTCAATAATGCAAGCATTAAATATTAATTTTCCTTTCGTTTCCTTTGCAGACCATTACAACTTTATCATCATTCTCTTCTTCTTCTTCATCGTGATCGTCAATATCAACGCGAGGTGCAGCCTCATCATCGACAACAACAGCAACAACAACAACGATTCAACAGCAATTGCCATAATCTTGATCGACGCTTTTTTATTAATTGAAAGGAAGCGGGAGCCACACGAGCCAAGCGCCAACAACAACAACGAACACAACAATTGTTGCCACTGAAATTGCTGTTGCACCCAACTTGGCGAAAAGAGTCCAATAACCGACAACAACAACAACAATAATAATCGACAACATCAGCAGCCGCATCGCATCGCCAAACATTTAACGACGAACGAAGCGGTTTTTCCTCACACAAAAACAACAATAGCAACAATAGTAACAACAACAAGCAAAACAACGATCAAAGTAAACACGACAACAGAAACAAAACGCAACAACAAAACCAACAACGAGATCTCGTAAACCGGCAACACGAGAAACCAGCGCCAGGCACAGCGCAGATCACGCGCTGCTCAGGAAGCGCGGGCCAACGACCGCCGGCGCATGCGCATGCGTAGCGATCAGGTTCGAGCGTGAAACACACGCCAGCCACCATCGACGCCTCCCCCGCCCACCGGCCACACCCACCAACTCCCCCTTCGCAAGCGAGATCATGGGGAGATAAGTTGCTAAAACAACATATCAAACAACATTTGCAACAACTACATTAAAGAGAGCACCGCGAGCCAGCAAACAAACATTTCTCGCCAAATCGCAGTCAACAACATCAGTAGCAAAATCAGCAACATAAACAACACCAGCAACAAAAAGAGCAACTACAACAATCACACCAACAACATCAACAAAGACGGACAAAAACGCGTCACCAGCGTCAATTGGTGTTGATTGGTGTATGTGCTCTTGACGACATCGAGGAATGCAACAGGTTTTCGTTGAGAAAAAACAACAACAACAATTAAAACAAAACCAATCGCAACAGTAACGAAGGCATCAACGAAGGATTCAACAACAAAGTCACAGAAGCCACCCCCAGGCCGCCGACGAGGCTCGACTCCCAGCGCCCTCATAAACTCCCGCCCACGACTTCAGCCACACCCTCCTCCTCCTCCCGACCACGCCCACGACCACCCGGCCCAGCCCGCGCCCAATGTAAGATGGTGGCCTGGAGCCCATGGAGCCTCCTCGCACTCGTCGCCGGCCTGAGTGCCGCCCACGCCGCTGAGAGCCACGCCCCGTTGCAGTCGCAGTCCCAGTCCCAGCCCCCCTGGCTGGCCACGCCCCTCTCCACCCCCGTCCAACCGCACACGGCTCGCAACCTCTACGCGCCCTTCCAGACCTTCACCAAGGCCGACGACGTCAGCTTCGCCCAGCATCGGAAGCGCGCCGACGGCTCCCGGCTGCAGACGTTCGGCAGCTTCCGGGCGGCGCGAAGCGAACGCGACAGCGCCGTGGCCGGGGCCCAGCGTCGCTCGGACAGCGCGGTCGCCGTCGAGGTGATCGCCGTGCCGGGCGTGGCGCTGCCCACGAACCCGCCCATCACGATCCCCAAGCAAGTGGTGCCGGCGAACGCGACGGCGCCGGCTCGCGAGGGCCGTCAGCGCAACTACCTCTACATCCCGCTGCAGCAGGAAGCGGCAACGGCGCCTGTCGCGCTGCAGCCGAAGCGCAACCTGTCGCTGACGCACCTCGGCCCTCCAGCTGAGGGTCTGGCGGCGGCCGTCGGCGAGTTCGGCGACCTCGTCGTCGAGCGCACCGACCGCAGCGACGTCCTGGCGGCGCCCGAGGAGGGCGACGAGGGCGGCTCCAGCTCCGCTTCCAGCCGGCGCGTCGGCTTCCACTTCCCCAGCTACAGCCTGAAGCCGGCCAGCCCCTTCCACCCGCAGGCCTACCGCGAGGACAACCCCGTGTTCGGCGAGACATCCGGCTTCGAGCGGCCCTTCAGCGACGACCCCGCCCCGGCCTACGACCAGGAGGCTCGCCACACGCGCCAGCTGCTCTTCGAGGCGGAGCCGGCGCCCGCCTCGCACCCCTTCGAGTTCCCCGGGCTGGCGGTCAATGCGAAGCCGCACACGCTGAACGCCGCCGTCGCCGCCGGGAAGCTCTACCGCGAGGAGGTGACCAAGTTCGGCGACGTCAACGGGCCGATCACGGCGCTGCCGCAGCACCGGCCGAGCCGCGGCCTCTACTTCGGCGACAGCGAGTTCCGGACGCGACCGCCCTACGTGCCCCAGAAGTCGTTCACCGAGTACCTGGGCGGGCCCCAGGGCGAGTTCCAGGGCTCGCCGCGCAAGAGCCGCTTCTTCCCGTACAAGTCGTCGCGGAGTCCACGCGTCGTGTTCCCCGCCAACGACAACGTCGGCACGACGGGACCCAGCGGCAGCGGCACCGGCGTCTACTTCAGCGACAACGTGGCCTTCAGGTGGGTTCAGCATCGAATTCCAATAGGTCCCTCGATAACTCTTCCTCTCTTTGATGCAGGGATCAGAACTTCGGACTCAATGAGCTCGCGGCCATTCAGGACGTGCGCAACGAGTTCAGCCTGCAGGACATCGACGGCCCCGGTGAGGGTGGAGCCGGCGCTGGCGGCCCTCAGTCGGCCAGCACTTTCAAGGAGAAAGGTAGGTCCCGTCCTTTACACACTATCGCACTCTCGCTCTGGCGTTCTCTTCGTCGAGCTGCTTTACTATATTCGTAGAGGGTTCTCTCTCTCGCTCTGCGGTTTGTTTGGTGCCTCGGGGCTCTTTCTCTCTCTCGCTCACTCGCTCGCTCTCTTTGCATCGCTTCCAGCACGAAAGCTTCCTCGTGGATCCTTCTTTAGGTACTGTTTTAACGATGACTGAAGGGACAACGAATCGATTGAAGAGAACAGAATCGACCGGATTAAAATCACTTCATCGACTTAGAAACCCCTCATTCTAAGGCCTCTAGTGACAACGATAACTCCTATATCAACGATGACCTCACCTCCACTCTTTTGACACTCTTTCGCTCGACCCTTTTTTATATCTCCTTCTCTCTCACTCTCTCCTCTTTTGAACCCATACCGACTCTGTCGCTAATACTGTTTTTCTCCACTCGCTCCACCGCATCGACGATTCACTCTATGAACCAAACTCTCGATTACCAACACCGATAATATACAACAATCGATAATAAACATAATCAACAACCGATAATAATCGATATTCAACTATCGAAAATATACAATGGATAATCAACAATCGACATTCAACTATCGAAAATGAACAATCGATCGATTTGTTTTAATCGATTCTACGATGCAGCTGACGTCACCACCGAGCTGGAGTGCCAACACCGCGGCGGCACTTGTGAGTTCTTCCTCGGCTGCTGGATGACCGGCGGACTCCTCCAGGGCACCTGCAACGGCGGCCTCCTTCGCGGCTGCTGCCACCGCACCGCGAAGTCGGCGAATCTTCGCACCTCGGACCTCGTCGGCAACACTATCGACCTCACGAATCTTCCGCCCAGAAACTACGGACCGGTCAAGAACGATGCCAGTGAGTTACAACAACAACTACAAAAAACAACAACTACAATCAGGTTGTGGCGCGGGTCCCTCGCTCGGCGGTGGATGTGGTGGAAACTTGGACTTGGTTGATCAGGGCTTCGCGCTGGTTGAGGGGGAGGCAAAGACGAAAGGTTCAGTTCAGATGATGGGGCGGAAAAAACAAAGAAAAATCAACAGCAAAAAATTAGGAATAATGACAACAACAACAGCAACAACAACATCGTAGGCAAATCGAATGCTTATCTGCGCCACGCAATTTCGCATTTAGATCTGGCAGCGTTTGTCGTTGCGGCTTCGTCTCCACCGACTGAAGTCTGCGACGGCGCAGTCGTAGCCCGCGTTGTGGTTTTTGTTGGGTTTGTTGAGATTGCACAAAAGTGAAAGTGTTTTGATTTGAGCCAAGTTTGCACATGCGCTCGTAATTCGCTGAAAACACGGCTTAAACAGTTCACTGCACATCTTCCTGGCGGCCGGATGGGGCCCGAGGCGGGGAGGGGCGCCCCATGGCGGTTCATGCGTAGTCGCACCTCATAAATGCCCGCTGACAACAATAACGACCAACAACAATAACATGACAACAATAACGACCAACAACAACAATGACAAAAACGATAACAACAAAGACGATGATGGTGATGACTTTAAGTGTCGCCTCTCGAAATGAGGGCTCAGCTGCGACAGCGGCGATTACGGAAAGTGAGAAACTTTTCGCTCAGTGCAAGCCGAGCCCTGCAGGGCTGGGCTCGCGGGTCTCTCGATTCCCTCCAAACCCTCGAGTCCCTCGCTTCGCATTTGCGCAGATGACAGCTGTGATTGCGTCAGTTTCTGCCACTGATATTGTATTGGGACGTGGGACACTTGGCATGATTTGCGTACCATGCGACATGGTTTCGGATAATGAAAACTTTTCACTGATCGTGATAGGTCGCAGGGGCATCACTTTCAGACCGTGAAAAGTACAAAGCCGCCTAAATACCAAGAGTGCTGATAAAGTACCAAACAAGTTTTTAATAAAAAGGGATGAATTAAAAAGTTGTACTGATTTCAGATATAGTAAATATAAGAAAATAATTTAAAAGAACCAAACAAATATTTAGTAAAAAATTAAACTTTCAAAGGGATGAATCCAAAAGTTGAATTAATTTTAAAAATAACAAAAATAAGAAATTCATTTAAGATTCATAGGGGGCACATTTCGCTCAAATAAAAATAAATTATGCATTTAATACTTGATATCAGCACGATTCTTCATACCAAACTCAAGCTTTCTGAGACTATTCCATTCACTATTTCTCATCCATGAATTTCTTCCAATCAACACCCACTTCTTCAACTTTTCCTTCAATGGTCTATTACATTCTCGCCTCGTTTATAGTTGACTTAAACTCCACATTCTCCCCCACAACTGAACTGAACTTTTCGTCCGCCGTCGCCTACTCCTTCGAAGACCGCTCTTGCATGGTGCATGTGAATCGTATTTAAAACTTATTAAAAACATTTCTTACGAGGAAAGTTTCTCCCAAATTGCATGTCAAACTTTTTCCGTATTTGCTAAAGTAGTTGTAGTTTGCACTTTTTTAACTCTTGGCTTTTAGTATTTTGTTCGTATTTTACTGTAATTTCTCCTCATACTCTTTAACTCTATACTCGAACGTAGAACGAGCCACGTACTCGGCCTCAGACGCTCGATCGCTCGCTTGCTCGACTCTTGTAGCTAAATTTTCTTTTAACTCGAATATAACTAAAAGTAATAATAATAAATTTCAATAATAAAATTAAATAATAAAAATTAAAAATAAAAACAATTAATAAAAAATGAAGACATGAGATAGAGGACAACTCAGGGAACGCATGCAACACCCAGACACGAAACTCACCTCCACCACAACCAAAACCACAACCACCTCCGCCGGCGGTCGCGAGTCTCACCACAGCTTGATTCCTGGTCCTGGTTTCTGTGACGGAGGATCAGAAGCATCTGCCCACTGCGCCCTGCTCTCGTAACCGCGGCCGTCCACTGTTTTCTCGTAGAAGCCGTGACTGCGGTGGGGTTCGCGCACCCTGTACCACACTCACTTCAATCCTCCACACCTCCACTCAGTTTCCGTTTCGTAATCCTTGGTTCTTCGTCACTAGTCATTGTGTCATCCCGAGTTCTGCTTCATGTCATTTTGTAATCTTAACCATCCTCTCATCTATGTATCGCTCCATCCATCCATCTATCCATCAATATACTGTTTATCCCCCGATTTAGTAATCAATGCACTCAGTTTGTGTAGAAATCGCACTCAACGTTGACTGATTTTGCAGGTTGCGGCATCTCACTGGCCAAGCAGACGGCGCAGCGCAGAATCGTCGGCGGCGACGATGCCGGATTCGGATCGTTCCCTTGGCAGGCGTACATTCGCATCGGATCCTCAAGGTGAGTCCAAGTCCACGCCCCCTCGCTAACCTCTTGGGCGGACCGTGGGTTGCAAAACAAGCGGGAAATTGTAAATCGCGTTTGGGTGGCGTTCAAAGGTAATGGAGTTGCTTCATTATTACATATGGGTATTTTGCATAATTATTGAGCGGACATGGACATGGTACAGTGTAATTGGTTATTTTGGCTGAAGACTATACTAATGGAGACTAATTAACCTTCCCTTCAATATAATGGATTTCTTTTAAAGACAAATCTCCATCTGAGTACATCTCTTCAATTTAAATTTTAATATAATATCAGTTAAAGTCTATAATAAGATCCAATATTATATTATTGAAAATAATACCAAAATATTAACCCATTACTTCCTCAATGAAAATATTATCTTGTCCACATCTACTGAATTTCAAAATCTCCCTCTTCTCGACAAGGGTCTCCCATCAGCAATTAACACACACCATTCATCATGATTTTCCTCAAGTCATCTCTCCCCCTCTGAGTTCTCTCAAATTACACCTCCGTGCACTTTCGAGTCACTCAACTATTACATCACAAACCTCGCTCATTCCCATTAACACCTTTTCCTACGACTTCGACTTGGGCAGGTTTTCCCCCAACGTCATAATCGTCTATTGACTTCCGTCAATGGTTTCGTTTCACTCAACTCGTTCGATGGGTTTTTGTTGTCAGCCTCAACCTCTACCGTCCATCCCGCTCCCACTTCATCATGATCACTCTTAATTCCGCTCTGTCTTCATCCCACTCCCTCTGCAGACCGAACGAATGTCCGTCGCGATCCCACGTCTTATGCTCAATCCTAATGCAAATCTCGATGCCGTTTGCATTTCCTCCTCAATTTGTCTTCACTTTTAACGTTGCGTTTCTCGTTTTCTCCGCTTCCTCCTCGGGCCACCTGATGCTGACTCTTCCACCTGATGATGCTGGATCTTCCACTGATGGTGTCTTTACAACCGATGCTGGATCTTCCATCTGATGTTGCTGCCTCTTCCACCTGATGTTGCTTCCATCTGTGGCTGCTGCCTCCTGTTCGCAGATGCGGCGGTTCATTGGTGTCGCGTCGCCACGTCGTCACCGCCGGACACTGTGTGGCGCGTGCCACGCCGCGTCAAGTGCACGTAACGCTCGGCGATTACGTGATCAACTCTGCCGTGGAGCCGCTGCCCGCGTACACGTTCGGCGTGCGGCGCATCGACGTCCATCCGTACTTCAAATTCACGCCCCAGGCGGATCGCTTCGACGTCTCGGTCCTGACACTGGAGCGGCCGGTCCACTTCATGCCGCATATCGGTAACGTACCACGACGATTACGTCATCCTCACAATTGTATTGAACTCTTGATCTCTTTTTCTTGCAGCTCCCATCTGTCTGCCGGAGAAGAATGAGGATTTCCTGGGCAAGTTCGGCTGGGCGGCCGGTTGGGGCGCGCTGAACCCGGGCTCGCGGCTGCGCCCGAAGACGCTGCAGGCGGTCGACGTGCCAGTGATCGAGAACAGGTGAGTGGCGGGTATCCAACAAATTAATCAAAAACGATAGCGAATTAGTTGGGAACTAATGACGGACTAAAAGGGAATAACGATATTTTTTGGATTTAATAACAAATTAGATGAGAACTAATGACGGATAAGTTGGAAACTAATAATGAACGAAACAAACGAAAAATATTTAGTTGAGAACTAAAACGTACTAATAATGAACTAATTGGAAACAAATAACGAATTCGAAACTAAAAGTTAACTAACTGCGAACTAATTCGATCACCTTTGTTCAGGATCTGTGAGCGGTGGCATCGGCAGAACGGCATCAACGTGGTCATCTACCCGGAGATGATGTGCGCCGGCTACCGGAACGGCGGCAAGGACTCCTGCCAGGGCGACTCGGGCGGCCCCCTGATGCACGAGAAGAACGGACGCTGGTACCTCATAGGTAAGGGAAAGAGAAGCTTCTATGATGATGAGATAAAAATATAACTTTTTATTCTTCTTCTCTCCCCTTCAGGAGTCGTTTCCGCCGGCTACTCGTGCGCCTCCCGGGGCCAGCCGGGCATCTACCACCGCGTCCCCTTCACGGTCGACTGGATTTCGTACGTCGTCGGGCTGACGGCGAACCTCTAGACGGAGTCCGGAGTCCACTTATTCTAATATAAGGTCTAAATTATTCCTCGACTCCACTCGGCCTCTGCCGCACACTCTGTCCTTCTCGCTTCAACCTCCTCCCCTCCACCCTCACGCACATATTTTGTAAATATTGTTTCCCTTTCTCTCCCTGACCATCCCCATCTGCTGTTCTTTTATTCTTCTATTTATAACGCGTAGTTGTTAGAATGAGAAAAACACGAGAGACGAGATTCGCAGCGAGCAGTTGGCGACGCGACGTGTTTTGAACGACGGTTAATGTAGTCATGTCTTCGATTAACTTAATATATTATATATGTAACTATATTTATATGTACATAATTTTAGTATTTTATACAAACACAAACAACTATTTACGAGTTTTCAAACTAATTTATGATTAATTTAAACAAAACAAATAAATTTTTAAAATTTAACAATGAGTTTAATTTTTTATCCATCTTCCTCTTTACTATTGATTGAAATAGGTCGAAAAAGTTTCATTTCTAATGTTTGAATGTTTTATTATCGTGGTCAATGGTTTTTTCTCCAACAACAACAACTCCTACTTTTGATCTCCAACGCTCAGCAGTCACTATCGTGGTTTTTTGTCAGCTGTTGATCCTCATAGTCCATGACCTTGAAGAGCCGGTAGACTTCGCTGTAGATTTTGAAGTAAATTACTGAAATACATACATATATCAAACGGGGACATGGTATGATCAATAAGACAAAATAGTATGGAAAGTATTACACAGCATCGAGGTGAAGGTCATGGCGGCCATCAGGAAGCAATGGAAGTGCATGAAGATACCCGAGATGGCGAAGTAGACGGCCAAGTGCAGGATCACACTGAAGATCAGACCGTGGTAGAGCAGCCAGGGGAACAGCATGTAGCAGCAATTCTGGGGGAGAATGAAATAAAAGATCGAAATTAAATGGAATCAAAATTACTTAATACGAAAATTAGTTGACATGGAAAATAGTTAATATGATCATATAATCGATTAGTATCGACAGAATGAGTCTCACTTTCGCGATTCCGAACAGCAGGAGGCTGGACACGACCACGTTGATCAGCGACATCCCGAAGAGAGTGGTGAAAATAAGCACAACAACTGGGGGGAGAAGAGAGCGGAAGGAAGGCGTTATAGAACTGGTTGAAAGCGAACGCAAACCAAGTTTACTCTTCATCGTGGTTTCCGGCACCAGCTGATCCACCACCGACCCCTGGACCGCGATCAGCAGCTCAGAAATATCGTTGCGAAAGCCCAGCGCCAGCAACGCCAGCAGCTGCGTCAGCGTCGAGAGGGCGACGCCCAGGCAGCCGATGAGCGTCGAGTTCTGTTTCAGCTCCTCGTACTTCTTCTTTGTTGTGGCTGCTGTTGTGGTTGGACTTGTTGTCGAGATTTCGTTCATTTTGATATGTTTTTTTGCTGACGATCTTATTATTTAAAAATTTAGATGAATTATTTACATACTAGAATTTCGTATGTAAAAAATTGAATTTTCCAAAATGTCATTGAAATGACAGAAAATTTTAGTTTCTACTTTTTTTCATTTGAAATTGAAAAGTGAGGTGGGGAGAATTTTCTTGTTCAGAATAACTTGGTTGTTATTCCGCCTAGGAAAAGAACCTAATCGAAAGACTAAAGCCGCGAACTTGAACCGGGACGAGTCCATTGAATTTTAATGAGGAGGACAAACGTGTTTCTGGCCGGCTCCAGGGCTGGGATCGGCGACAACAACCAAGGAAGCGGTTTTCTGAAATGCAGATAAACGTCGCATGGAGTGATTTTGACGATTCTTGTCGAACCTGGGTCGGAAGCCAAGAAAATATTGTTTTTCAATTGTATAGGGATATTTCATAAATCATTCATATTTATTTAATCCACCGAATTATATTCATTTTTCACCACACTCCCCTTATAATTTTGAGCCTGAAAGCATACCACAAATTTCTCTCACTTCACTCACACGACTCCACTTCACTCGATCTCCGTTGGATCCACCGATCTCTTTCTCTCTACACATTCATGGTCTTCTGCTTTCTTCTAATCTCTCATCTGCATTAATTAAAATCGTAAAAAATACAATCATTTGAATTCAATTTTTCTCCCTTTCGATTCTTTTGTTCTGGCGTGGCCACGAGTGCGATGGAAATCGATGAAGTAGAAACAGAGAACATGTGGAGGAAGTGATTCGAGAAGACGTTATGAATTGAAAGTAGGTCATCATTGACAGATATTGAGCGGAGATATATCGAGAGAGAGAAAGGAAGAACGAAGAACGATGGAGAGAGGGAGAACAATGGCAACAACGAGAACGATAGATGTAGAATGAAATGTTGCAGCTTAGAACTCAAATCCATGTAGAAGTCTTAAGAGCAAGAGCATCACAGAAACTGTAGATAGTGGAAATGAAGTCGACTGGAGCACGCACTGACTTCTCAATGGATTCTTGGCCAGAGTCAGAGCAACAATATTAACAGAAACAATAACATCAACAACAATTACAACTAAAACAAATTTATTTGCTACAACAAAAATCTTCGCAGTTCTCAGCTTTGTCTCAACTCGCATGAATTAGCATTCGATTTCACACACGAATTTTCACAGCAGCCACAGTAGTCTCACAATCCATCATCGTGATCACCATCGTCAGCTTCTGCAACATCGCCTACATCATAGGGAAAACACTACAATAACAGCAAATAGCACATAGAACAACAATCACCCGAGTGGCGTAATCGCTCGCATTCAACCGGCAGCCGGAGTTGAAGTCGAAGTGTTGAAGTTGAAGCACCTGGAATCGTTGTCTTCCACCGACAATTCTCGCAGGCGTCAGTCGTGTTCTGACAGTCGGCGAGATCGGTTCATTCAGCAGCCCAGCTCATCATCCACTTCGTTGTCGTGGTCGTCGTTTCCATCGCCATCGTCGTCGTCGTCTTTATCGCCTCGTTGAGAAGTGAAAAAAAAAAATAGTTTCTGGCGCGTGGAAAGTCGAAAGTCGTGGACCGCTTGAACAGAACAGAGAATCGCCGTCGTCCTCATCGTGGTGAACCCGGGGCTCCTCCCCTCGTCTCTCGATCTCCATCCCTCGCCCACTCTACGCATGTGCGTCGATCGGTCGGAGGAGGAAGAAAAAAACGGCCAACGAACGGCGGACTCGGGTTCGGATTCGACCTACAACCGCGTTTCCCAGATTCGCCGCGCGTTGCGGAAAATTCTCTATTGCGGAAAATTCTCGGGACTTGTCCTCCTCTTCTTTCTCTTAACCCTGGTCTTCTTCGTGTTCTTCTTTATTGGAGACTGCGTTCGACTTGTTTTCAATTTGGCTTTCTTGTTCTCGTTCTTCCTAGCGTTGAGGATCGGTATGTGAATGATGTGAAGAGGTGTTGTTATTATTATTATTGTTGTTGCCTTTGTTGTCGGTGAACTTCCCAGTTTAATAATACCTCATGTGTTGATTAAGTTGTTGTTGCCATTGTTTGCCACCCATCGAGGTCTCTCACCGTCCTTTGTTCTTCTAGTCATCAGTGCTTGTAATTGTTGACGGTGATGTTATTGTTGGCGTTGTTGTCTCACCAACAGCATTAGTGTAATATGGAACAGATGCTCGTCGTGTTAACCGTGTTAAGAACACGCAGGAGATCTGCGAATGCGCGGCCTCCTCGACGACTGCGTCTTTGCCTCAATCTCTGCCTCCATCTCTTCCTCGATCTCCATCTACGTCTACGTCGCCTTGCACTCGTAACCCATTTCCTTGTTTTCATCCGTTGACACGATTGCGACGACGACTGCCGCAAACGGAGGCCGCTGACCGGCAGTGAAAATGGGAACGAGCGATCCATTGACGGCTTCAAAGCCGATGAGGATGGAAGCGAGGTGCGAGGGGAGAACAAATTAATCGAACTATTCGAAGTCGACGACCCGTGAGACCTGGCGCGAAGTGGCACGTGGACATAAGCCACAATTGAACCACCTTCAACCGGCTTCAACCTCCTTCAATCCCCTTGAACCCCATCCACTAGTCGCCTAGGATAAAACAAAAGACTTCAGACACGAACTCTCTGAGAACTTTTTGGTGATATTTCAATTAAACACCACATTAATTGGAAGGAGATGCAAATGTTGCATGCCATTAGTTTAACTACGGGAGTGGAAAAACACCTCACAATAATAATAACAACAACAACATAAACAACAACAACACCGACACGAACAACAATTGACAATGTGAAAGAAAAACATTTAATTTGCACTAAACGCTCACTTGTGGCCAGGTTGTTTTTGCCGCTATTGTCAGCTGATAATGCTCTTGCTGTCACTGTTGTTGTTATTGTCACTGCTGTTATTGTTGTTGTTGTCGCTGTCAGCACTTCTCTTGACACGCGACTCGGAGTCGGAGTGAACTAAATCGCCACCCAGCTCCAATTACGCTCCCATGGAGCTGCGGAAACTGGGGCACGCGGCGAACAAAAGTAAAAAGTTATGAACATAAAAGATCTTCGCGAGCGACCGCGAGAAAGAAACTCCAAGAAATTGTTATGCTTTCATAAACACAACGGATGGCGATGTTGGTTTTGCCAATAGCTACCACAACAACAACAACAACAACAATGCGACAACAATGAAATCATAACTGCGACAAAAACAACAACAACAATGACAACCTCCCCACTTTTTGCCTTTCTTCTCGATCTCGCCTCAAGCATCGTTTTTTCGCCCGCAGATCTTCGCGGTTTCTCGCTCCACTCGCGGCCCTCGGAGCGATGCGCTGATTGGCCACGCCTGGCTCACGTGCTGCCGACCATCGGAGGCGCCTCCACCTGGACGATGTGGGCGTGGAGGGTTCTGTGGCTGCTGTTGCTGGCGACGCCCTGGCGGCCGGCTGAGGCGAGTGAGTGCAATTGATGGTTCCTTTGATCGATCAATGATTGATTTCCCTCTCTCACCCTCTTCGCAGGCATCCTGAACACCCTGCTGGGCGTGCCCTCGGAGTGCGTCCACCAGAGCGGCGTCTGGCCCTGCAAGCTCTCGTTCTCCTGCTGGCTGCAGGGCGGCAAGCACGCCAAGGGCTGCGGCGCCAACAAGTGGCTCTTCTCGTGCTGCGTCTCGGAGGCGGGCGTCGGTGGCGGCGGCGGGGCGGGGTTCGAGCAGTCGCCCGCGGCCAACCTGGTGGGCAGCCTCGGCGCCCTGCAGGAGTACAACAAGAAGCTGGCCGCCGCCGCCCACCTGCCCAAGCGCGTGATGCTCAAGCGGCGCACCGAGAACGAGGTCTTCGGCCGGCCGGAGTGCGGCCTGCCCCGTGACCCGCGCAACACGCTGCAGAAGCGCATCATCGGCGGCCGGCCGGCGCACTTCGGCGAGTACCCGTGGCAGGCGCACATCCGGATCGCCGAGTATCAGTGCGGCGGCGTCCTCGTCTCGGCCAACATCATCGCGACGGCGGCCCACTGCATCCAGCAGGCGCGCCTCCAGGACATCGCCGTCTACCTCGGGGAGTTGGACACCCAGGACCTGGGCGTCATCCACGAGCCGCTGCCGGTGGAGAAGCACCACGTGGTGCAGAAGATCGTCCACCCACGCTTCAAGTTCCGCCTCACGCAGCCCGACCGCTACGACCTGGCGCTGCTCAAGCTGGCCAAGCCGACCGGATTCAGGTGGGTTGATTTTATTTTTAAATCGAATGGGTGAAGAGTGGAAGTGTTGCTAGTGCTTCCACTTCAATTGTAGAAACAATTACTTTTTTAAAAAAAAATTTCTTTCTGCTCCCCACAGCGAGCACATTCTGCCCATCTGCCTGCCGCAGCACCCGATCAACCTGGTCGGCCGCAAGGGCCTCATAGCCGGCTGGGGCAAGACCGAGGCCAGCCTGGGCCATGCGGGCACTAACATGCTTCAGGTGGCGACGGTGCCCATCATAAGTGAGTTCATTCTCTTAAGAAACTCTTTATCACTCCACTTATTCATCTCCCAATTTCAGATTCCATGGACTGCATCCGCTGGCACGTGAGCAAGCAGATCAACGTGGAGCTCTACGAGGAGATGTTCTGCGCGGGCCACGTGGACGGCCACCAGGACGCGTGTCTAGGTGAGGAATAGAAACCAAAAGAAAGAGTTCGTTGGAGTCTTTCGCTTTACAGAGGTTTAACAAAGACTCCAACAGAGATTTTCTATAGGAGCAAAAAATCATTGCCAACTTCTAGGCTTCACTTGACTTCACTTGGCTTGTTGTTAGATTTTAAATTCTCCCCTTTTCATTGCCTCATTTCAGGTGACTCCGGTGGGCCGCTCATCATCAAGGACCGCGGTCGCTTCGTCCTGGTGGGCATCACGAGCGCTGGCTTCGGCTGCGGCGTCGATCACCAGCCGGGCATCTACCACAACATCCAAAAGACTGCCAAGTGGATCCAGGACGTGGTCATGCGCAACACGTAACACAAACACTCACACACTCTCATATGCTAGGGTTAGGCGGCCGAGTTCGTTTCTGCTGGTGATAATTTTTATATATCTTAGAGAAGTCAGAGCAAGAGGATTTAAGTTAATATAAGGCGTCATTTTAGATTAAATTATTAATTATTATTATGCTTACACATGCTTAAATTATTTCATAAGTTATCGATATGCGCAGTGGTTGAACTTCGATGGCAATTGAAGGTCACTGGAGTTGAATAAATAAATAAAGGTATTAATAATTGAATAATACATTCTTAATTCATAATAATAAATTCATAATTGATAACAAATTACGAAAATACGTAACTGTTTGGTAACGAGTGGAAAACCAAAAGTGGTTTTTGTAATTTCAAGGCCTTTTTCTTCAACTGAGCACAAACTTCCTTATATTACATTAATTGTATTATCAAACGGAGTTGCCACACCACTTCACACCTCGCACTTGGCACAAAGAGCTGTGCGAAGCTCTGTCTCTCTCTCTTTTGCTCGATCTCATTCACTCTTCTGCTCCCTCTCTTTCGGTATCTCGCTTCATTGCGAAAGCTCTCACTTTCTCTGTCATCGCCACGCTCAACTACGGAGAATTCGCTCAAGTCTTGAGACTTCGCGGCGTCGACGCGAGTAGTTGAAGTCTCCGATATTGCAAAACCACCGCGGCAGAGCTGGCTCAATCAACTAACGTGGCCGAGCGAATGCGTTAGTTAACCGAATTCATTTTCATTAGGGTTTCGTTGGCTGGCGTCCATTTGCGGTCGCCGAAGGTTCAACGCAACAGTGTCGAAGCGCGCGTCGAGTGCGTGCCAAAGTGTAAACAAACCGTTTAGGCCAAGTTAACAGCGGCTTCGGCAACGACAACGACGACGACGGTTTAGCCGCGGTTATGTCATTGTGACAACTTTTGGTTGACTGACTGAAGCATTGGCCGATGGCTGAGTGACTGTTTTGGGTCGGCCTCGTTTGTTTGCCAACTGAGTGGCGAAGAAATGGGAACGAGCCAACGATCTATCTCTCTCTTTCGCACTCATTCCCTTTCGCCTTAGCCCTTTTACTTTGGTTTCCTCAGTTGACTTCGATTTAAATGAACAACTTAGTGATTGTCGTTAAGGTATTAGTTGGAAATGTTATTGTTACTATTGTGGTTAAAGTAGCTTATCTTGATGTTATAAATGTTGTTGTTATAGTAGCTGTTGTTGTTGTGGTAGTTATTTTTATGATGCCATTTCTTGTTGATTTATTGCCGATTGTTGTTGTGTTGATTATGATTGCCGTGCGTTAAATTATGCAATCGATTCGTAATGCCCTGCATTACTTTTCATCCATCCTCTTCATTTTCGTCTCACTCTTATCTCTCTCCATTTCATCTGTCTTTATATATTTTCCCTCTTGCAACTTCCTCTCTCTGTCTCAGTCTCGGTGTCTCTGCATCTCACTTGTGGTTGGAGTTTCTGGTTTGTCATGCGCCACACGGAACCAGTCGTCAGTGTCAGGGCAGCCGCCACGATCAGGGCCAGAGAAAGGGCAGAAGAGGAGGGGGCGGGGCACTTGCGACTGCTGACTCATACTCGACGGCTGATGGAGTGCCCTCGAGAGGTTTACATAAACGAGTTAGCGAATTTCTGCCGTCGTGCAGAAATGAGTTCAGGTTCGTTTGCTTCCTAAGTCTTTCGTTTTAATTTCTCTTTCATTGCGGGGCAAATGATTTTCGCGAATTTCACAAGCATCGCGAGAGATAATGAAGAAATGTACAAAAAGTGAGGGAAAAATGAAAAATGTACAAAGTGAGAGAAAAAATGAAAAATTTACCAAAAGTGAGCGGAAAATGTACAAAGTGACGAGATGAGATGAAGAAAAAGAGACGGATGTCAAATTAAATCAAATCAAATAAATTTATGTCACGAGTTCGTGTCTGGAGTCTTTTGTTTCGTCTCCAGACAGTTGTAGTGCGGAGGGGGAGGATGGAGGGAAACGACTTTCGCAATCTCAGTTTCGCTGCTGCACGTGGTATGCGGAAACGACGCTTGATCTTGAAATGCTCTCGCCTCTCGTTATGCAATCTCCTTGAAACAACAGACCTCTAGTGGAAAAGTACGAGATGCCCCAAAATATGGGCCAATAAACTCCGGTCGGAAATTCAATGCAGTAACAACAATCGAAACGTCAAACAATCGATACCACAAAAAGTCGAGACGACAAAAAATCGATACAATGGCCACGATAACAAATATCACCCGTTCGTAAATAGCAACAAAAAAACAAGTATCACTGAGACTAAATTTTGGGTTTTCTTTTGAACGCTTCAACGACGCTTGTTATCGCTGTTATTGTCGTTGACGTCTTTGTTGTTGTCCCTCGTTGTTGTTGTCCCTCGTTGTTATTGTCACTCGTTGTAGTAGTTACTCATGTTGTTGTAGTTGCTTATGTTGTTGCGATTACGAAATGCTGTTGCAATTAAAAAACTATTGCTTTCTTTGTCTCCGCAGCCGTCGTCGATGCCTCGTTGTGCTGTTGCGTCCAACGCAAGCGGCGACAATGAATTCGGAACAGTTGCGTTGACGCCGACGTCAGCGCCAACGTCGAGTATAAACTGGAGCCGTGGTCATTCGACACCTCGTTGCTCGTTGTGGCCGCCTCCGACTCTTCGCTTCGCGGCCAATTGTGGTGACAGCAACGGCCAAACTTGAACCATGTTGTTGACTCTGGCTGGTGGGGTATTCGCCTACGCCTATGTCTACGGGTGAATATGCAAAATTAGCAACGATCTCTCAAGCGCCTTGAACTTGCAGAGGCCTCGAATGGTGTTGGCGTTGCCACTTGATTGAACACAATCAGGTTTAAATTTCAGTGTTTAAAATTAAACGGATTCCTAGAAATAACATCGACTTCTTCTCCATTGTAGGGTTTAAAATATTTTCATCGTTTTGCTCGAAAAACTTTCATCCTCCTCCTCTTTTCCTTTATCTTCCTCGTCCTTTTCCACCCCCATTGGCGGAAATTTTCACTGAATTTTCACAATATTTTCACGCGCTTCGGAAAAACCCAATTTGTTTCTTTCGTGATGGTACCAGGAATTAACGCCATTTTGCGACTTAATGATACTTTTCTTTGTTGTGACGAAAACACGCCAACGGAAAACTCCGAAACCCACAGCGACTTCCGCAAAAAAGTAAAAAGGAAGAAAGTATTTTCACGTTTAACACTTGAGTGCCTTGGGAGAGATATGTTTGGGGAGATTTGGTTTGGTAGATTTGTGTGATGTGATTTGTGTCTTTTAATTCCTAATTTGCCATGCTTGGTGATTGATATCAAATAGAGACTTTATTCTCATCCTTCACCTCAAATTAATCATCGTTCTCGTTTTCCACCTAAATTTAGGTCACTTTTTATTACTTCTTAAATCATTTTGGCCTCCAGTAGCTCCTGGGTCGTTTCCCTTCACGCCTGACAAGGGTTAATCTTGCTCATGAACATGAGTGATCACTGCAGTCACAACAACACACCACGAGTGAGAGAAGAGTCATTGAAGACACCTTAAGCTGTCTTAAGTCGAAAAGAAAACAAATCGAGGCTTAGTTGGCGCTTAGCAACGTATTAAGGGGAACTCATGGAGGGAGTTGGGAGAGACTGGAGTTATGTGTTGGAGTTTTGGTTGTGTGTGTGTGTGTAAGCCGAGCAGAGCCGAGGCGGAGACGCGACATGCAATTCGTGGATTTGTTTGCATTATTTCGCAGTAGGCGAAGACGTTGTTTTTATTTCAGGTGCCTTTGTCGCTGCCTCTTCCTCTGCCACTGCCTCAGTCGCTGTCTCTTCCTCTGCCTGAGTCGATGTCTCTGCCTCAGTCACTGCCTCAGTCGTGGTGTTGCAATTCAATTCGCGTCTGTTTGTCACACGGCGGCCGATCACGCTCCGTGCGTGATGCCTGTCATTCGGCGCATCGTACGACGCTCTCCCGCTGGAAGCCTTTTAATTTGTGATCGCCCCGCCACCAACCACAACAAAAACAACAAAATAAACAAACACAACAACAACAAAACACAATAACAACAACAAGGAGAGCGACGCCGCCGCCTCAGCAATTTGTCGTTCATTTCACTTTCGAATCCGAGCGTCGCAGCAGCGGACCACGATGGACGCTAGCCGCGCAGTCGACGTCGTCGTCGTCATCGCCAACGTAGTCGTCGCCGTAATCGTCATCATTGGAGCTTTGGGCCGAATTTGAGCGGCGAGCGAGTTTGGTTTGATTTCGGATCGAATGCGATTTGTGAGCACCGTCGGCCCGTGCGGCGCTTTTATTAACGATCGCGACGTCCCCAGCGCCGGACGCCAACGACTCTTGACTCTCTCGACTCGCGACTCCCGGTTGATTGTGGCGCGTTGGTGACTCGTGCTTTTCGAACGCAATTGTTTTGGTGACTTCAGTGAGGTTGGTGGGAAAAAATCACGAAAAGCGAAAAATAGAAACTCCATCAGACGCATGTGAGCATTTTGATTCTTAAAAATTTCAAATTAATTCAAAATTAAAAAATTAATTTTAAAATAAAATCAGACAAAATTTAAAAAAAATTCCAGTAAAACTTGGGAAACAAAATAAAAGCAGAAGCAGACAGTAAAATAAGAAAAAGAACATACACAAAATACAAAATAAAAATATTATAACTGAAACTCCGTGTAAAAAACCGAAAAAGCACATCTAAAAATTGCTCAAAATCGCTTTTAATTGGATTCGTTCGCATCGCTTTAATTCGCTCAGCCCGCCAGCGGTTCCGCCCCGCACCCCCATCGCCCCTCGTCCAACGCAGTTTTCGCGCCGTTGAACGCCGTGCATAACAATTTGTTCGGTGTCTTCAGTTTCGGTTTCAGTGCGGTTTTTGCAATATTTTTGCTATGCAAACAAGTACAATAAAAACAAATACAACAACCGAGACTCGACTCACCGTTATTTAATCGATTACCACCCAACCGCCCCCTTGAGTCAAGGACCGAGAACTACAAAGAAATCAATAGAAAACTTTTCAGTTTTGTGTTGAGTTAAGAAAACGTAAAATAGTAAAGAAACCGTAAAGCAGTAAAGAAAATAGTAAAAATATTGTTTTTGTGATGTTGGTGTTTCTTGTGACTTTGATCGCGATCGCGAGTCCACTCATGTGCGTGGTGGGCGGTGACACGCCCAGCTACAACGCCGTGTACAACGAGGCGATCCCCTCGGACCTGAAGCAGGCGATCCAGAAGGAGCTGCCCAAGGAGGCCAAGTTCTTCGATGAGCTCGACCGTAAGTTGAGAAATAATTGATAAGGAAATGTATTAAGATACTATCTTATTGAAAATTATATTAATTGAAATCATTGTTAAGATTTTTATATTAGGAAAATATATTGAAGAAAATGATTTAAGAAAATTATTCAGTAAAATTATATTATTGAACTATTTTAACGAAATTATTATTATTAATGTAAATTATATTGAAAATTATTACAAAAAGAAACTCTACAGCGAAAAGTGCATATCATAATAGGGTTCAAAGCGAGTTCGTTTCTCAAGTCTTTAGATTTAGTCTTGCTGTAATTTTTTTATTTTTTTTGTTTTAATGATTTTGTAAATACTATTGAATTTTTGATATTTTCGTATAAACAAATTTTGTCTGTCGTTGAATGATCGCGCTCACCATCTCCCTCCACCATCTGCTTCACATTTTTGCCGATTGAGAAGCCATTAAAATAAACGTTATTTTATGACCGCTTGAGTGATTCAGATCTCGATCGCTGTTTGGGTGTCGCCTTGCTATGAAATTTAAAATCCGTCAGATTCTCCACCGCTCCCACAACTATTGTGTAGACCTTTCAAGGTCGCATTATCACCTGCCCCAAACACCTACTTTCGCAAGTCGACGACTGCGAACTAAATCACGGATGACGGCGACGATCTTTGGGTTTCCATGTTTGTGAGTCACGCATTTGTTCGAAATCAATTTCGATTTCGGGGATTTGATTACGACAAACCACCCGCAGTAATTTTTGTTTTTATTTATTTTGTATAAAGTTATTGAGTGTTTAATTTCAACATTAATCAATACGGGGATAAAGTTAAAGACTTTTCTTCATCCCTACACTTTTTATCATCTCACGATTCTCTTTACTAGTTTGTTAACAGAAATCTTATTTCCAACTAATAATTCGGCTGAAAATAAATAAAATGAAAATACGAAGTAAGCAATTTAATTGAATAAAGCATAGACATAAAAACCGTCTGCAACTTAATTTAAACTTTCGGTGCTCTTCCTCGAGACGACGCCAATTTAACAGCCAATTAAACAACGAGCAGCTAAGAGTTTTGCATGTTCTTCCGCAGTAAAAGATAAACTCGACAACAGCAACAACAGCAGGAAGAAAAGTGAAAGAACACTTAAACAAATCGTTGACGAGGCAACTAAATTATTTAACAATCAAACAAAGCGAAGGTTGTTCGTGGTCTGTCGAAATTGATGCGGTGAATAAATTTCATCTATGGAATAGTTTTATCAGAAAAATTTAAAATTTTCTTTTTTTTGTAAAATGTAAATTTTAAAAATAAATTTTTGTTTTTTTAATTTTTTAAATTTTAAATTTAGATATTGAATGTTTGTAGTTCGATTAAATAATAATGAAACTTTCTAATTTTAATAAATTAATTATTTTATTTTAAAAATTGTTAAATTTGTGAAATATTAATTCAATTTTAAAATTTATTTGAGTTAAATATTAAAATTTGTCAAATATTAAATATTGTTAACTTTTAAAAATTATTCAATTTTAAAACTTGTTAATTTTTAAATATTGTGAATTTTTAAAATTTTTAAATTTTTATTGAATTGAAAAATACAATTTTTGTATTTCGGTTATTTTGACAAATTTTCGATTCTCTGTGAAAATTTATTTTCTTTTGTACACAATAATTTAATAATACATTTTTGTCATATCCCCTCAAACCAAATATTTGTCGCCAATTAAATATATGAAAGAAACATCTTCAATGGGAAGTATTCTCCGTCTCGCTCAGCGACACGAGTCCACGGATAATAAAGCAATTATTTTCTTCAGCTCTTAGCGAAAACACACGAGTTGCAACACTAATACTTAAGCAAAAGCAACATTAACGTAATGTTGATGATTTTTATGGCGTTTCCGAAAACGAGAAGACGACGGCAACGACAAATGCAGCAACAACAAGTTCAATGCCACTGCACCGCGAATGGAAAATCAAGGAGAACCGCTTTTCCAGCGACGAACGGAGGGAGAGATAGACTGACAAACGGTAGGATAGACAGATGGTCGGACACGAAGACGGTCGGACAAAAAGACGATGGACTGTGACTTGCAGAGGCCGAAGAAAATGCGACAAAACAGCAGTCGACGAAAATTTCCAGTAGCCGTGAAATGAAGGAGACAAAAGAGAGAGAACGAGTTGAGCAAAAGAGATGGAGAACGAGTTGGGCAAAACTGAGAGAGAACGGGTTGGGAAAATCACTTAAGGAAAATTCACGTTTTCCATTGGGCAGCAACAAAATACAGAGATAATGCAACAACTACCGGTGCTCTGACAGTTGTCATTCGCTGCTAGTGGCCAGTGGCGCCGCCTAAAAGCAGACGACAACTTTTCTCTTGTGTTGCGTCGTTGACAAGATTGCCGAGGTTTTCGACATTGTTATTATTGCTTTTTTGTTGTTATTGTCTTGCTGCTGATGACTTTGTTGTTTATGCCTTTGATGTTGCTATTTTTGTTATTATTGTTTTACCGATGATTTCGTCTTGATGGCTGTTTTTGATGTTGCTCTTTCTTATCGTGCAATTAACTTTTATTTTCAACCACTTTCTACGCACTGCACCGAGGTTTCGCATCCAACGTTCGCGCAAAACTGAAAACTTGGCTGAATCTGGAGATTTTAGTAAATTTTTAAATTTTTAGGAAAAGCTAAAAGGAAAAAAATGAATTAAGAAAAATTCGAAAAATTGCCAAACTCGATCAGCAGACAACTCTCGGTCTCCTTTCCTAGGTGATCATGACTCAGGAGATTCGTCTGCCCTGCGAAAAGAAAGTGTGACATTCATGTAATGACCACAACAATGACCACAACAATGACAACAACAATGACAATAACAATGACAATAACAACGACAAAAACAATTACAACTACAATGAAAACACAACCAACAACATCGCAACAACCACATCATCCCGACTCGCCATTAATTCTCGCCAAGATTTCAATCTCGGAATTTCGGAAGTTTTATTTGTCCATTTTCGTAGTTGGTTGGATTCGTGTGCATTAAGAGTTTTAATTAAGTGTTGTTGAGCTGGGTGTTGTGAGAAAAAAGTGTCCACCACTGGTCTTAAGGGGCCGACTACAGCGATTTCTGGAGCTAGCATTGGAATCGTTTTCCACTGGGCGAAGAAATGCGGCGACGATGGTCAGAGGGTCGATCGTAAGAGCGGGAAGGGGGAAAGAAGAAGGGAAGGAAGAGGTTTGGGTGAGACTCATAGGAAGTCTGTGGGATACGAAAACGATTTACGAATTTCCCAAAAGTAAAACAAATGACACCGGGGAGAAAAATTAAGTCGAAAGAAAACTGGAAGAAAAACATTCACAAAAGAAAATCCGAGAGATCGCTCGGAGACCCCAGAGGCAGACGGTTTCAGGCTTCGTTGCCTCTCTCTGGCCATCTCTTTTTATTGCACGATATCTCTTTCGATCTCCCTCTGTCTCTTGCATCTCCCTCTCCTTGATCTTCGCTCTCTTCGGCCCCCTCCTTCGCCTCCTCTTCCGATGTTCATCTTGCGTGCGACCCGCACCGCAGGCTCCACTCGCTTCGTTTAACTTTTCTTTTCTTGTCTGCATGCTCTTTCTCCCTCTGGTCGACCGTCGTCCCTCTCCCTGTCTCTCTCTCTCACTCTGTGTCTTCCACAACCGACCGACCACTAGCGGCTGCTTCTCATTTTCTTCGGCGTTGTTTTATGCTTCGCAATAACAACAATAATAACAAGAGCCACAACAACTTTGAAGAAACCGTTTTCTAGCTGAACGCGAGCGGATCGCCAGGCGACGATTTAGTTCTGAGTTTGGTTTCCCGCAGTTCGGATCGAGCGAGGCTGCGACAACGATTGCCGAGGACTGAGATCGAGTTCGAGAAAGACAACGAGATTGACATCGACTACGAGAAAGACATTTACATCGAGATTGATATCAAGATCAACATCGAGATTGACGTGAGATCAGGACTCAATCTGATCAGCGCGGATTCGCGACCGATCGTGAAGCTTCCTCTTGAAGTTTTTGACGACTCGCGCAGTTGGACTCCTCGAAAAGTGGAGAAGCAACGTCGCGAGGTCAAGAGAGACGTCTCCTGACCTTTCATCGGGATCCGTATCGTCGTCATCTTCATCTCTTTCGTCATCGTCCACCTTCATCTCACCAGTACCGCGACCCCAGATCGACCCAAGCCCGAGGATAATGACCATGACGACCCCTTGAGACCACGAGGTCCAGCTCGACTCGAACCACAGAAGAAAGCGAGGTCCGAAGAGTGCGATTGAGGAGAAGAAGAGAAGGCAACAAAGAAAGAATAAAAGAAAATAAAAAGAAAAATAAGAAAACAACCAAGAAAAAGAAGAAAAGGCAACTGCGGTCGCACTAGTGAAAGTGAAAGTCCTCTGAGCCAGTTTCAGCCGCGTGCAATTACAGTTCATTTCGGTCCCAATTGTGATCGTGTGTGTGTGTGTGCGGTCAATTACAAAAAAATACGCAAATTACAAAAGTAAAAAAATACGCAAATTAAATAAAAAGTACGCTATTTAAATACGAAATACCGAAATAAAAAAGAAAATTCACATATTAAAAAGAAAATAAAATAAAAAAAGAATACAAAAAATAGTTAAACAAAAGATATAATAAAAAAATAAATAAAATAAAACACAAACAAAAAATAAATAAAACCAAAAATCGCTCCAAATCAACGACTGACCACGAGAAGATGCCGCTTCGCCGTCGCTCTTCCAAGAAGGACACGTGGCTGAGAAACCTCTGCCAGCCGCTGCTCGGCCTCAGTCTCAGCCTTTGTCTCGGCCTCTGCCTGCAGTTCGACGCCGGCAGCGGGCTCGCGTATCCGACGGCCCAACAGGAGCACGATCTGCTCATCCTGGACGCCCTGTCGCGTCGCAGCGGCTCCGGCGGCTCCAGTTACTACGGAGAGAACTCGGTGATGGAGATGCTGGCGAGAAGTATAAAAGACAACAACAACACCATCCATTGGAAACCACTCCACATCCCACCAACCCCTTGTCGATGATCTCCATAAACCTTTTCATTGACTTCTCTATTGACCTGTCCATCTTTCTCTTTCCACGCCCCAAGACACACCCCCTGCCTTCGGGGTAGCGGTTCCCGACCAGTGATCGCGCAATGCTCGGCTGCTCTGCGCGAGTATTGAACTTCAGCCGAGTCCGACTGCGACCATGGCGGCCACCGACGCCCACAATCTCGAACCCCACTCTTACTCTAACCCCCTGAGAGACTCTCTCGATCCCCATCAACCACTCGCTCCCCATCAACCACTCGCTCCCCCACAAACCATCCCTCGATCTCCAACCCGCCCCAAAACGACTCGCTTTGAGCCTCTCAGTTTCCTTTTATTCCATATTTTTAATTTATCATCCTTACTTTACGTTTTTTCTAACTTGTATTTACATTTAAATTTTATTTTTCTTACATATTTATTTTTATTTCCATTTTTTAGTGTACTTGAATTTCTATAAATTATATTTTGTATTTTTGTTTTCATTACTTTTATTTTCCTAACTTGTATTCTTATATTTTATTTTATTATCTTTTCACGTATTTTTATTTATATTACATGTTTTTCATTTTTCTTGCACACATTTTATTTTCCATTGGTTAATTTCTTTCTTTATATTGTATTTCATTTTCATTATTTGTATTTTTATTTCTTTTGTTTGTATGTTTATTTTCATAACTTTTATTTTTATTTCCATAACATTTATCTGTCTTTTCCTTACTTGTTATTCTCTTGTAATTTTATTCTCCGGACTTGTATTTCAAGTATCTTTACTTGTTTTTTCCCTTTATATGTATTTTTTTTTTTTTATATTATGTTTTAATTTATTTTAAATGGTTTTAATTTTTCCTTACTTGTATTTCTATTTTCAATATTTTTATTTACTGTTTTTCACTACTGTTATGAATATTTATGTTCGCCTAAGATCCATTCATACAACTCTAATCTGTTTCTCCTTTTTTCTTTTCTTCTCTTCCTCCCACTCTCTCTCTCTCTCTCTCTATTCCTCTACCACGACGTCTCGCTCGCTCACGTGGCGCGTTGTATCGTTCCAGTGATTCCGCAGACATGCCGCTTTCGTGGCCACAAGTTCGAGTGCGGGCTCTCGATCTCCTGCGTTCTGGGGGGCGGGAAGCCGCTCGACCTCTGCTCCGGCGGCATGATCTGGTCCTGCTGCGTCGACAAGGAGCTCGAGCCGGAGGATTCGCATGCGGGCCAAGTGAACAACACGAGTGAGTATCGTCCGTCCGTCCGTCCATCCGAGGAGAAAAACCGCTCCGATCGTCGCCTGACATTGCGTGTCTGAGTGTGCGATTGTGTGTGTGAGGATGGGATTTTTTATTTATTTTTTTCTCTGCGATTGCCTTTGAGGTTGGGTGAGTAAGTGTGTGTGTGTGTGTGTTTGTGTGTGCAATCGATGCGCCGTTATGCAATCCGAGCAAACAATTCAGCACTAAATTAGACTGCATTTCAAAATGACAACTGCACAGCAACAACAAGAAAAACAACTCAATACAACAACAAGAACAAAAACTGCAGAATACAAGCCACAACAAACACTGCAACAACTGCAAACAGAGAGGAACAAAACAATTGCACACGACGTCACATGCAATCGACCCATGCGATTTAGGCAGGGGTTCCCAACCGTGTCGACCATTGACTTTTTTTTATATATACATACTTTAAAGTTCTGAATTGGATTAAATTCTTTAATATTTCTTTAAATATCAAAACTGTATCCCATAGTTAAAAATTTGTTTTCTAATTTAATTCCCAAAATTAAATAAAAAACATCAAAATTTAATTTTTTGAATCCTATTTTTTTTTTCAGTGTTTAATATATTGCATTTCAATGTTGTGAATTGGATGTAATTCTTCAAACTTAAAAAAATATTTTTCAAGATCTTTAAATTAAAAAAATGTTTTTTTTTTGGCTTATTGTTTAATACTTTAATATTAAAATTGAATTTTTGACTGGATTTAAATATTCTCAATTTTTCATATTTTTTATTTAGTATTTTATATATTTTTACTTTTATTTGTATATTAATAATTTATTTAATTTCCTTTGCATTTTCAATGTTATTATTTTCGTCGAACTCACTTATTTAAATTACACAATTGGGAACCCCTTGACTGCAAACAAATGCCAATTGTTATGTTGTTATTCTTGTTGCTTCCTCTCCAACCGCCTCGAGGGTTTTTCGTTAATCTTTCGGTCGGTCGCTCGCTCAAGTTTGGCCAATTTCAGTTTGGAGGTGATTTTCGAATGCTTCCTTATGTGGAATCAAATGCAGCCGCCACAACAACAACAACACAAACATCGACAACAACAACAACAAATAAAATAACGTATGAGAATTACTGTTGTGCTCTGATTATTTTAATGCGCTGTTGTTGTTACTGTTTTTGTTTGCTGTTGTTGTGATTTTTATTTTCATTAAAACCCTTCAAATCCAACAAAGAGGAGCAATCAAAGCAGCAGCAACAACAACAAACAGCAGTCGCAATCAAATGAAAATCGTTCTGAGATGATAACAGCAACAACAACAACGACAACAAAATCTAGAGAAAGAAAAATATTTTCCCTGGAAACGGAAGTCGTCGTCTGCGTCTGGTTGAAAACGGAAAATTGTTTCTCATGACGAACATTTTAATTTCACTTTTATTCAAAAACCTCAAAAACAACAACAATAATAACAACAATGACAATGACGATTCGTAAATCTTAATTCTCTCCCCCATATGATGGTGTTGTTGTTTTGTTGCGTCAACCCAAGTGTGAAAATGACGCCGAAACAACGCCGACTGCGACGGGCAACAAAATCATGACGCGGAAACCGAATAAAAGTGAAATTTCTTTGTTTCATTTCGCACCGAAAACAAAAACAATCCGAGAAAAAGTGAAATAAGAAAACAACTCCGAAAACAAGAGCCAGGCAGACGGACAGAGAGACAGAAATACAGAAGAATTGTGTTTAATTCACTTTCGCAGCGAAATATGAAATTACTTCACTCGCATTAAGTCACAGGCGAAGACCGAGATGGGGTGGGGTGGGGCCGACGTGCTAATGAAGGCCTTGGGCGTTACGTCTGCAGCGACTGCGGCGAGACGTGTTTATATCACTCGACCGCCCCACCGTTCGACCCCCTAACCAAAGGTCTGAGGTCCAATTATCCGATCTCCGAAGTTTTCCACCCGTCGTTTTGGGTTCAGAAAGTCGGTCTGGGAAGACGACTTGTCATAAAACGAGGTCTCATAACTAGCCACGGATTTCGTAACTGTCCCCTCGACCATCGATTTATCAGGTGTCCAACTATCTGTCCAACTGTCCGTCCAACTGTTTGTCCAACTGAAGGGTCATTTGCTGCAACCTCTGTTTTAAATTGGATTCATTAGGGGTTTCTTGATTTTTCGCCTGATTTTCGCCAGATTGTCACCTGGGTTAAGTTTAAATCGGATTATTGCGAAACACGAAAGTAATTTCAAAACACCCACCTATTCCTCCTATCGTCCCTTCATCCAACAGTCGTCAAAATTTGGTCTGCCAAACGAAAGATTTAGGCAACGAACTCGTTACGATGGTGCATTGAAACATACAAAAACATTACAATTTATTTAATGCAAATAATAAACAACTCTTGTTCATAAGCATTGCCGCAACTGCTGCGGCGACAATTACAACAAAAATAACAACAACAACAGCAATATGTCATCACCTGCTCGTACTCCACAGGCGACATCATCCACCTGCACGACATCTACCCCGACCTCTCGCTCAACAAGCATCACATCAGCAGCCACGCCTCCTCCGCCTCCTCACCCAGCCACGCCCTCGCTCACTCCTCATCCCACTCGCACTCGCCCACCCACTCCACCTCCCACAGCCACGCCCTCGCCACGCGCCCCCAGCTGCCGCCGCTCCATCACTACCCGAGTCACGGCGGCAGCAGCGGAGGCGGCGGCAATGGCCACTCGTACCCCGCCACGCCCTCCCTCTACACGACCAGCCGCCCCCACAACCCCTACAAGCCCACCATCTACAGGCCAGGCTCCGGCGCGAGCACCACCAGCAGCTGGGAGCACGAGACGAACCACCTGGGCCTCGGCCTCGGGGCGGCCACGACGACCACCGGCATCACCAACCACCTGGACAGCTTCTTCGACGTCGACCCCTCGCCGCACGCCGCGCTCGACGGCCGTCCGCCGCCGGAGCTGCCCCACGCCCAGGCCTTCGCCGTGGGAAACGTGCTGGACCTGAACGCCGGCGAGGCAGCCGAGGACGGCGGCTACAGCAGCTACAACGATGGATCATATCGTCCTGTGCCGGGTACAGCCGCTGACTTCATTTCTCTCTCACGCTCTGAGGATTCTTATAACTCTCTTTGAGACCTCTTTATGTCCTCTTTGAGACCTCTTTGAGTCTTCTCAGAGACCCCCTTTGAGGCATCTTTGAGCCAATCTTCAGTAGTCTCTATCCTGGTCTCTCAATACTCTTTCACCTGCACCGCCTTCGCTTCTTCGGGACACCAGTTGCACTTTTATGTTATTCTTACACTCTGTTTCACTCTCTCACTCACCTTCACTCTTTCAGCAGCACCGTAGATCTATCATTTGTTCTATTTCTTATTTTCCACCCACTTTCAACAACATCAACTGATTTTTCTCCCCCTCTCACATTTTCAGGCTGCGGTGAAGTCTTCACCCGCTCCAACCGCATCGTGGGCGGCCATTCGTCTGGCTTCGGCTCTCATCCCTGGCAGGTGGCGCTGATCAAGAGCGGATTCCTCTCGCGCAAACTCAGCTGCGGCGGCGCGCTCATCTCGAACCGCTGGGTGGTGACGGCGGCTCACTGTGTGGCGACGTAAGCAATGAAATCAAAGACCCAAGACAAAAATAAAAAATGTTTTTAATTACTCCGCAGCACCACCAACTCGAACATGAAGATCCGGCTGGGCGAGTGGGACGTGCGCGGCCAGGAGGAGCGGCTGAACCACGAGGAGTACGGCATCGACCGCAAGGAGGTCCATCCGCACTACAACCCGGCCGACTTCAAGAACGATCTGGCGCTGATCCGGCTCGACCGGGCCGTCGTCTACAAGCAGCACATCATCCCCGTCTGCCTGCCGCCGCCGGCGACGAAGCTCGTCGGCAAGATGGCCACCGTGGCGGGCTGGGGGCGGACGCGGCACGGCCAGAGCACGGTGCCCTCGATCCTGCAGGAGGTCGACGTCGAGGTGCTCTCGAACGACCGCTGCCAGCGCTGGTTCCGCGCCGCCGGCCGCCGCGAGACGATCCACGACGTGTTCCTCTGCGCCGGCTACAAGGAGGGCGGCCGCGACTCCTGCCAGGGCGACTCCGGCGGCCCCCTGACGCTGTCGCTCGACGGCCGCAAGACGCTGATCGGCCTCGTCTCGTGGGGCATCGGCTGCGGGCGCGAACACCTGCCGGGCGTCTACACGAACATCCAGAAGTTCGTGCCGTGGATCAACAAAGTGATGGCGAACGACAGCGCGTAGGCGGAGGGGGGCTTCTTCTTGTTTGTCTACTTCGCCTCCAGATTTTCTTCGTGTTGCCACGTGATTCCTGTTCAACTCGGGGTAGCTAGTGTTTAAGCCAGGGGACCCGGCCTTCGGAGTCCTTCGTCCTTCGAGCATCCATCCGATCCATTCGATATTTATTCACCCGCAGCTAGTTTTAACGACGTATTTAGTATTAGTAACTTATGCATAGGCTAGGCAACCACTTTTGTAATGCAGCGAATGGAAATCGTTTCATTCGCCTTTTGTAAATAAAATGTTAAACGAAAGCAGTAGGTGTTTCTTTATTTTCCATTTTATTTTTTGCCACATTATTGCGACTGGGATATCGACGACGGAGTTTAATGCGGTTCGGTTGAGAAAAATCAATCAACTGACTTCAGAATCTTGACTTCTAGCCTTTTATACCCAATTCTATTTACTGCTCTCAAAAATAATGACATTTAATGAAATATTATTTAACGCAACGGACTTCAAAAGGGCGAAGTGATAATTGATGCATAAACAAGAATATTTTATATGCAATTTACTTTTTTTTCAATATATTCTATTGATGAATGTTCTGAACCCGTCGATGCTAATGTTTCCCACATGCCGAAAATTTAAGAATCAGCCTCGCTTAAGGAAGAAGACGAGTTTTTTGAGGCCTTGGTCCTTACAAATAATATAAAAAGTTTCAATTGGAGCTTAGTTAATCTATAGAGCATACTTTCAGGCCACATCGAAAATTCTCAGCTATGAATCCTGTAAATTGAGAACGACTCGAACGAACGACAACGTTGCCTACTTTTAGGTTTCATGATCGTTTTATTCCAGACCCAAACCTTCATCGAGATCAACACCCAAAACATAAGAGAAAGAGAGGAAGCGAAGAGAGAATAAATAGTTTCTCCCGCTCTCTGGAAAAACATCGAAAAATGTCAACATGGCCATTTGAAAATATCCAGAGTTCCCCCGTTGTTTGTTCTTCCGCTCAATGGCCCAGCACTTGGTTTTGTTTCTTCCATCTTTGTTGACATTTACTTATCATAAATCCCAGACGTGAAGATGGGACGACGATCGTTTGGACAGAGCGATAGACAGACAGACAATTCGGCGGACACACAGTTGGCCTGCAACAAGTGGCCGAGTGACGTCGAGCGACGTCTGGCGGCGGAGGAGGTCATTCAACCATTTCTGTCACCTCCAACAAAGGCCTACCGAGGCACAGCTGTTGCTCCAGAACCCGATCGGGCTCCACAAACAATCCACATAGACAGAGAGAGAATTCTTCCTTCATTCTCTTCTCTTGGCCGCACTCTCTTCAGCCTCTCACGAACTCGTTTTAAACAGATTCTCACGACGAACGCGATGGTTTTCCGTGCTTCCGCCTGTCGACGACGTGTTTGGAACGTGCGTGTGTTCTTTTTGTTTGACAACAAGATTCTGATCACTCTCTTAAATACATACATACACAAGGTCTTCGTCGCGGCGAAGAAGGGCGCCAACCTCGGTAGAATCCCTAATTAGTTGGCTTCCGGTCTCGGCCCGGGTTCGAGGAAGAAAATTAAAAGTAAAATTTTTATTGTCATCGCAACGGAGAAGGAAATTGCCCGAGAGTGAGTGAACGAGGGACTGAGAGTGAGTGAAAGAGGAGACACGAAAGGGTCTGAGTGAAAGGTGCGAAGTGATATGAAGAGTGAGACGGAAACTGCCTTATCATCTTCATTCAACACTTGTTGCATTGATGAAAGGCTGCGACGATGGAGGAAATCTTTCCTCGTTCTTTCTTTGTATCATAATCTCATGTTAATTAACACCATAACGATGTTGATTTAGGATGCATCATCATGAGAATTTCAATTTAATTAAGTCCTTGTTTTCCATCACCTCATCACCATTACTATATAACTATATAGAGTGAAATTGTAGTCATAAAGTAGAATAAAAATTTAACTACTTAACTTAACCCTTCACCGTGCATTTCGAATTCCAATGACACACGGGCGAATTATGAAAAATAGCTTCGGAACAATGACGCAAAACCGTTCCACAATCGAATGTGAATCACCTGATTTTTATGCAAAAAAGTGTTGTAACACTTTATTTTCTGCGCCGCTTGCCGAAAACAACAGAAAAACTTTCTACGACGAGACATTTTTGGTGACTCAGTTCTTCCTCTTCTTCGCACTTTCGTTTTTCAGCGCGCTCACTTGGGAAGCCCTTCCCTTCCCCGCCCCCCTGACCGACCACAGATCGTAGTCAAATCGACAATTAACGAGGAATCATTTAATTTCAACAGCAAAATCAAAAATACTGCCCGGCCCTCGGTCGCTAATGGGTTGATTGATTAAATGCTAAATGCCCGTCGATCCTTGCTCGCCGTGTGTCAGGTGCGACAACAAAAACAACAACCACAACACCAGCGATAAACACAACAACGCCATGTGTTAGAACGAGAACCGATCGCTCTTAAGCCGCTCTCTTCACGACTGCGCTCTCGCACTCTCTTTCGGGCCCGACTCCCATAAGTTCCACATGTGGATCGTGTTCTTGTGCTCTCCTCCTCCTCTTCTTCTTCTTTTTCGTACGTCGAAGTCTTACCAATTGGCCGCTGACCAAAGAACTGGCTGCGCTCGTCGTTTGGTTTCAGTTGGCGAGGAACGTCTTCAGTGTCAAGGTCTCAAGTTCAGCAGCCGCAGCCGCAGCAGCACCACCAGCAGCAGCAGCCACAGTCGTCTCAGGCCACGATTCGAGGAGGCAGCTCACAAAAGTCTCAGATCTTGAGCGACGCGTGCGGAGTTCGTTGCGTTTTCGCCAACTAAAAAAAAAAACTACCGCCTTCTTCGCCGACATTTGCGTCGATTTTAACGGATGAACAAGTGGTGAAAAATATTGAAAAAAGTGTTGCTTTCAATGAAGGTGAAAAATCGTTCCATCAAAAATAAGCGTTCATCTTATTTTATTATAGTTTTTAATTGAAAAAGTGTTTCACGAAAGTCGCTGCAAGTTTGTGTCTTGAGTCTTTTGTTTGTTTGGCTTATAATTCTTGTGGAGTAGAATCGATCGATCATCATAGTGCAATGAGGATAAGAGTTATTGAGGAATATGAAAGGAAGAATGAACGACAAAAACATCTAAATCAATGTTTTCTTGACTTGAGAAAGTAACTTTCGTCGGAAATCTTTCCTTTCAGTTCAAGCAAAGAACTTAAGTTTCAAGTTCCAATTGAATTTCCGTTTTTTCTGATATGCCTCTCCTTCTTATTCAAACAATTTCATAAATGTTTCAAAAATCAGAACTCTACATCCAAGCTAAACCTCAAAAAAAAAAACATTGCAGGAAGCGAATTCGCCGAAACACGGCCATCGTCCGAGCGGGTTCGCTTCCCGAGTCTTTCGTTTTCTGCCCCATTCGAGGCCCCAACGTCGACGTCTGTCAATGGAATCGGACACCGAATCGAATGCATTTTCGACCCGACTCCACTCGTGTGCGATGATTTTTATCAATGATTTAAGGCGAGAGTCGAAAATCCCCGAATCTCCGACAGCAACAGTGACGACAACAACAACGACAGCAAAGACAACAACTGAACGACGGACGGACGGCTGACAGAACGAGTTGCAAAGAAAGAAATTTTAAAATTTCCTGCATACAACTCACACTCGCACACACATTCACACTCATGCACGCACTGCGCGCTTATTAAAATCATAATGTGAAAGCGCGCTGCCGCGTCGTGTTGCGTCGCCTCCCGCCCCGCCCACTCTCACCGCCCTCTCTCGTCATTGTCGCCGAAGTCGCTCGGAGCCACTCGGCACGGTAGCGCTCGGACACCTTCGAGGCGTCGGCGTCGCCGTCGGCAGCGCTGCCGAAGCCCAAGTCGCGACTTCATTTGAATAAATGTGAATGTGGCCTTAATCAGAACCGTTATACCCGCTGCTGTCTGCGTGTGTGTGTGAGTGTGTTTGTGTGAGCGTCGTCGCAAACGCAAACGACAAAGCAAAACAAAAGCGCGCTCAACGCCGTCCGCGTCGTCGTCGTCGTCGGCGCTGCCTCCGCCTGTCAGCCGCGTTTGTAACGATTTCTTTCACTCCGACGAGTGCTTCGTCCGTGTTGGCCGTCAGTGTTGTTGTTGCTCCTCTTCTTCTACTTCTTCGTCTTCTTTTTCTTTTTCTTTTCCTCCTCCTGCTTCATCGCCTCGTCAGTTGCTGCCGTCGTTCTTTGGCCACAAGTGAGCTCTTTTCTCTTTCTGGCTGCTTTTTGCTGGCCTGCTCGCCGTCTTTGTTTTCTTTCTTTCTTCCTTCCTTCGAGGTTCTTTCAACCGCTGGCTTCGCTGGCTGCGTCGTCCGCATCGGCCGAGGCTGCGTTCGAGCCGGAGCTTTGGAGCAGCAGCCGAGCCGAGCGCCCATCTTCGCCGACTGCGTCCGTCCGTCCGTCCATCGGTCGGTCGGTCGGTCGGTCGGCTGGCCATTAAGTCTGAGTGGTCGCCGCTTCTTTATCTCCGGCTCAGTTGCTGTTATAATTTCGGTTTTGGCTGACATGCCGAGCAGCGGATAAAATTGGAATTCTAAGTTTAACTCGGCTCTTTGTTTTCGT
Source organism: Coelopa frigida (assembly GCA_017309665.1). Taxonomy (NCBI): domain Eukaryota; kingdom Metazoa; phylum Arthropoda; class Insecta; order Diptera; family Coelopidae; genus Coelopa; species Coelopa frigida. Next base: position 35,449,039 of record CM029562.1, on the reverse strand, counting down.
ACTTTGTTTCTCGAATCGGTTCTCTTCGATTTCGATTGTATTGTTATTTTTTGTTTTCGATTTTGATTTTCCATTATCGAATCGTATCGTATCGTGTGGCATCGCGTCGTGCTCCGCGCTGTCGGTGGCTCGTTTGCTTCCTGCTCGCGGTCCCGGCCGAATCTTCGTAATTTTCGGTCGCTGCGCCCAACCCGTTCCAGCCCGCAACAAGTGGTCGTTTATCATCCGAATGTAAGAAGGTCTTCCATTGTTTCTGTTCTGTCGATCGTCCGGATCGTACTCGAAGTGACGGCTAATTAAGCAGACACGTGAGTCGAGAACTCCAGCGGATTCGAGGAGTTACAAATGACTCATCAAGTGGGCTCGAGTGTGAAGTTCCATCGATCGCTAATCAACGTGATCGGAAACCGATTTGAATTGGGCCACCGATTGTTGGCTCCATCGCGCGACCTCTGGGCAGCTTCTTCGGAAACCCAATGCACCTGACGAGATTCGTGCTTTGGGTCGATGGCATCGAGTTCGTCGCTTCAGTCTTTCGTTTGGCTTCAGTTCCCCACTTCGGCTTAATTTCATTTTAATTGTCCTGCCTGTGGAATCGACTGATCTGGGGATTCCATGATTTCAACGAAAAGAGATTTAGGTTCACTTGGGATGCTCTAGGGATTAACCTCTTGATATTTCCTGTTGTCTTAGGCTTCACATTTTTCACTTGAAAATTATGATAATTTGCAAGAAATTCTTCTCATGGAAATTCTTCTTTTGATTCCAAGTTCCCTTCTTTTGTTTTCCCCACCCTCTGACTGAAAATTGAGATTTTCTCGAAACTCTCACGGAAATTAAATTCTCTTCTGAAAATTTTAGTAAAAGCTCACGATTATTAGGAAAAACTTAGGAAGCAAATAAACAAACAAACAAAAATTTAAATTAAAGGAAACACGAAATTACTTGCAGCTGGGAAAATATTCCATAACAACAGCAACAATAACAAAAAAATCAAATAAAAACTAACAGTGAATGCAAAAAAAGAAAAAAATCGAAAACCCAAAAACAAAATGAGAAAATAATAAAAAGAATTTCAAGATAACAACAGGAAGAAAAACAAAAACAAAGAACTCAAGCCATAAAAGAGAAAAGTTTAAGAAACTCATTAAAAATCCCAGCATTAGAAATGACCTAAAATAACTGAGAAACAACAAAAACAAAAAAAAAACCACAAATTACAATAACAACAGCAACACAGAAGCTGAAACTGAAGCTGGATCTAAACCCAAACCGATGCTAAGCCAGCCGTTAATGCAGACGTTCGCGAGTGTGTGTGTCTCAGTTAGTGTCGGTGTCTGAGTGTTCGTGTGTGACTGTTCGTGTGTGCATGAGTGGTCTAAAGTGAGTGAACCAACTAGCCGAACTAGCGGCCAGAAGCAACAACAAGAACAACAACATCGTCGGCGGAAGCAACTCCGAGGTGGAGCTCAATTTGGAAGCCGAAGAAATCATCGCCGAGGCGTTGCTCGAGCAGCCGAATACTTTCTACGATTCTTTCCCCCAACAACTACAAAAAAATACAACAACAATTTCTACTCCAACAAGAACAACTTCTACTACAACAACGACTACTCAAAACTACATCGACAAGAGCAAATAAAACAACTATAATTATACCACCAGCAACAGCAATAGCAGCAGCAAGAACGACAACAACAACAACAACCACAAGTCAAACAAGCACATTAAGTTGGCAACACGCAGCTCTTCTCCTGCTTGATTTGGATTCTTCTTCTTCTTCTTCTACATCTACTCCATCCCACCGTCGTCGTTTGAACAATTATTTAAATTGCTCGCAAGCGACAGCAACAGCAACAGCGAAGAACGTTTTCTTATTTTGCTCTTCCGTTGCTGATGCAGCGACTCCTTCTGCACCGAGTGAAACTAACTGCAACAGCGGGATCTTGTAAGCTGCAACAACAGCGACAACAGTAAGGCAACAACAATAACAATAAAACAACTACAAAAACAACAACTGTGGCAAAAAAAACCACTCGCAATTGATTCCGAATTCCGCAGCCGCAGCAACGTGAAGAAGTTGCTGCAGAGTCGCCTCCTTTTAAGCCGCTTAGCTTATCAACAACAACAAAAAACAACAACAGGAACAACAAGAACTGTAACAAACGCATCACAATCCAGAGGAGCAGCAACAGCCACCAACATCACAAGAACAACAACAACAACTATATCACAATAACAACAAAAATAAAACGATAACAACATCGATATCATCCACTTGAACGGCAACAACAAAAACCAGGCTTACAAGTGCTTCTTCGCATGGTGAGTCTCGAGCCTCCTCAGATTCGATCGTCCTTTTCGCTCCACTTCTTCTCCTTCTTGTCCTCTTCTTCTTCAACTTCACCTCCTCCCTCACCTTTGTTCAGCATCACCTCCTTCCTTGACTTCTTGTTCTGATTCTCTTCACCTCGGCTTCTGCTGCCTTGACTTTGGTCTAAAAGTGGTTTCCCTCCCTCTCTCTCTTTCTATTGGCATAGTAAGTTTTTGCTTTGGATAGAGGAATCAGATTTTTCTGCACTTGGGGTTCTTCCAGTTGTTGTTGCTGGCATCACGAGCCACTCGCAAGCCAGGCTATTAGATAATTATTCGTCGGAGGATGCTCAAAGTTCGTTGCTTCAGTCTTTCGTTTCGCCTTGCAGCAGGTGGATATCGAAAGACTAAAAGGAGAGGAACTGGGATTTCTATGAGTTTTATTTTCTGCGATTTCTTTCAAACTCAAGTTGCACTTCGATATTCTCTCATGACTATCAGAAGGAATCTCCTGAGCAACAACCACAAGAACGATAATTACAACGATCGCACAGTGGTGCCAATCACCGCATCTTCATCGCGATGGCCTCTGCATCCAATTAACGTCAATCCGATTTAATTGTTCTTCGCCACATGCTGATGTGTTCGCCATATTTTCTTGGATGGTGTGAGTGAGGTGGGTGTCGCTCGTGCAATTAGTCGACGCACGAAGCATGGCCGCAGAACGCGTTGCAGACATCGACACCATCGCCATCTGATTGCGCCGATGCCGCCCTCCCGGCGACGCTAATGAGTGCGAAACCTCGCCGAACGCAACCTTCTTCTGTCGGCTCCACATCAAGCTCAAGTTCTTCGCCAAAACCGCACAGCTGAACTAATGACCTAAGTCGACGTCAACGTCTCAGTCGACGCCGAAAGTTTCTCCCCATTCGCAGACGGTTTTTTTTTCCATTTTCGCCCGCCAACAAAAGAAGAAAAAGCTTCTGTCGCTTTTTGGAAATTTTTTGCCAAACCTTTTGACTTCTTTTATTAGTCGGCTTTGGGAATTTTTATGTTCCTTTCAGTCGATTTTAAATGAAAATTTATTTCAGCATCCGATGCTTTTTGGCAAGTTTCGTTTCATTTCCTTTCCTTTCTTTTTGTTTCTTGTTTTTTTATTGTTATTGTTCGGGCTCTTCTTCTCGTTTCTCGTTTGGAGTCGTTTCTTGCTCTTTAATTATGATTTTCACTTTCCTTCAAAATAAATATTTAAACAAAACCAAAGCAGCGATTGTGTCTGTTTGTCCGTCCATCTGTCTGTCTGTCTGTCTGTCTGTGTGAAACTTTCGCTTTTTTCGAACCATTCTTGTAAGAAACTCACTCGCAACAACAACAACAGCAACAACATAACCATCTACAAAAGCAACCGAATCGAAAACTAATTATGAAATTATTACGAATTTCACTTTTTATGTCGCTCTCCATTGTCGGCCGGCATTTGAGCGCTTGAAGAGACCTTTGAGTCGATGGAAAAAATCAAAACATTTTGTCAGCGACGCATCACAAAGTCGTCCGGAAGAAAGCTCTTTAGGAAAGCCATTAGTGGCCGTTGTCGTCGTTGTTAGTTTTGTGTTCATTGTGGTTGTTGTATTAATTTTGGTTTTTGTGTTCATTTTCGTAGTTGTATTCATTGTAGTTGTTGTGCTCATTGTAGTTGTTGTTCTCATTGTGGTTGATGGACGAAGTGTGCGAGGCGAAGATCGGTTTCAATCTCTGATTCGAACGAGCTTTGCTGAAGAATTAATTAATTGCAATTTGTCTCCGAGACATCTCCGAATTCGCTTGATCTTCGAAATTATCGTGTTCTAATTCGAGGCATCCGAGGTTGACCCAAATGCAAAGTTCTTGAAGTCATGAATGAGGGCTTCTTCTTCTTGTTGTTGTTGTTGTTATTCCCTCTGGCCCATGCTAATTTGGGGCTGTCATAAATTTTTGACAACGACAGCGACAGCAACAGCAACAACGAAGCAGATGCCAATCGATGGGAATGGTGTTAATTCGCACGATAAACACGGGAACGTGACCCACATTCGCAAAGCAAATAATCAAAATGAAGAATCTTACGAAGAAGAACAACAACATCGAAATATTCACAACAACAAAATGTAGTCACAGCAACAAAACATTCAAAACCATGTTCGATAAGGAATTTGGAAGCTCGAGAGATCGAAGAAATTCAAGCTCATATCGACATCGGATGACAGTTTTGAAGATACTGCAAACAAATCATCGGAATTTCTGAAATTTCTCAGGTGTTTGGAAAAATAGAAGCCGAAATTTCTGAAATTTCCTCAAGGCTGGTAAAATAAAGCTGACATTTCTCAAGCCATTGGAAAAACAGAAGAGGAGAGATTTGGTGTGGGAAATTATTCTACATTGAAAGAAACTTCCTCTGGCTATCAGCATCAATGATCGGGAAATGAAAGCCCATTAAATGCACTTCATTCTCGAGAGAAAACCTCGAGCAAATAAAATGCCATTTAACCGAGCGACAGGAGGAGAACAGTTAGCATGCAACTAAAAAACAATAACAACGACAAAAACACCAACAACGTTGACGACTTCTTTGTCAGCAACTGCATTTAAAGTAAATGAAATACCTTTAATTGCTGGGATAAATCTTGCTGACCGACGGACGGATGGACAGACGGATGAAGCGATGAGGAAATGTTGCTTTTTCGTTGCTGCTGGCGCTTGACAACCGAAGCAACGAACGACAGAGAAACAACAACAACATATACAACATTGTGAATATCTTAGAACACCGAGATCACTTTGCTTCAATGGACAGGAGGAAGGATGGACAGATGGAGGGAGGGTTGGACAGGCGACCGCTCGGAATGTTGCACAAAAATGTGGCTGCAGTTCTGGTTCTGAGCTGTCTCCATGGGCAATGTTGATGTTTGTTGTAATTTGTGTTGCTGTTGTTGTCGTCATTGTTGTTTCTGCTGTTTTTGTTGTTACTGTTGTTGATGTTTTTGTTGCTGCTGCTTGTGGCCAATGGTCAATGACCGTATTACGCAACAAGAGCACAAGAGAATCAGCTGCCGATCATTTCTCCATCGATTGAATTACAGCTACATTTGCTCTTGTTGTTGTCTTTTTTTTCTATTGTTATCATCATTGCTGTTGGTGTAATTATTGGTACTGTCATTGTATTTATTGTTTTTTTGTTGTTGTTGGTCAATGTTGTTGTTGCTATTGCGGTTGGTCATCATCATCCTCATCCACTCGTCGCCGCCACAAACACTTTTTCGATACCAAGAATCGTCATCGAGACAACGATCTGTCGCTAGAATTGATCAATGAAAGCAGTATTACAACAACAATAGAGAATTGTAACAACACAACAATGTGACAAAGAAGAACAACAACAACAACAAACAAAAACCCAACCAATAACAACAAGAACAACAATAATAAATAACGTAACTCTCATCATTTGTCATCACGATCTATGCTCGCTTTTTCTTTGATTCTGGATTTCTTTCATTTCTCAGTGTTAACGCCTTGGTTGTTGGAATTGTTATTGTTGTTGTTTTTATAGGTGTTGGTGCCTTTTTGCTATTGTCGATTTTTTTTTTGTTGTTTCTGCTGTTATTATTCTGGTTGCTATTACTGTTTTTGTTGTAGCTGTTGTTGGTCGAGACCGTTTTAAGCAGCGGTTGACAGAGAAAACTTTCGTTTGCTCCGCCAAACTGTTCCGTTCTTCCTCTTTTCTTCCCTCTTTTTCTCTCTCTCCTCTTTCTTTCTTTCTTTCTTTCTTTCTCTCTCTCACTCCCTCCATCTTTGCCTTCCTCCTTCTCTCTGGATGCTTTCCCAAGGCCCATGGTGAGCGTGCGAGTTCTTCTTGTTCTTTCTTCCTCCCCTCCCACTCTGGCTCCCCCGGTTCTTAGCAACAATATTGCGTGAGAGTCGCGAGGAACCGTTGCTTTATCAACGCTTCTTGTTCTTCTTCGTGGAATTATGTAACCGCCGGCTTTCGATGCAACGGAAACCCACACATGTCGACGATGGATGATGGCGAGAGGAAGCGACGGAATGTAATGGAAATACGAGAAAGAAGGAAAATAAAGAAAATAAAAAAAAGAAGGAAAATCAAGAAGAAATCCTGAGAAGTTTAATGCTGAGAAATATATCGAGAGGAAAAAAGATTTTTCAAAATTTTTCAAATTAAAACTTCAACTCGATTTTTCGTAATCTCCAATCTCTTTCATCCAACTGCTCCCGATTACGAAGGAACCCAGAGAAAGGAGAAATAGAAAAATGAGGCTTGTCGAAAATTTCACGGAGCACGCGAATAACTTTCATTCTGACCCAGTCTCCGGAGGCCACGAGAGACGCGGCCACACTCCTCTAAGACACCCCTTCACTCCTCCGCACACCCAGCCACCAAATGATGATTCATCCCAATGGAGCCGAGACACCAAAAATCGTGCTGAGCCAACATTTGCATATTCGGTTAAGAACAAGGGCGAGCGAGTTGAGCGGCGAGGGAGAAAGGGATAGAATGTCGGACAGACGACGAGAAGAAAGCAAAATTAATGGACCCAACAAGAACAAAGCCGAGAATTTCATTTTCAATTAGAGGTGCCCCCGAAGTCCAGCAGGGGAGGTCGCGGAGAACCTGTGATTTTGGAATTTCTTGAAAAACGGGCTTGGTTCCGTTCCCCAAAAAGCACACCAATACATACAACAACAACAATAAGAACAACTTCGGGTCGAATAGGAGAAAGTTAAAGCGCCGGTCGCCACCACTGTTTGCAGAAATATTTTTGTAAAATTTATTTATTTTTTATTGGATTTTGTTGTTCCTCCGCTTCTGAGCGACGTTTTGGAAACCAGGTCGTCGTCGTCATCATTGTTGTTATTATTGTTGTCATCGTTGTTGTTGTTGTCGAGTGAGAGAGACGCCCAAGGGTACTTGTTGTTGTCATTATTCGCATACTTGAATTTCGCGCTCGAAAATCAAAAGTGATTTTTTCTTTCGTTTTCATTTTAATATTTACTTGTTTTTTGTTGCTGGTCGTGAAGAACCACAAAGTTTACGAGGTGTGCTCGTTGATGGCCGTTGACAGGTGGAAGATTGTTGTTGTCGAAATTCTGGGGGCGCGCACGTGGTAGAAAGTTTCTTCATTCGACTGTGAATCCCGGTGATTCACATCTGAAAATCTGTGAAATTTCAATACAACAAAGTAATGAAATAAGCGATTTTCATGTGAATTTTATTCCTGTAACTTTTGGCAATTGGATTTATATTTTTTTTATAAATTTCTAGAATTTGAATCGATTTTTTCCACGAAATGTGTAAGCAGAATTTTTTGAAATTTCAATAAATTTTTTGAAAATCATTTGTATGCGATTTATTTATGATTTCTTAAAATGTTTATCGCATTTTATTCGATTTTTTAAGCATTTTAAAAATATTTTATCTGAAGTCAGTTTTTCAGGAAATTACTTTTTTTTAATTTAAAATTTTATTGAGAAAATCAATTTGAGTACCATTTCCTGTATGTGTTTAAAATTTTGTTAGATTTTATTTTAAAAACAAATTCGTAATTTTTTGAAATTTTCTTAGATTATATTTAGAAATTATTTTTAATTTAAATCGATTTCTTAATACATTTTTTTTAAATTTTGTTAATTTTTTTTTTAAATTCCATTTAATCTGAAGCGGTAATGTTATGAATTTTTTGAAATTGTATAGATTTATATCTGAAGTTCGTTTGTTAATTAGTTTGTTCTCTCTCTTGCAGATGGGGACGACATCGCCGCACCACTCGCCGCCACCGCCTGCGCCCACACGATCTGCGGCAGCATCTCCTGCCAGCAACAACATCGTCATGAGCAGCAGCAGTAAGAGCAGCGGCAACAACAACGTCGAGAGACACGCGACCTGCGCAACAAGAACCACGCAGCAGCAACATCACATGCTTTGCCAGCACGCGCTCGTGGCTGCAGCGATCGTCGCTGTCGCCGCTCTGAGTCTGCTGCCAGATGCAGCGCAAGCGAACCCCGTCTTCGTGGACAACCCGAGTCTAGCCCAGTGTAAGTATCTAGAGCGAACCGACCCCCTCCACCACCCGAAAACAAGTGCTTTGTTTGTTTTGTTAATGAAACAAGTCGTCTCAAGTTCTCAACTCGACTCGGCTCATCTCGGGTTCTGGGGCGAGAGCGAGAACGAGTTCTATCGGAGCGGAAGCCATTGAACTTGGAGCAGCTTCTGAAATCCATCCCATTCTCGTCGAAGCCGCTCCGAGCGAGAGCGAGTTCGGCACAGCGTGCGACGCTGACGACTTTTGGCCAAATTTATGGCTCAATTAGTTTGGCAGCGAGCGGTGCAGCCGCGGAGCGATTGCAAGGAAACGATAGGCTTCCGTCCGAGGCCCGGAGGAGCGGATGGAACCCGTTGTAAATGGAGTCCAACGGGGCCCTGGGGGGATTTGAATATTCATTGAGATTGCTCGATTGGGAACGGCGGAGTTCGTTGCTCGACTGCTTCGGAAGAATTGCCCACAACGGCATTGGATTCCGGGGAATCGAGCCCGATTTTCGGAGATGAATTGCAAGATCACATTTACATTCTGAGAAAGCCGGGCTTTCGTATTTGGTGGTACATGAAACCAGTTGTAATTCGAAATCCCGTCCGTGGCCGGTGAGTCACGCCCCACCTCAACGCGACTGACGCAAGCGCCAGCATCGAAATTCGACGACTTTCTTTTCGATCTCGCCGTGGCGAATTCGTGGAAATCGTCCGGAACTTTTCCGGCCGCCCGCATCGAGTCCAGCCCTTCTTCCCATGGCTGGAAATGATACGTGAGAGAAAGTTCAGCGAATTCCGAGTAGAATCAGTTCAGTTCAGATCAGACGCGGAGATAAGCGACAAGATCGGCGATGGGATCTCTACAACAACAACCACACCTGCTTTAAATGACTTTCTGTCGCCGCAAACGAAAGACTCAAGAAACAAACGTGAGCTTGATGGATGAAAACGAAAACCTCGGTGATAAAAACCAATCGAAAAACTAAAATATGTACTGAAAAAATACTGGTAAAGGATTCTTCTCAAAGTACAAATTTCTTGTCTTCGATCACTTGACTTCTGTCAGACATCAATGTTTTTTCTGCGCTCTCCAGACAGAAATAAAAAGTTTGTCATCGGCGCTGAAAAATCGCCGGCTTTCATCAGCTGTATTTGTTGATGATAATGTTGTTTTTGTCGACGTTGTTGTCCATGTTGTTGTTGATGTCTTTTTTGCTAAGTTAAAACAAAGTCAACACTAATTAGACATGGACGAAGCATCGATCACAGCCCGAGACAACAACAGCGAGCAAAAACAACAGCAAAAAAATAACGACTACAGCAACAATGACTACGACAATAAACACAGAAAAACCAGTTTCTTCAAATATTATGGTATTTGTTTTTTTTTGTTCTTTCTTTTGCAAAGTTTTACCAAAAATCGAAGACAAAAAAATGAAGTCAAAAATAATCTTCTAATGGCATGCAGCGAAGCCAACGAACGCACGACATAAAGCAACAACAATTTTCCAACGCCATAAGATGAGCCGAGAAGAACTTGTTAATAGAAACATAAATCGATAGAACTTTACAACAACAACAACAGCCATAAGAACTACAACAAACCTTACGAAAAATACTTCGAGACGACTTTTGTCACGTTTTTCGCTGCTGCGGCGTCGTGTTCTTCGCATTGTTGTTGTTGCCTACATTTCTTTTACATATAATTTACATAAAATTGAGAAAGAGAGACCGAGGAGGAAAACACCAACAACATCGACAACAAACACTACTACAACAACAATAGTAACAACTCTAGAAAACGTCCCGCATCCCGTAACGTGTTCTGTTTAAACACATTTTTTAGGTCAGCACTTGTTGACGCAGCAGTCGACGTCGGCAGTGACGTCAGCGAGAGCGTCGCTGCCCAAACGACGTCCCCAACATTCTTCATTTTTATGAGCGTCGCGTCCGAATTGTTGTTGTTGTTGTTGCTATTGTTGCTGGCGGTTCTGAGTGAATATTCGAATTTGAATTTTCTGCCATCGCCATCGTCGTCCGTCCGTCCGTCTTCCCTGGTGGGTGAGACGAAAGTAGGTCGCGTCGCCAGCATGTGCGCCGACTGCGACGCCGGCTGCGTCGTCCCTCTGCCCTCAGATGCCGGCTGCATGCTAATCCTGCCAGCATTGGAGCAACAATCGTTCGGCGATTTGGGTCACCTCGGCCTGCATTCTTGGACTCGAGTGAGAGCAGGAGCCGAGTTGAGAGAAGCCATTGATTTTCTGCAATAAAAATTTGCATGGAAATCGAGAGAAACGAAGACAGTAGCAATTTCGAAATAAGTTTGATTGAAGGATGTATTGAACATATATCAAGATGGAAGGCGAGGAATTTGCGCCTGAATTGATATCGAGTTATTCTTGCATCTCTCTCCGATGGCATTGCTTCCCATTAAAGACAACTCTCACGACCGGCATGGAAAGTGTATCACTTCTGTCCTTCCTCCTCTTCTCCCCCTCCTTTTTTCTACTGTTTCCTTCTCTCCTCCTCTTCCCTCCTCTTCTCACACTCTCACACCCTGTTCTCCTATCAATTATGAGCAGAATTTTCCTCGCCTCACCTCGCCTGTTTTTGATCGGCGGCCACTCGAGCTGTCACGGAAATCGTAACTCATGTCGCTTTTTATTTGTTTATTTCTCCCTCTCTCTCTCTCTATCGCTCGCCCCTCCCTTTCTTGCTCCCTCTCCTCGTCTCTGTCACTCTCCACTTGGAGTTGATGTTTCTGCTTAAATTGGTGCTTTGTTTAAGTGGCTCTCGTTGGTATTGCTGCCGTTGTTGTTGGTTTCCCTTTCACTTGCTCCGTCTCCGGTTTTTGTTTAACTTTTCTTTTTACAAGCGATTCTCCTGGTCCAAACGCCATGAAATCGTTTGAAAGAAACAGACACACACTCACACACACACACAGCAACAAGGAGGGGAGAAACAAAAGCGATGCGAGGAGCGAAAGAAACACGAAAGAATCGACTGCTTCTTATGGCAACATTCTGTGACCTCAATTGTCGGAGCTCTCGTGCTGCCGTCGTCGTTAATAAGAAAGTTTCGTCGCCGTGGCTGCCACTCGCGCTCGCCTTAAAAGGCCGGCGATTTCGTCGAATTCCCCGTCTCGCTCTGGCCGCGCACGCCTTCGCCCGAGACTCCGAACAAGGCGAAGGATGGCCCAAGCGAGCGTGGCCAAGTGATAGGTGGAGGCAGAGGGCGAGTGGTCGGCGCGATAATTGGTTCTTCTGCTAGAGCGGGGGAGGAGGAGGAGCGGGAGGTCGGCAGCACTTGACCCAATTAGTTTTCGGAGTCGAGATCAAACGCCGATCAATGATTTCCCCAACATCGCGAGTCTTTTGTTTCCGATGCGCCCGAAAATTTGGGATTTCCCAGATGATCCGAGGCCCGAAAATAGTTTCTCAAATGATCCGCAGCAATTTCAGTTTTAATTTGGGTTTCGATTTCCCATGGATGGAGTTCGTTTCTTGAGTCTTTCGTTTTCGCTGCCAAATTTCGGGAAACGATTGGGGTTTTCTTCATCTCCATCTGAGGTCCGATAAGCAGTCGACGGAATTGGGTCAGGCCTGTCAGGGGAGTTCATTCCACCCAGTAAGCAGAACGACAACAACAATTACAATAACAACAATTAGGGGATTCAACAGTGTGAAGAGAACGAGACATAAATTTCCACGGATTTTGACATAATTTACAACGTAATAATTATGTCTGTCCAGAGACGGTGGCAGCAACAGTAGTAGCAACAACAACAACAATTGAACAAAGGCGGCCACTCGGATACGCCTGAAATTGTGATAACAACATTTAGCAGAAGTAACAATAACAACAAGAACTAAAGCAACAACAACAGTGACAACAAGAGAAGCAAATCTCAAGAAACCTCAAGAAAAAAGAAGCAGCTGCGAAAATCGTGTGACACGAGGACGATGAACCCTTCCTCTTCATTATTGCTGCTTTTGAGGTTTTGCTCTTTTTACAGTTGACGTTGTTTTTGTCTTTGTTGTTATTGTGTCTGTTGTTGTTACTGTTATCGTTGCTGATGTCGTTGTTGTTCCCGTGTGCAATGAGTGTGACAGATTGCAGTGGACGAGAGCAAAGAAACAGCAAAAATCGAAGAAGAACGAAAAACAAATTGAAAGAAAATTAAGAGGGAAAAAACTCACTTGAAGCAAAGAACAAAAAAATCAACTCAATGGCATGTAGAGAGAAGTTCAAATTCCTCGGTGGCGCCTCCGCTCGCCTTTGGCTTGGCAAAAAGTCAACTAACGGTTCATTTCGGCCATTTATAAGATTCTCCCATTATTATTTTTATTGTTATTATTTGTGCAATTATTGCCATTTGCAGGCGGAAATTGTGCGAGTCGACTACCGCACGTTGACCGCCACACGTCGAGGATCCGTTCGGCTATTTGCGGCTATAACCGCTGGCGACTACTGGTTCTCCGATTAGGCCGATCAGGCCATGCCACTCATTCGCCTTTCGCAGGCCATTCTGAAACCCCTCGCAGACTCCTCTCAAACTCCTCATTCACCCCCCCCGAGTCCGAGTGAATGTGCGGAATCTCTGCGGTTGCCAGCGATTTGCATCGGTTGACTTTGGCCAGCATGCGGTCCGCATCATCCTGGTCAACGGCAGCCACTCGGTCATGCATCCAGCCTTTCAGCCATACTCCCATCCCCTCAGCCATGCAACCATCGCTCCATCCACTCAGCCATCGGTCCAGCCGCCGCAGCCTCACATCGTGGCCGGATCGCGATCTCTGCAACCGATCGCACATCGATGCCGTTCTCTGACCGCATTTCTCCGGCGAGTTAATAGCGGAATGAAATGCAATGCAAGCCAATTGAACGACGGCCAACGGGTCGGCCATGGCAACGACGGCGACGATGGTTCCGTAGGCAGCAGGATCTGATGGAAAAGAACGCAACGGGTTGAGTGGGGTGGGGTGGATTGACCGACTGATTGCGATCAGAGATCGAGAGGCCGATGGATCAACTTACAACAAGGATTGAAAGAACGATGGATCGAGAGGCCGATGGATCGAGAGGCCGATGGATCGAGAGGCCGATGGATCGAGAGGCCGATGGATTGAAATACCGATAGACCGATAGATCGATGTATCGCATAATTAACCCAGATCGAGGTGCGGCGTCGGGTCAGGAGGGCGCCCGAGGACCGTTTCATGTTCATGATCGTGTCTGAGCTCGTGCCCGAGCCTCGAGTCATCAAATAATCTGGTCGATGGAGAGAATCGAAGTGAGACGGAAACGTTACCCAATTGCCTGAAGGCTCAATATAGGAGATCGACGAAGAAGAAGATCAACGTCATTTCTGGTTGAAGTGAAGACGCCAATCGGAGAATGTCTAGAAGCGAATTCTTCGGACATTCTTTGCAGTTTTGTCCGATGTCAAGACCTTTTCTTTCCCGCTTCCCCGGACTTCTCGGACCTCTCTGTAGACAACGACATGAGTCGGCGAAACCTCGACGAAGGCAACCGTCGAAATTACATCACTTCACGGTTCTTACGTGCGCTTTTTGGAAAATAATTAAAATTTCGCTTTCCGCTCGCGATGTCACGATGACGGTTCTTTAGGATTTCTATTTGGCTTCTTTTCGATCGCTTCGTTCGATCACTCTTTCTAACTGAATCTCTCTCTCTCTATCTTCAACCTCTGTTGTCTCCTTCTCTCTCTCTCTCTTTCGTGTACTTCTAACCTCTGTTGCTTGCGTCTCTTTCACTTCTCTTCTTCGTACTCCGCCTTTCATTCCCTCCTTTCGCTCCACCTTTGGTTCCCGTCTTTCTCTCTGTCTCCAAAGTTGTTGGTGTTTGTTGCTATTGTTGTTGTTGTAGCAGAGGAGCGGCGTCACGCGTTCGCCGGCAGCGACCGACGCGTTCTAATGCCTCATTTTCACCCGTGTTTACTGTTCGGCTAACGGTGCTCTGTGAGCCACCAAATTAGCGTTAAATCGAAGGCGTTAACAAGCGAAAAGCCAGCAACGAAGAGATGTGTAAGCAATTAACTTTGAGTGAAGAGGAAGAAGAAGACGGGAAGAGGAGCAGGAGGAGAAAACAAGACAAGAGGGGAAGAGAAAGCCGTCTTTTGTTTAGTCCCATCGCTCCCTGGTTCCCCGTAGTTTCGCAATATTTCGAACTTTGACTCGAGTTCGTCTCTTGGGTCTTCTGTTTCAAGGTGGGACTTGAAGCAGGTTCTCCTCGACTGGGGCTTGAACTCTTTGTTATTTCAAGAGGTGTCTAATTTTTATCTCTCTCTCTCTCTCTCTCTTTCAGTCCAGTCCGGGCGCAACATCCGCCACCTGCCCTGCATCGTGCGGAAGTCGGGCCGGTCGGGCGTCTGCATGTTCGCCATCGACTGCATCAAGCAGAACGGGACCCACCTGGGCACCTGCATCGACCGCTTCTACTTCGGCTCCTGCTGCCAGATGCCGGTGAGTATCGAACACACACTCTCAGACATTCTCGAGCATCATCACCATGATAACAATATCAACCTCTTCTCTCCCACCCGCCAGGAGGAGACGCCATTCTTCGCCCAGGAGATCAGCGACAACAGCATCGACCAGAACACGATCTCGCACTTCGCCCACGAGTCCACCACGCTGCCCACCTCGGCGCTCTTCAAACTCACCACCGAGGCCCAGGCGCACACACACAGCGACAGCAACGCGACTGCGACGCATTCGGCGGCGACCACCGACAGCGAGACGACGGCGCTGACCACGACCACGCCCCGCACGCCCGCCCCTCCACGGCCCACACTCGGATCGCTGCCGTCGCGCCGCCCGGTAACGGCGACCAACGTCACCCACCACAAGACCTCGCAGTTCGTCGTCCGGACGACGGCGGCCCCGATGAAGCCAGCGACGACATCAGCTCCATCGACGAAGCCGCCGCGCCGCAAGACGACGACGCCGGCGCCGCTGCTGACGACGTTCACGCAGCTGGAGCAGCGCGTCGAGACGACGACGATGCCGCAGAAGTTCTTCACCTTCCAGATCGTCGAGACGACGACGCCGCCGCCGACGGAGCCGACACGCGCCGGCAGCGACGGCGAAGTCGAGGAGGTCGCCACGATGACCAGCGTCCACCGACCGAGGCCCACTGTAGGCAGCCTGGTGACCAGAGCCCCGGCACCAACAACCACCACAACAACAACAACTACTACTACAACAACCACGACCACTCCTCGTCCCCCCACGAGTCGTCCGAAGCCGCCCTCGCGACCACGCCCCGCCACCACGAGGAAGCCGACGCAGACCAAGCGCCCAGTCAAACCGACGCGCCGACCGGTGGGCGTTACCACGACGCCGGCCCCGCCCACCAGACGCCAGCCCCCCACCGCCGCAGAGACGGAGGCAGCACCGGCCTTGACAACGAGGGCCCCGCGCCCCAAGCCGAAGCCCACGGCGGAGATCGTGAAGGTGCCGAAGCCGACGATCGGAGCAGAGACGACGACCTCGAGGCCGGCGCCAACGACGACGACGGCAGCGACGCGGGCGCCACCGAGGCCGACCTCGACGACCCCGAGGACTACACGAAGGCCGCCGACAACAACCACGACGACCACCACAACAACCCCAGCACCAACAACAACTGCAAGAACAACAACAGCAAGAACAACAACGACGACGACAACAACTACGGAGAAAGCCTCGACGACTCGACGACCACCGCCATCCACGACGCGAGCCACGCCCACTCTCACCACGGAGGCGCCAAGGACGACGACCACGAGAACAACAACAACAATGACGACTCCGATGCCGACGCTGGCACCGACGTCGACGCTGAAGCCGGGCCTCGTGACCTGGACGAATGTGGATGGAGAACCGCAGAGCAATGGAACCGTCGACGAGTGGCAACCACGCCCCCCACCCCCAGATTGGGTGCCGGTGCCGACGATCGCACCCGAGGCGAACAAGGGAACGCCGTCCACAACAACAACGACGGCGGCACCTGAAACCAGCGGTAAGATTTTGATTTATAATTACCTTAAACTGACCTGAAAATGTGTTCAAATTCCCATCAAACTCTATTAAAATTCTCCTCCAAATCTCTCCAAATTCACCTCAAACTATCTTAATACTCACCACTGACGTGCACCTCCACAGGTTTCACCACCGAGGGCCCCACCCCCAGCTCCACCGAGAAGATCGTGGTCTCCGTCTCGTCCAGCGTCAGCGAAATGATGCATAAGCCTGAGAGGCCGACCACGAGCGTGTTGACGTCGACCACAACCACGACGACAACAACCACACCGAAACCCACCACAACCACGATGAAAGCCACCACAACTACCACGGCGAAACCCACCACAGCGGCTCCAACAGCTGCCGCCGCAACAACCACGACGTCGCCTTCGCCCGTGGACTCGGAATCGTCGACCAGTGGTGAGACGAGCACTGAGGAGATCACGGGAACCGCCGCCGGAACCGGAACGGGAACCGGAAGCGGGGCGTCAACGCCCATCGACTACTCGACGGAGGACTACAACAGCACCTTGAGCTCGACGACAGCGGCGCCGACGACCTCGCTGGAAGGGGTCGACTACAAACAGAGTGAGTTGAAGGTCGTGGGAATCGAGTGAGAACGAGTTGAGTGGGGTGAAACATGAAAATTATCCAGGTTTTCTTCTAAAGATTGGTTGAATTTTTTTTCATCGAAACAAAACCAAACTAGCATTCGTCTGAGTGGAGCTCCTTCTCTTCTGAGTAAATCTCCACCTCTACTGAGTGAAACTTCATCTCTTCTTTATCCAACATAGGGTATTGAGTGATTTTAAATAGAATCGTGGAACAAAGAGATTAATCTAGGAATCAAGACGGGAATTCATAGAAAACCCCAGTGATTTTTGCAACTCGCAAGACTTCGTTCAACCCATCGGCGAGCCTTCGCAGAGGTGGAGCGAGCGGCCCACAAGAGGTGGAAGGGGGAGGAAGGTAGGTTGGGATAAGGTGCAGCCGTTGCCGATCGGGAAACCTGTTCTCGCCTCATGCCACTAAATCTATTTTTACTCGGCGCAAACACGATTCCCAACAACAACAGCAGCAATAACAATTACAACAATAACAAGGCTTACAACAACGACAAGACTTACAACAAATTGGTTCTACGTCGTGGTCGCCGCATCTTCGGCATCCTGCATCGCATCGCTTTGGTCTCTGCTGCACGACCTCCGAGAAGACAAAGGGTGGAGCAAGGATAGAATTGGGTGAGAGAGGCGGGAGGCAGAAGATATGAAGGAAACCATTCGCATGCCACACGAGCAACACGAGTCGCGGCAGCAGCAGCAGCAACAGTTGCTAATGCTACACGGGGACGAGTCATAAAAACCAAGAAGAGGACGTTGAAGGAAGAACCTCAGGAACCGGGTGGGGATAGGAGATGTAAAGGCAGGGCTCAAGCACAAGCCCAAGAAGAAGAACACGACGAGGTAGGAGAAGAAGAAGAGGAATGTCTTTGTTCGACCTTGGTCGAGACCTTCAGCAATGGAAGAAGACGGCACACGATGAAGAAAAAGACGAAGCTGCAGAATGAAACGAATGATGGAGAAGTAGAAGTAGAAGAAGTGCGCGCATGGGCAGAAGCAATAAAAATGCAACCATTACAACAACAATAACAAGAGCCACCTCAATATTGTCGACGTCGACCACAAGCATTACAACAACCAACAGCAACAGCAATCTCAAGATTAACAACAAAGTCGTAAGAGCTTCTAATGAAGACGCCCGAGGGAGGGAGAGAGATGAAGGAAGGAATTTCTTCGTCCAAACTTCCTGAAGAAGGCGGGAGGTCGCTTCGACGACAACGACCTAGATTCGTTGCGGAGAATTTCAAATGAGTCGAGTGGAAATTTGAGTGATTTCCAGTTCGAGTCGTGTCTGTCTGAGGTGGCCCACATTTGGAGACATTTTCCAGGAAGCGAAACGCGAAATCGAGAAGACTTGTTGTTGGTATTAGTAATGTTGAAGTTGTTGTTGCAAGTGTTGCTATTGTGTTTGTTGTTGTTGCTATTGTGATTGTTGTTATTGGTATTGTGATTGTTGTAATCGATTTTGTAATTGATGTTGTTCCCATTGTTGTTGGCCAGTTGTTGTCCGGCCCAATTACATGGATCGCGATGAAACGCGAGCTGCATGAATCTAAGAATCGAGACATAATTACATATGGGTATCAACAACAATGCAATTTAAACCACAACAACACCAAGAGGATGCTGACCACGCTGACGACAACCGGCGTCGAATCCCGGAGCGCGGCTTTCGACGCCAGCCCCCGAACGCCGTGGGCAGGAATCGGAGTCGAGGAAATCGAGAAAGAAACTCACGATGATTTACATCTCTCGAACGTGTTTCGTTCGCGCGAGGATCGAGATCATAATTTCCGATATCCGGGGAGGCGATAGTCGAGTCCTAAAGGGGAATCGAAGAGGTGGAATCATAGAATAGGAATGAGAGAAGATGGAACAGAGGAAGGTGAAGAATCACAGAGGTGGAATCATAAGTGGAATCCCAGAAGAGAATCCCAGCGAAATAGAGATTCAATTGTGACGTCACTCTACAGTGGAACATTGAGGAAGAAATCCTTCTTTGCTCAGAATTGAACCAAATATCGTTCCATTTATCGGTTCAAATGCTGAGGAAAAGAAGCAAAGAGAGTACAAAATAATTTAATTACATGTTGGTATGCATTGCAGTTGTTGTCATTGTTGTTGTATGTTGCTGTTAGTATCGCTTTGTTTTTATTGATATTGCTCTTGTTGCTGTTGGCTGTATTGCTCTTCTTACTGTTGTTATTTGCCTTGTTGCTATTGCTCTTACGGTCTCTGTCTGCACATCTGAGGTCATGTCAGTCAGTCACTCAGTCGACCAGACAACAAGCCGAACGGGCAACGGGTTTTGAACGGACAGACGAGGGATGGACAGACAAAGCATAGACAGACAACGGTACGGACAGACAGTGGGACAGACACATTCCTCACGATTGCTCCAGAGTCCAAAGGAACCCGCTGGAGCCGCCGCCGACTGAGTTTCAGCCGAGTGACCGATTTGTGTTCGCGACCAAACGGACTTATCGAATGCACAGACATACGGAAAGACAGATTGGGGAAGACAGCAATGGATGAAGGAAGAGATCGAGGGATGGAAGAAGAGACCGGATAGAGGAAGAGACCGAAGGAAGGTGGAAGAGACCTAGGGATGGAGGGAGAGACCAATGAAGGTAGGACAAGATCGATGGATGATGAAGAAACGAACGAGTGAACAGAGAAAGAGACCGACAAATGGTTTGAGGAAGCAACCAACGAATGGATTGAGAAAGAAGTCGACGGATTGAGGAAGCAACCAACAGATGAGACAGACGAAGATACGGATAAACCTCCGCATGCAGGAACGGGTCGAAACTGCGCCATTAACTGGGTCGTTGACAGGGAGGCAATTTCGCTGACTGTGACCAGGGCGGCGACGATGACGACGACGGCGACTTCACGGTCCATGGGCCATGATCCACGGATCACGGGACCGGCGGCCAAAGTCAAGGTTTATCACGGCTAGCGTGAGATTTTCATGCGAAACGCAAGGCATTGTTGTAGCTGCTGTTGTTATTGTTGTCGATGATGTTGTTGTTCTTGGTGTTCGGTTTATTGTTGTTGCGGGATGCAGTTGCATCTGCTGCGAATGCACGCCAGAGCCGCAAGAGGGAGTAAAAGAGAAGGAGGAAGGAAGAAGCGAACGTAGCGGCGTTTATTTTATGATTTTCTACTTGGCCAAAGTTATTGGCCAAGTTAAATAGGTTTCCTGCCATTACTTTTATTGGCCATATTTTCGTGTTGTTGCTATTTTTGCTGCCACTGCCGTTGTGATGAATGGTCTTTGGTCGCTTCTAAGGAACCACCGGCCGTAAAAGCGCTTCTCGGCATCGACGACGGCGGCGTCGAAGTCGCGATAATTGCCGCCGAACGGGTCTCGGCTCAGAATCAGTTAATTGAAATTTTAAATTCGCCTCGGATGCTCCGTTCCGGATATTCCGGATTGGGGCGGCAGGGGGCGGAAATTCCCGGCGGCTGGGGGAAGTGCGTGGCATTAAAAAATCGACTCAATTTTTCACTCTTATGCTTCCAAAGTATGGTGTAATTTCTGAATATTTAAAGAAAACTTGAACATATAATTTATATGCAATTGCTGAAATTTTTAATTGTGAAAAAATATTCCAAAAACTTTTCCAAAAATTAATTTTACAAAAATAAAATTTCAAAAATTTCATATAAAGGAAAAAAATATAAGAAAATAAAATTTTCAAAAATTCAAAAACAATAAATTTAACAAAAAATTTAAATTTTAAAAATGATGTTTCACAAAAATGTTTCAAACAAAAAAAAATGAATTTTGATATATGAAGAATAAAAATTAAAAATGAACTCTCTATAAAAAGGAAATTCTACTTGTAAGAGTGGATTTCACTCAAACTCCAAAAAAAAAAAATTAAATATAAAAAGAAATGCTTAATAAATTCCACTATACTCGTTCAACTCAACCCCAAAAGAATTTCACTCTCACCTCCCACTCAACCACCCAAGCTCTCTCAGGAAACATCCTCTAATCGTCTTTGATCTCTTCCAGTCTGCGGCCGTCGCATGTTCCCCGAGCCCCGCATCGTCGGCGGCTCCAACGCGGCCTTCGGACGCTGGCCCTGGCAGATCTCGCTGCGCCAGTGGCGCACCTCGACCTATCTGCACAAGTGCGGCGCGGCCCTGCTGAACGAGAACTGGGCGATCACGGCGGCCCATTGTGTGGACAAGTGAGTAGTGAACGGCTCCAAAACCAATCGATTCGCGTGTCCTTTGTTCCATTGTCTCATTGTTTTATCTGTGGTCTTTGTCGTTGCAGCGTCCCGCCGTCCGACCTGCTGCTGCGCCTCGGCGAGTACGACCTGGCCGAGGAGGAGGAGCCCTACGGCTACCAAGAGAGACGCGTGCAGATCGTGGCCTCGCACCCGCAGTTCGACCCCCGCACCTTCGAGTACGATCTGGCGCTGCTGAGGTGAGTCTCGTCCTTGTCTTCATGATGCCCCAAATCCCTAACTATATTTTCTTTGATCAAGGTTCTACGAGCCCGTGGCCTTCCAGCCGAACATCATCCCGGTGTGCGTGCCCGACAGCGACCAGGACTTCATCGGGCAGACGGCCTTCGTCACCGGCTGGGGGCGGCTCTACGAGGACGGGCCGCTGCCCAGTGTGCTGCAGGAGGTGGCGGTGCCGGTCATCAACAACACCATCTGCGAGACGATGTACCGCGCGGCCGGCTACATCGAGCACATCCCGCACATCTTCATCTGCGCCGGCTGGAAGAAGGGCGGCTACGACTCCTGCGAGGGTGAGTTCGAAATTGTTGATTTTAAAAATTATTATTTTACTAACTTTCTTCTTTCCCTGTCCTCCCCCAGGCGACTCGGGTGGCCCGATGGTGTTGCAGCGTGAGGAGGACAAGCGCTTCCAGCTAGGCGGCGTCATCTCGTGGGGCATCGGCTGCGCTGAGCCCAACCAGCCGGGCGTCTACACGCGCATCTCCGAGTTCCGCGACTGGATCAACCAGATTCTGCAGTTCTAAAGCGCGTCCGGACCAACCACGCCCCCTTCGCACAATCCGCCCCCCAGCCCCGCAGTAGTTCAATTCCGACCGCCCTCCGCCGACCCTCCGTGGAAACCCTTGTTCTCTGGTTATGGCCACCGGGCCGGTGGGCGTGGCTGCCCATAACCAAAGCAACGACGCCGTTTCCGGGGCGCGTCGCGGGCGCTCGTAGTTTATTTTATTTAAATATATTATTGTGTTCGCAATTTCGACTTCGAGGTTCGAAGGAGTGAGAGCGAATTATTGAGTGATAGACACAGTGGGGGCCGCCAGAGGGAGGGGCAGAGAGAGAGAGAGTCGCGGGGGAAGGAGAGAGCAGAGGGAAGATTACCATGAATCGTCATGGTGATCGTTAAAATCGATCGTCGATCCCCGTCCCTCATCCTTCCGTCCGTCTCTCCGTCACTTGGCGAACACCAGAATCACGAATCGACCCGCAGTCGATCATTATTTAAAACTCATTACCCTGTAAGTTATGTAAATAGTTTTTAAAACTCTGACATTATTATTTTATTTAATTTTATTTTATTTAATTGATTTTGTTTTATTTTTTATTTTGACATGAATGTTTCAAGTGATGGAAACAAAAATATTTCCAGCCGTTGTTCGTTCATCTTGAACTGTAATATTTACGTAAATTTAACATAATTTAATATACATTAATTCGCAGACACATTATTTATTTAATATCTACGTTAAGCGCACATAAACAACTAGTATTTATTAACTCTTAATCTAATTATTATTTAATTTAATTGAGTTGAATCACGTTTCGCTAATGAAAAACAAAATGTTATAAAAACAGAATAAAAAACCATTTAAATCATCAAATCGTCGTATTTATTTTCTTTTTCAAATTATCACTCTTCTTACAAAAGGAATTTTATGAATTTTTCTATTTTTTGTAGTTTGTACAAAAGGACAAAATATATCTTATTAATCGAAGAATATTTGTTTTCAAAATTTATTTGAATTGGAATACAGACACTAATAAAACAATTACTTCAAAAGGTGTTTAGGAATTTCATTACATTCTTTTTATTATTTATTAATAGAAGTCAATACAATATAAAAAAAACTAAACAACTTATTAAAAAAAAGACTATTAATTAAGACTATTTTTGTTTTATGTTTTTTATACATATATTTCTCACAAATAAATAAATTAAAAATAATAAATAATTAATTACAATCATTAATAAATTAAATAAATAAATAATTAATTAATAAATTAAATAAATATAATTACATTAATAAAAAATCCAATTGGAATAATTAAATTCAAATTAGACAGGGTCGCAAATCACGGTTTCAGGGAAGTCATAAAAAAACGAAAAAAATCAAGTCCAATTGGAAAATCGGCGAAATTTTTTCAAAGACATTTCAACGAAAATTTGGAGAGACAGGCATCGAGCTGAGTCATTCTATCCAATTTCTCCACTTTTGGGGAAAATTGGTTTGAAACGCAGGGATGCCGAATGCAATTACATTACGCAAAAATTGATTTCTTGCAGATGCAAAATGCATATTTTGTATAATGTATATATATTTTTGGTCATCTAAAATGGTTATGGCACAAAGAACCTTAGATTTATCAAATTGAATTAATTTAATTTTTTTTTAAACTCAAATTTCGTCGGCATACCAGTTAATAACCGTTCCATTGAAATTTCAACCGATTCAAACGAGTACTAAACCGCTTCGCTTTACTGTGGACAATTACCAATTTTAGTATACGTGTCTACCATACAACCGCGACCAAAAGTATGCATCTAATTTTATTCAATTTCAATTGAAGCTATATTAATTCACTTTTTGATTGCATAGTTTTAGGGATGTGAAGTAATGTCAAATCGAAGGAAGACGCGTGCAACAAACGTTAAAAACCATTAATCGACCTCAGCAACTTCCAAAGAAGTCGCCGACAAACAAAAGCCTTTTCTGAATTTCGAATTTCTTTCCCCAGTTCATCCAAAATAAAGGTTCAGCGACCCAGAAACCCGGCGAAAAACAAACAAATAAAATTTAAAATTGCTCCCGCGTTCGCGTCCACGCACATTTTGCGCCCATTTGGCGCGCGTCCACCGCGGTCGCCGCTGCCAATATCTCGTGATCGCTGCCGCCGCGTGCTGCGACTGCCCAACGAGGGACGACTTTCTAGGCAGATCAACCGACGGTCTCGACCGCAGCCGACGTGGAAACCGCGAGAAGGTTTTTCCAAATTTCGCAGCCGGCCGCCGTCAGTGCAGTCGTTGATTTTTCCACAAAAATGTCAAACTCGCCAGAAGGGCCTCGTCGTCTAGTCATTAGTGATTCCGGACAGGTGTCGCCTGGGATGGCGAAGGAGATCGTGGCGGAGATATAGAGGGAGAAGAAGAAGAAGAAAAGGTGGTTGGCGCAGACGAAGAAATGCCCAAAACAATTGAAAGTATTGCAGACACTTGAGATTCTCTCCGCACTGCACGCTCAACAACTTTCTTCTACTTGCGTCCGGAGTTATTGGTGTCGTCGTCGATCGTTCGTCGTCTGTCTGTCTTCCGTCGTCTGTCTGTCGTTGTCTCCGGTCGGTCGTTGATTGCTGTCCACCGGTTGCTGTCATAAAAAGTCAACTTCGATAGCACGACAACATGTTGTTCTTGTCGGCCAAGAGGGAGAAAACAATTCGTTTAACTACAATTACAATGAGAGCAATAGCAACATCAAGTGTAACAACAACAAGATCAATAAGAAAAACAAGTGTAACAAAAACAACAAGAGCAACAACACAAGTATTATCACTAACTTTACTTTTCTTTGACAACAATCTTTCTCGCGGAAGATCCTCTTGAGTCGGACGCAACCTCTCGAAAACTTTCGCTTTCCTTGGAGTCCCATCACTGTGGGAGATCCACGGTCAGTTCGGCCTAATACCCCATTCCATCCACCCTTCAATGCCCCCTCTGCTCTCCCTCTGAGTGACGTCTTCCTCCGGGTGTCCATCGGATGAAAAGCGGTTTTCATTCATCGGGCCCTCTGAAGCACCCTCTGAACGTCGTCGTCAGGTCGGACGGGCGCAAGTGCAGTCGGAGTCGTGAGTGGTTCCACCTCTAATGTCTCCGCCCCCCTCTCGTCGCTCTCGTCGTGGGTCGGAGGCCGCCGTCTGTCCGTGGATCGCATCGTGCGGTTGCCTCTCGTTAGCCGCCTCTTTGCCGTGATTAAATTATTGATGCCTCATTTCGAGCTGAAGAACCATCGATTATCGTTCGATGCATGCATCCACCAACCGCTCCCCATCGCCCCCTCCTTCGTCAGCCCCCGCCTCGAACTGGGTCCCGACTTGGCCTGGGTCTCGTCATCGTTGGCAACTCAATCATAATTGAACTCAAATCACTTTCTCGTGGAAATTCAATTCAGTTGCAACTTTCGACAATTGCTCCTCGGCGTCGTCGTCGTTGTTACTATTGTTGTTGTCTTACTATTGTTGTTGTAGATGATATTAATGTAGTTGTTATTTTTATTGTTCTCGTAGTTGCTATTACTGTACTAGTTGTTGTAGTTTTTATTGCTGCCATTGTCTTCCAAGCGATTTGTTATACTTTCCTACTTCGGATCTCTCGTTTTTTTGATTTTTTTTTTTGTCGATTGTTTTTCCGTTTTCAATTGTTTCGGGTTTTGTTTTCGAATCTTCAAGTAGGATGTTCACGATTTCGGCTCTCGAGTTTTTCACACGAAGTCGTTAAGGCGACGACGATCCGCAGTTGGAGCGGGAGGTGGGGGAGCTTTCGCTTTTCACCGTTCAACCGAAGCCTCTTCGACGCTGATGAACCCTTGTCGTGGACGCCTGTCAGTGACGTCGGATGCTCTCGAGGTTCCTCTCTCTCGGAAATGTCACCTTCACTGATCGATTCCATTGTGGATTTGCATACGAAATCCTCTTCGTTGATCTCTAATCTTTCTTCAAACGTCTTTCGATTGTTGTCACATGTTTTTATGGTTTAATTGCTTTTATTATGACAATTTTCTTTCTGCTGTCAATTACTTCTCTTAATCGTGTTTCACTTTCACATATCAATTTGATGCCTCAAATCATTCCACCTGAACTTCCATTCTAAATTTAATTATTTCTATTTTCATCATATTTATTATTTTATTTAATTATTTTTTATTTATTTCTTTAATCCACTTTCTTGTCTATCTCTTCTTGATTTTGATACTTCAATTCATTTCAATAGTTTGACTTTTCCCTCCCACTGAATATAATTATTCTGTAGTATCTTCCCATTTATCACATCATCCATTTACAGCTGACCTTCATTCCCCTCAAAGACTTCATTATATGCTTGAGTACTTGAGTACCTGCTGACCCAAAGACCACCACCTGCGACTTGCCCAGTCACCCACCACCCACTGTCTTCATCGCAGAAACCCAGTCGAGTCATTCACGATTCGATCTCCCTCTGCTCCACACCACAGGAACCACTCCTCGGCTCCAATGAGAATCCGCAGAAGCGTGAAAATCGAATCGACCGGATCCGTAATTGAGTCGTCCGTCGCCCGTTGAACGAGAGACCCACAGAGCAAGAGACCAAACGACTGAAAGACCCGACGTCCAAACGAGCGAACCACCGACAAAAACCGACCATCAGACAAAAAGCAAACAATTCTGCGCGAATGATTTTCCAATTTCTCTAAATTAGCGACAGCAACCGCTCTTCCTCTTCTTCTGTTTCTGTCTCTACGGTCTCTGTTTCGCAGATTTTTGATGAGGGTTTGGGTTTGGGAGAAGGAGGAGAGAGAGGGGGACGGGAGTCACTACTTACTTACTTAAGTAAATAAAGTGTAATTGGATGAAAGTGAAAATATTGATTCAAACAAATTCGCCAAACTGCGCCCTGCTCAATGGACAATTATTCAATGGAGGGCGGTTGAGAGAGGGGTCAATGGAAGGGGGAAGGGGGAGGCGGAGGGACTGCAAACGGCATTAAAAAAGAATAATGAGAGAATGTGTGGTGGTGGCCCACTGATTGAATGAATAAATGAATGAATGACCGAGGGAATGAATGAAATGTTCGATGCCAAAAAGGCAACGAATTTCTCTTTTATAGACCATTATAATAATAGTGATTGTGCTTCCTCTTCCTTCTGGCAGTGGTGTTTTTTGTCTTCTTCTTGTTGTTGTTGTTATTTGTATAACATATCATTATTGTTTTTAGTTGTTATTATTGTTTTTTGTTGTCATTAGTGTTGTTGTAATATTAGTCAATAATCACACATCGTCGAAATTTAACATAATTTGTAATCTGCATCGATTTGCGTCGAGGTTCGCACCACGCCCGCCATTAAAGACGCCATAAAGAGAGAGAGAAGAGAGGGAGAGAGAGGAGAAAGAGATGGAGGAGGTGAAGAAGGAGGATTTCGTAACCCCAATGCCATATGGATTCTATCGGTCGAATTTGGCAACTCGAGTCTAGTGAAAGTGAAAACGATTTCGGTTGATTTTTTCTTCGAAATCTTCCCACGAACTCGAGACGATGAAGTAAGCGATGAAGGGAGGGGGTGGTTGTAGATAAAGAAGAAGCATCACTTAGACGTACGTGCAGAGACACAAAATAAACTCACACACTAACACACTGACACGCTTTGGGAAAAGTTCATAATTTTCGGAAAATAATTTATGATCGCGCATGACCTGCAGACGACGATCGGTGGCCCAGAGGCCTCGAGTCTGGAGCAGTTCAGGAAGTGAGAATCGATGGAGAGCGAAAGTTTGGCGGTAGAAAAACAAACACAAACACACACGAACACACACAAAGAAAGAGTGCCCGCATTTGGGATTCTGGGCATCGCCGTGGGGTCCGAGGGTGCGGAAGCTTCCGAGTGCAATGCTAACAACGACTACAAATACAACTCTAACAACAACAATAAATAGAAAAATAACAACCTGGAATATCAGTAGTAACAACAACTACAAAGTATAACGAGAACAAAATCAAAACAAAACACAAAAACAATTATTAACGACCACAAAATAAATAGAAAAAACCACAAAAACCACAAAAACAACAACGAAACACACGAAACAGAAACCGCCGACAATTGAAAGTTCAAGAAGAACAAGAAGAAGGGCTTCGAGGTACAAAAAGGAAGCCTCATCTTGAGCCATTGACAACAGCAACAGCAAAAACAATGACAATAGCAACAACATCAATGAGAACATCAACAATAATAACAATAAATATAAACACTCTCGAAGAGGTCGCGGCGATGGTGATAAGGTAAAAAGGGGAAGAAGAAGAAGATGTTCGGGTCTTAACTGAGGAGGAGAACAACAACAACCCAAGTAATGAGCGTGTAGAATTAAACGTTTTCACTCTCAAGGGTCATTCGGCGTGACTGACCGATCGCCCAAAAGACGGAGAGACAGACGGCGAGTTAGAGAGATGAAGAGAGAGAAAGATAGAGAGAGACCGACAGAAAGACAGACAGAGAAAGATATATAGATAGAGTGTTGTAATATATTTTCATTATTATCAGAAAGTTTCGGCGAAGAGGATCCATAATTTCGTTGATTGCTTGCCTAACGCCCCATAATAATAGTCGACGATCGACGAAGGAATGGACAAATCGACAAATAGACTGACGGACAGATGGACAGACGGACGGTCTGATGAACAGGCGGACAGACAAATGGAGAGACAGACGGACATATTCCGAGAGACAGCCGTGCCAAGCGATTGACGGCATCATTTTTCTTGGCTCGCATATTATGATGGATTTCGGAAATCTTCACACAAACAAAAAAAATCTTCGATGATACGGATCCAACCGTCTACGCGATGTGGGGAAATCAACGACGTCATCCAGGGTTTCACCTTCTATAAAGGAATGTGATAGAGGAGGGGTGGAAATTAAAACTGGAATCAAGATTAGGATAGGAAGATTGATTGGGATCATCAATGTTTTGAAGGATCCTTCTCGGGGTTTGGGGATGATGCGGCAAAAGGAGCCCTCATTAAAATGCGATTATCAACTCTTTGGCTCTAGCTACCTTAGTCACTAGTCATTGGTCAATTGATCATCTGGAGGAGGATCCAGCCTTCGAGATTTAATTTTTTGTAATTTTCTTCTCCTTACTCTTTGAACCTTTTACGCTGTGAGGGAATAATAATTTCTGAAGAGAAGAAGTTAAAAAAAAGTTATAAAAAATAAAGAAAAATTAGAAAATTTTTTAGGTTATATTAAAAAATAATAAAGTGATGAGATCAATCACAAATGAAAGTTTTCGCTAAACCAATTTATTAAGGATCTTTGCGAAACTATTAATAGAAATAAGTACCAATTTGCCATTAAAGTGAGATTTCCGCAACGGAATCTGCCGTAAAAAATCGCTCTTCTCCCGAACCGGATCCGGATTCGATAAAATATCGTCTTAATTTTTCACCTTTTTGGCGATTTTCTCCACTGCGATTCCTTCAACGCCCTCCGCCCCAGCCTACTTTTACTTTCTACCGCCAAATGATTTCGTTTTCTTCGGACGATCAATCGGAAACCTTTCAATTACGCAAACCTTCATCTTCTTCTTCTTCTTTTCCACTCCGTCCGATTTCCATCCGCCGAGCGAAAGAGCAATAATTTTCGCCAATTAAAGGCGAAAATAAAACGGACGAACGCCGAAATCAAAGCGAAACTCAATTCAATTGGAATCAAGGCGGTCTTTGTCCACTGATGAAAGGGTGCTGAAAGTTACTCCACAACAAAAACAACAAGAACAGCACGAGCAACAACATCAACAATAACAACAATAATAAAAGCAACTTCACTGATAATAATTCCAATCACAACAACAATAGGAAATTGGCGAGCTTTTAATTGAAACTTTTATTCATATTTTGTTTGTTGTTCATTTCCGTTGTTGCTTCCATTGTTGTTGGTTCAATAGTTGTTGCTTTCATTGTTGTTGGTTCAATTGTTGCTATTGTTGTTGTTGCTTCAATGTCTGTGGTCGGCGATCGCAAATGTGGAGTGAAACGAAAGATCGATCTCAGCTAATGAAGTAACAAAGACGCCGTCAGAGGGCGCTGCTTCTGCTGCTGCAGATCACCATTGTTCGATTGTTGTTGTTCTATTTGTTGTTGTTGTTGTTTCCGTCCGTTGTTGCTGTCCGACTCCCCCATCGTCCATCGTATTGAAATCGCTCCCGCCGTGTGCTCGTTGAACAAATGAGGATCATTAGCTGAGCCAACAATTGGAGTCGCTGGCGTTTTGTGTGTAATAATAAAATAAAAGTCTTTTAACGTTTTACAAATCTCCTAATTGTCTACTTATTCCCACCAGATGTTGTTGTAATTACCATTGTTGCTGTTGTTGGAATGGAGTTGAAGTTGGATTTTCGCATGAGGTGTTAATTGAAAGCGCAAGTAAATTCGACTGCGAATTCGATGTCTTCGACTTCGTCTTCAACTTCGACTACGTTGACAACGGATTGTGTTTTGTGCGAAACAATGTTTATTCTGTCACGATGTTGTCGTTGTTGTTGTTGTAGACACCTATTATTGTTATAGTCACTTGTTGTTGTTCACTTGTTGTAGTCACTTCTTGTTGTTGTACACTTACTTTCATTTCTGATGAGTTTTATTTATTAAACGGAATTCCTCCGAACAATTTCTTTTCGTCGACATTTTAGTTTTATACATTTATTTTTAGTATCTATTTTATTTTATTTTATTTTCATTTCGATTTCAGTTGGCTTTTTCAATTTTGTTTACTGTTTTATTTAGTTGTACTCTTACGTGCATTCGTGCATAGGTTACTTTTTTCTACATACGACATACGTATGTTTTCTTGTTTATTTGCTTCTCAGTTTAGAAAAGTAAACAAGTTGTTAAACAAAACGTTTGAAATGAAGTGGTGAAAAGTGAAATTTTCGGTGAATTTCTGCCGACAAGAAATTAACAACAGTCACAAGAGGCGGACAGATAGATGGAGGGACAGACCATGAGGCGACTTAGCGGTCGAAGGCTAATAAACCTTTAATGCTGAAATTAACGAGCGCCTGTGAACGGGATGGGACGACGCTGGCTGGGTTGGGTCCGGCTCGAGATTTATGTGTGAGAAGAAATCGCTTTTCCTAATTAAGATTTGGACGCCGATCATCGATCTTCTTATTTCATCTCCTCCCCATCGACCCTTGGATCACCTGCTGAAGTTTGAATGGAACACAAAAACGTTTACATTGCAATTCGAGGGTTTTACATTGATTCGCTCACGTTTTTGCAAATTGAAATCACTTGCTTTTAGTTTTTGTTTCGAATTTATATATCATTCGATTTTTTTATTTTGGTTATATATATATTTTTATTACTAATTTTGTTATTTTAAGTTTTATTTTAATTTTTATTTATATTTCTATTTTTCCTTCAAAGTTTATTTTCAAAGAAAATTTTTCTTCAATTTTGATTTTAATTTTTGTTTTATTTCGAATTTTGGTTTTATTTTAATTTCTGTTTTCATTTCGATTTTCACTTTTGTTTCTATTTTTGTTTAAATTGTTTTATTATAATTTTTCTTTTTATTTCAATTTTTTTTTTGTTTTTTCTATTTCTATTTTCGTTTCTGTTTCTATTTTTATTTATTTTGTTTTTAGTCTGTTCGAACTTTCATTTCTCGCACATGATGGTCAAACGATGCGATCGTTAGGTTTTAGCAAAAATAACAAGCCCACGAATTTCGCATTCCCTCCTCCTTCGTCACGATTAGTAAGACTCTGTGTGGTCTTCGTTATCGTTATAGGAGTAGGAGTTTCACACATAATTCCCCATCAGTGCCATCATGGTACTTTTTAATGATTCAACTCTTTGCATAATACCAATTTCCTGATAAAATCCAATAAATGTTAAATTAAATCAATTGACTTGCTGGTTGTGAAATTTTAAATGAAAAAATCTTGAGTAAAACTGTATCAATGTGACCAATTTTTTGATCAATATTTTTCAGAGGTATTTTTTCATTTTTTATGTCGTCAGTTTTAAATTTTTTTAAATAAAATCATAATAATTTCTCCGATCAAAATTCAATCGAAAAATATTATGAATCAAAAATTTAGAGGAAAACTTGATTTTCGATATATGTCTTGAGAAAATAATTGTATTTACATTTTTCATTTAATTTTTTTTTTATTTTTTTTTTTATTTTTTTTCATTTTTATCCTTGGGCCATCATTCAGGACATAAATATGGGTCAAACATATGTATGTATAATATATTTTTATCACATCTGATCGAGATATCTCGGGAATCGATTCCACAATTCGGAGAACCACAATTTCGGAGAACCTCGTCCCAGTTCTCTGTGGTCACCTGTTCAACTAAGAACCCGCAAGTGCCTCTCGGCGAAATCTCTGTCAGACATCTGTCCGTCCGTGCGTCTGACTGTCGCTCGATGGCAATTAGCGACGATCGGAGTCTGTCGAAATGAAAACGTAATTGTTCTCGCTCGCCGACAGACAGATGGACAGACAGACAGCAATGGACGGAAAGACAATATTCGCGGTCGCGGTCTGGACTCGGACGCGTGGTCAAGAAGTCAAACAGCTCGAAGACGATAAATTAAAGACTTTTTCTCGAGAAAGTCGACAGCTTCACTTTCATTTCTCGCATTCTCGTCATTATTGTTGGTGTTATTTTTTTCTTCTTCTTCTATTTATTCTTCCATTGCCTACAATATTACCAACGTCTGTTCTCTACTCGTTGATGTTGTTGTTGGCGTTTTGGCAAATGATAATAAATGCTTGGAAATTATTAATTTGTCCAGAGATCAAATTTACACGACCAACAACAACAACACAATGACATCGACAACCACAACAACAATAACAATGACAACAACAACCATGACTGCTGAGCGTGTGAGTGATGCCAATTAATTTGGAAACGAAGAGAGGAGAAGGCAACGAAAAAAATAATATAATTGTCCCTTTTACTTTTTTCTCATTTATTTTTTTTGCTTATAACAGTAGAAAACGAAGGTGGTGAGAGGGGGAGGAGGAAGAAGAGGAAGAGCTGCGAATTCACACAGTTTTCATCGATTTGATGAATGACGACGCCGCCGCCACCAAGTGTTGAAGTTCGCAACAAGTGCGCGATCGCTGACGGCGACGCCTCCGAGCCATTGTTGATTTTGGCTTTTGACCAAGTTCGCTCAAGGGT
Organism: Coelopa frigida; assembly: GCA_017309665.1. Taxonomy (NCBI): domain Eukaryota; kingdom Metazoa; phylum Arthropoda; class Insecta; order Diptera; family Coelopidae; genus Coelopa; species Coelopa frigida. The sequence goes on along the minus strand of CM029562.1, from coordinate 35,415,779 downwards.
GTGTTCGCTTGATCCACGATCCTCCGCCCGATGGCCATTGGATCTGTCCGAAGATGATGGCGATCATCATCGTGTTGTCGATCATCACGCTCCGTCCACCGATCAAGCCGTCGACAGTTGGACCGATCGATTGTTTGATAATGAAAGAGAAATCTCCAATTTCTGTGCTGTTCGGCGTTATTAACGGCTCTTTGTTTGTTGTTTGTAAGATCGGTGAATTGAATGATGGAATGAATGATTAAATCAAGTCGTAGAAACTAAAGCCGTAATAAAAATCATAAATTCAACAATTTACACCTCGCAATTAGTTCCGTCCTCGGGAGCTTTCTTCGATCCGCGATTAACATGATCGATTTCCGATCGATCCATCGCACGGTCGCTCGCCAGAAGTCGCTTCCCCTGGCGGTTATATAACACGGTAGCAGAACGGCGGCAACGCAAACAACACCTAAAACAATGCCAACAACAGCCTCCAAACGCCAACAACAACCTCTCCACAGCCTCGAAACAATGCCCTTCTCAGTGAAAGTCTTTCTACCGATCGCCACTGTTTCCTTTGAGTAATACCCGTGTTTTGTTTCTGATTTCATTCCTATGCGAGATTATTTGGAATCATCGCTTTGTTGGAACCCGCTCAGCCCGACGACTGCGATCGCTATTTCGTAATTCGTCCATTCGATCTGCGATTAAATTTGCATTCCAATCATTTGTTGTTCATTAAATATGCGGAAAATATTCATAAATTCACTAGGAGCATGCGAATTTTCGACCAAAAACAAGAAATCAAATAAATCATATCCCAGGTTTGTCGCTTGAGTCTTTCGTTTCGGCCATCAAAAGTTTTTGTTTTTTTGTTACAAAAATCGGTTTCTGCAAGTAATTTACAAAAATTGGAAATTTCATTCTACACTGAGAGAAACCTCAAAAAATCGTTTTCAACTCACATCGAGCTTCGTTCGCTTCCATCATCAATCACTGGAACCAAGTTAAAAGAATTTGGAAAACAACAATTGGGCTTTATGAAGAAGCTGAAGTGCTTCTAAAAACAGTAACAACAAACACTCGAAATCGATAAGAAAACAAAAACTCTCTCGACCTCTCAAGGGCTTCTCATGGGCTCCCAAAACAATCAAAGAACTTGTTAACAGCAAAACTAATTGATTTTCTTTATCGCATTTCGTGCTCCATCTCCTTCACACTCTCTCGATCTCTCACTCTATTGCTCTTTCTCTCATGCCCCTCTCCACCTGTGGCTGAAAGCTCTTCGTGGAAGCCGAGAATAAATCGATGCAGGAAACCGAGGATGGAAAGAGCGAGATAGGAGGGGAGTAAGAGAAAGAGAGGAGAAAACTGACGATTTTATTTGAGCAAAATCAGAACAAAAATCGATCGATCGGAGGACGGAAGCCAGCCTCGCATCGATCGGTGGACGACCGACTCACCAACTTTTTCCGTACACGCCGTAATTAAACAATCCGCAGCTCATCAACACACTCGCCTCCAGTATGTCCGTCCATCTGGACGTCTGTCTGTCCGTCCTCTGTCTGTTTGTCTGTGTGACTGTCTGTCTGTGTGTGTGAGTCGCCACTTGTCTTCCGTAGTCGCGTGTGTTTGTGGCTTATCGCGAAATTACACCGTTGACCCAGATCGCTTCGGGTTTCTCATAGCGACAGTGGCGTGATCCTCAGAGAAAACCCAAGGATTTTGTCTCAAATGGTGAGAAGTGCGAATTCTCCCCACTGTGCGCTTGTCGTTGATCTTGAGAGGAGCGGAAGCAACATATGACAACTCTGGGAATTCGATTGTCGATCAGAAGAAACTTCGTTTTAACTAGAAACAGGCTGCAGTGAGAAAAATTCATTGGCACAGGGGCTAGAATATTTAATTGTATCAATAAAACTTTCAGATTGCAATTTTCTCAATAAAATTATCAAATTATAATTTTCATTAAAATTAATTTTTACAATTAAAATTTTACATTGAAGTATTCACATGTTCAAATTGAAATCTTCACAATCTTGAAATATTCACATTGAAATCTGTACATTTAGTCTTCATCATCCTCGATCTTTTCTCCAGCATTCCTTCTGTACAATTTAAAAAATATTAAAAATCTCCCCACCGTATTTTTTGCATAGACCATCGGCGTTACTTCCGGAGATTTATGTGGTTCAGCTCGTAAATCTTGAACCTCGCCTCGTAAAGTCCACGTGAGTCACTTTGCATTTTTGCACTCTTCTTCCTCTTCTCCTCCTCCTCCTCCTCCTCTCTGGTCATCTACTGTTTTTTTCTCTCTTTGGCGGGGTCAACGAGTTCGAAATGGGAAAACTTTGTAGGGAAAACAACAACAACAGCAACAATAAATGAAGCCAAAAATTTTAGTAAAAAAACAAAAATAAACGAAAAAACCAAATAAAAAATTGGCAACGTGCGGCAGCACACAAGAAGAAGAAGAAGAGGCAGAGAAAAAACACTTTCTTAACTGAACTTTCTTTTGCTTGACCAGCAGCAGCAACAACAATGACAACTACAACAATAATAATAACAGCAAGTAAGCACTTAAGCGATTTACGTGCTCGACATGCATGCGAATTCACACACAAACACACATGTAAAATAATCACACACACACATGGGCGATGGTGACCAATGCGATGACGACGATCAGCTGGCGGCCTCGCACGACTGCAGGCGACAAAAGGATGATGATGGCACGCTGACCCGGTGCGACGATCGATCTGTGACAACAACAACAAAAGTGGTATCAACAACAACGAAAAGAAACAATTACAACAAAAACAACGCCTCAGCGATTGTCACGTCGAAGCGCACGACGACGACGAAGATGAGGAAAAGGAAGAAGATGGAGAAGACCAGATGATACTTCTGCATGAAAATTCGAAAATTTCGCAAAAATCGAATCGGGTTCGTCGCTTAAGTCTTTCGTTTCACCCGATGCTGCTGCGCTCATCGATAGAAAATAAATATTTATCGAGAATTGCGATGAATTCAATTTTCATGCCATCGATCGACGATCACCGATTGACGACGACTATGACGATGGACGATGATTCGCAAAACGAAAGATTCCGGCAGCGAACTCGATTTGCATGGTGAGCAACTTTCATGCAATTTTATTTAATTTTCAATTGCCATTTGTCCATTATCGCAACAACAATCACAACATCGAAAACAATAATAGAAAAAAAGAAAAGAACAAAAACAATTGCAATAACAAAAGCATGTCCAATAACAAAACCATGTTCAATAACAAAAACAATGGCAATATCAATGACAATGGCAACAAAAACAATCTCGACGCATTCTGCTGCCGGTAATCGTCAGCAACAACAAGAACCACAACAATAATATCAAAGCTTGGACAATAACAGTGCTTAACACATACACACACACACACGCACACATGCACACGGAGAGAACTCAGTTATTTCCTTGACCCAAATTTCACTCACTCACTCATGCAGTCGCCTTCTCGCTCTCTCAACTGTTCACTGCGGATGGAGACAAGCTTCTTCTTCTTCCGTCTTCCCTTCCTCCCCTTTCTCTCCCTGACTCTCCTGAACCGAATGCTTCTGCTCGGACTTCTAAACGATCGGCGATCGTGGATCGTGGTTCGGCATTCGAACGTGCTTTCGGACGAAAAGAAAATGAAATGAATTGAAATGAAATGGGCTGAAGTGGCCGGCACTTGTTTGCTTAGTGAAGCGCAAAAACAAAAGTCACACGAAACCCCAACAAAAATAAATACAACCAACAACTACAACAACAGCAATACAGAGAACACGACCAACCGATTCCCGCCCAAGTCGCATTTCACTTTCTTCCCGGCCTCGCCGTTTATTTTCGTTCTCCATCCGATCCGATCCTCCACGGGTTTATTTTCATTTCGCCGCATTCTTCTTCATGTTTTATTTTTATTTCTCTCCTCGACCACGAAACCACTAGCCCAGAACCGTCCACGCACGTCCACTCGACAAATGCCCCGCCCCCCTCCGCCCCTCCTCTGGATTCCCACGGCTCGAGGAGAACTTCTGAATGAACACAGAAAAAATAAATAAAGAGCCAACAGCGGAAAATAAACATCTATTAAAACATTGAAAGGCACGAATTACAACATTTACATTTCAAACAACGGCCGTTGTTCTCTTCTTGTTGTTGTTGTTTTTGAGGTCTCCCTCGGTCATGTTGTTGTTTTTGTAGATGGTATCGCGGTTTTGGCAAGTGGTCAGTTATGGCGATTAGTTCAGTTGGAGCTGAGACCGAGGTCCAGGTTCTTTCGAAACCGCAGCCGCTCCACTTTAGACGAATTAAAATAATTGCTGATCATTTTCGGGAGTTTCCCTTTCATCGAGGCGGCGAGTTTAAATCGTTGAGTTTGAGCTTGAATCATTTATTGTCGATCTTCAATTGTTCGGAAATTGCTTCGTGGGAATTCTCAGAAGGCCATTGTGAGGGTGGGTTTGAGGAAAACTTCAATTTCAAATTGCCCTGAATCATCTTTATAATTTTCTAAATAACAAAAAAGAGCTCCAGTGAGAGATCCTTCCACATCATCCTTCTGGCATTTCCGGGTAGTCCACAGTTTAGGAACCACTGCAGTCAAGAGCTCTCAAACCTTTCCTTCGAACAATTCACACGAACTCGAACCCAACCGATCCTCTGGGTTCTCTCAAACAGAGCCAACTAGAACCTTTCTTTCTCTCGAACCATTCTTTCTCTCGATTCATCTCTCTCTTTCTCGATCATCTCTCTTTTCTCTCCTTCTTTCGATCAGTGTCTCTTCTCTCTTCTCTGTCTCTCTCTTCGTTTTCTTCTTTCTCTCTTTCTCTTCTCTCTCTCTCTCTCTCGCTCTCTCTCTCTTCTCTCTCTTCTCTCTCCTCTCTCTTCTCTCTCTCTCTCTCTCTCTCTCTTTCTCTCTCTCTCTCTATTTCTCCCCCTCTCTTTCTCCTTCTCTCTCTCTCTGTCTCTTCGCATCCGCATTGTTGTTGTCCAAATCTGCATGACTGCGAATCAAAGCCAAAAATTTCACCACAAAAACGCGCACGCAACACAAAGAGATGAAGACGGCTCTCGGCTCGAACCGATCGGCTGGCTCTACCACCTCTTGTTGTTGTTGTTGCCGGTTACCGATGCTCCAACGACGAAGACGACGTTGACGTCAACGTCGCCGTCAGCGTCGGCTTCGGCTTCTTAAGCGGCCGGCGGAGCTCGAGGCGTCTTAAGCGTTGAGGCAGCGAGCACAACCGATTCAGTTCAGTTTTAACGGCGCACGCGTGCGGTTGGCGAATCGCTCCGACCACAAAGGCTCCACCAGAAGCTCCACCGAGACCGAGAAACCGTTAGCCATACGACCAGCCAACAGTGACGACCACGGCAAAGCTACAACAAACACTTGAGCGCCCAACAGCAAACTTTTCCAAGCTGGGGAAAAATTTGAACTCGTTCGGCGTCGTGCATGTCGAAGAGAGCCACAGAGAGTGTGAAAGAGTGAGACAGAGGGATTGAGAGAGAGACAAAAACAGTCAGAAAGAGAGGAGACAGCAAGAGAAATACTCGCCAAGAGAGCGAGAGCGCGAGAGAGCGGAGTTGAAGCAGCGACGAAAGCCGCTGCCGCCGCCGGAGCCGGAGCTGCAGCTGCTAAAGTGAAAGTTTCACACAGCGCAGAAGAAGAAAGAGGTCCGTTATCTGTCGCCGCCGTCCACCGCCGACCGACCGATCGCCTCACATACACACACACGAACACGCTGCCGGCCCCATCGGAAGCCAGAGCCAGAAGCCAGCCGAGCGCTGGTCAAGATTTTCAAATTCAGTTTCGAGTTCGACGCGCGCCCGAGCGGACGGAGATCGCGGCGTGAAAACTATTTTCGATTTTGAGTTCGACGGAAATTAAACAAAATTGAAATACGAAAGTGTCAACGGTTGGGAATAGAATAATTTCGCTGGAGATTTTCCTTGACGAGACCCTGTCGCAGAGAGTGTGGAGGGAAATGTGGAGTTGCGATAATTAGTGAGCACCAACAACAGCAGCGACAACAGTTAGGTGCTATTGTTTTTGTTGCCGCTTTGCATACGTACATCGGCAACAACAACGACAACAGCAACAAGAACAACTCGTTGATACCGTAGCGTGAAAAAAGCACACGCAGAAGAACGAGTTCGCTTCTTAAGTCTTTCGTTTGGTGCGAGGTTCGAGTTGCGACAGCGACGACGAAGACGAAGAGGACGGAGGAACGCAAACTAGCGGTTGTTCTCACCGCACAATCGACAGCAACCACATCGATTATAGCCACAAAACAACAACAACTACACCAGCTCCAACAACATCGAACAAGAACATGCATCAACATAATTGGAAACAAATGCGAAAAACGTTGTGTTGAACAGGAATCGAGCGAAGTCACCGAAAAAATCTCAGTTTGTGACTCCTCCGAAAAGTGACGACGAACGTGAAAAAAACAATCAAAAAATAAATAAACAATCAAATAAATAATCAAATAAATAAAAAAGTTATTAAATAAAAAATAGACAACGAAAAAATAAATTTAAAAAATCGAATCAAATAAACAAACGCAATAAACTCCCGTGCGATCCAGCCTAGTGACCGCAAACAGTGTGAATTTTCATTCATTTCAATCGAAGTGCGAAGCAGCAGTAGCAACAGAAGCAGTAGCAGCAGCAGTAGCAACATGGCTAAGTGGGTTACAGCAGCGTCGTCCGCGACGTCGGCGCCCCGAATCGATGTCGCCTTGGCAGCCACATTGATCGTGGCGACATTCTTGGCGCAGACAACGCACGGATTTAGACCAATCGAAGCCAGCAGTCGCGGTAAGTTTCAACAATCAACAAAAAAATGAGCTCCTCACAATTGCATTATGGTCGACAATTGTTAGCCATGCCAACAAGCGTCTTAAATTCCGTCGCACAATCGCCTGATCGCGAAAAGTCGCCATGTGCGGAAAACTTTCTTCTCTCGAATTCGGCACTTTTTCTCCCTTTTTATTGTTTGTTCAATTCTCAGAATCAGATCACAACAAAGTCGCACTTTTTCCCCATTTACGAATTGTTTATTGTGCGTGCAATATTGCCACAATTCTTCAATTCGAGACGTGTGTGTGTTTGTGTGCGTCTCAGCTTCACGCGAATTCAGTACATTTTAATGCTAGATTAACTTTATTTGCCACTCATTGTCCGCTCATTGGGACGACGGCAACTTTCTTGGCTTCTGTTGACGCTTTTGTGGAGTCGCCGGCGTTGCCAGCGTTTTGTGTGTTAATTGTTGTGAAGTGAAGTGCTTAATGGCCATTCTGGGCTTTTGGCTCGGTTTCTCGTTCTTGTTCTGCTCGCATTTAAAAGTGAAACAGTTCGAGGCGTATGAGCTCCGCACTTCATGGATATTAAAACGGATGGAACGAGATGAAGGCGAGGAGGAGGAAGAGGAAGAAAAAGCTCTGATGGCACGCTTTTCCTCAGAGGTTCTTCAACCTCCTCCAGCTCTCCTCCTCTCTTCGCTGCTAGCTGAGCGCGATTCGCGAGGCGGGTCGACCCGAGTCTTGGGGCCGTTCGGGAACATTTGCGACACTCGCCCTCGATTGGCAACGCGAACGTTAAGATCGTGATGCCATCTGGCGATGTGGAGTCTTTCGCTTTTCCGCCCACGATAAGGATGAATGTGTTTGAGTCTCTTGTTTCGACATCAGGACTTCAGGGTTCCCGCTCGAAGTCTTTCGTTTAACTTAATTCATTGAAATTCCGCTGAAATCGATTGCATCGAAACTATATATTGATCGAATGACAGAACCTTGGCAGGCGAACCACGTCGCCGGCTGAGTGCCGAAGAGAAAATCAAGAAATTCAATTTCTTTTCTCCGGCTTTCGAGGCGAACGAGCGAAGAGTGATCAAACGCTTTTCTCATATGAAATTCAGCACGCGCCGCCTAGAAAAGCAAATCGAATGCCAGCCAAGGAGAATGTGTGAGAGAGTGTGTGTCTGTGTGTTTGTGTATGTTTGTGTGACATGTGCGTGTGCATGCAGAACCATTTCTCAATCACGTTTATCTTTTCAATTCACACACTTCCAGTGCCCGATGGCTCGATTGAAGAAAAGAAATAAAGAAAAAGAATTGCCGGAGAAAAGAGAAACACATTTCATGCTTACAGCGACAGCAGTTGCTATTGTTGTTGCTGTTGTTGGACGTGTTGGCCGGCACTTGTTGCCGACCACCGATGGCGAGCGGCTCCCGGAGTTCTCGGCTCCGGGCAGAACTTGCTTCTAATGCCCAATAAATCGTGCATGAATGGAACACGATCGACTGGGTTCCAGTGAAAGAATGAAAGACGAGTCTCGCCAGGAACCACGTTGACATCTTGTCTGTGATGGGAGCAGGCGTTGATCGATCGAGAGCGAGTGAGAAGTGGGCGCGCCACGCCCCACGCTTTTCCTTAGCACGAAATCCTGCTCCGGTTGAGATCTCGTTTCGCTTCATCGATCGATCGATCGTTGCAGCGAAGAACGAAAGAATTCTCGTCATTCTTCAGCAGAGAGTTGCTTACAACAATAACAGCAACAAGTACAACAACATCAACCACAACTGACCACATGTTAATTTCCACACATGATCATCACAGCTATTCACACACCCATTCACGTACACGCACTCACACATCGAGAGCCCCTGTTTTACTTTCTTTTTCGTGAATTCCATTAGGGCTTCATTTGGCTTTGATTGAAAACTAATCGCTGCTAAAGGGGCGACCAAGACTCGAATATTTATGCAAATTATCGAGCGGCAATTCGAAACTCATACACACGCTCAACATCGTGGAACACACACACAGATGAAGGACGGACATGGACACGAGTGCATGACTTAGTGTCAGATGAACGGAGTTTCTGTAATTAATGCGAGGTGATTGAATGGAGTTTGGAGGAAGCACGCGTCTGATTCAGAGATTTCCGAATCTCTCGAAGCCTTTCCTTTCTGACTAGATTGTATAATCCACTGGTATAAGCCAGGCGAGGATGGAATCTCTTCTGCCGAATGCAAATGCAAATAAGTTTTTAATTTCTGTCCCAATCGATTTTCTAATTCGTTGTTTGTTTCTCCGGAAGCCTTTCAACTTCCAACTCGCTGTGATTGATGTGAGCTGATAATGGTGGAAAGGCCAAACACATACATAGACAAAAACTCACACAGACTTACACTCTCATAAATCACACACTCATGTGCAGTTTCTCAGCCCGGAGTCTCTTCGTGGGTTCAGCTTCCCCGCTTCTCGAGGACCGCCTCGAATCGATTCGTCTGAGGCGTCTGGGCTTCCACTTGTTGATAACTGTTACATCGACAATTGAGTTATCGCCGAATGCAACAACAACAACTGTGACAACAACAACAACACAATCATATCACCCAATCATTTAAACGTTTCATTAATTTTGTGTTTCTCAGCTGTTAAGCTCATCATCACCAGGACTCGAGTGTTTGTTAAGGCGTCGAAATTATTTCTTTAATTTCTACAAAATGACAGATACAACAACAAACAATAAAAACAACAACAACAATAATTATACCCACAACAATATTAACAACAATGACAGTTATTATCATTATCAGCAGCAACAAATCAAAAAGAAGCGTCTCGGAAACGCGTTCACTCAGGAAATGCGTCGGAGCAAGAGCAAAAAAAAAGTAGAAAAAAAGTTCTCCAACTCAAGAAGACGAAGAAGCGCTCACAATGAGGAGAAAGTGATTTTTTTTGTTGTGTTGTTGCCCCCCACCCCGACGGTTTCCGTAATTGTTGTTGTTGTTTACTGCTGTGGTGCTTAAGTTTATGACGAATTCCTGGCTCGTCATAAAAACCGTGGCATGCAATGCATGTCATTGCTTTTCGTATTTTTCCCTCGTATTTGTTTTAGTTGTTTCTTATTGTTGTTGGATTTTGCTGTTTTTGGTTGTTTGTCTTAGCTGCTGTTGTTGTTGTTGTTGGCTGTTGTTGTTGTAGTTTTTGCCGATTCTTGAGAAAGTTTCCTTCCCTCGGCGAACACACTTTCCATTGACTCTTTGTTGCCCTTCCGTGCGGTAATGGCTAGAAAATCGAACCGCACGTGACTTGCACGCGAATCGCCGGCGACTCCTTTCGCTCTCTCTGTCGTAGTTTCTTTCCCTGTTCATCTCTCTTCTATTCGCTTCCATTCGCTCCTTTTCATTCTCTACCTTTCATTTGTTCCCTTTCACTCGCTCAGTCTCCTCAAAGACTTTCAATCGCTGTCCAGTAACTCTCGAAGGCCTCGGAGTCCAGCGAAGTCCACGAGATGCTGACCATGAAATTCTATAAAATTTCAGCTCCAGGCTGACGAGGACAAGTCAGCGATTTGATTTTACACTTCGTGGTCGTCGGACACCAAAAACTAAAATCCAACAGCCGTCGATCAACAGGACCGGGAGCACTTGTGGCCACAGCAAGAATCGCACTGGCTGCAGCCGGACACCGTCACAACAACAACAACAACATTAACAACAGAAACAACACCAAAAAAAACCACACCAACAATCACAAAACAAGGTGTTTCAACAACCACAACAAGAAGACAAAGTGTTGCAGCAGCAACAAAACTCGTTCAACGACGACGAGATCGTGTCTCTCGCATTAAATGTGACGAGCTCTCAATGTTGTTGTAGTTGTCGTTCTTGTTGTTGTAGTTATTTTACTTGTTGTTCTTGTGGTTGTTGTTCCTGTTATTGTTGCTCCTCTTACTGACGTTGTTGTGGTTGTTCCTGTTTCACTGTCGATGCCACTTGTTGTGATTGTCGATGTGGTTATTGTAATTGTTGTCGTTGTTGTCGTTGTTGTAATTGTTGTAGTGGTTGTTGTGCTTGTTCTCTTTGTTGTTTACGTGGTCGCTTCTCACCAATTCTGGTTCTTCTGCCGTGGTCGCCACCGGTCGCCACGACGTCGTCTTCATCGTGGTCGTCGTCGTCGTTGGCTCCGTCGCCTTCGACTTCTTTTGCTGCTGCTGCTGTTGGCCCCCGATGTGGGTCACTGTTACAGCGGCTCTGAAACCTGATGCGAGGTGGCCAACACAACGACAACAAGAGATATAACAAAAACAGCAAAACAACAACCACGACAACGACAACAAAAACGACATCAGTTCTTTCCACACAAGTGACAGAGGCATCGAACATCGTTTCAATTGTTGGCATCGGTTCATTTCGACAATGGTCCAAAATTGATATGGAGAATTTCCTTCGATAATTTTTCAACTCAGCCACACCCACCAACGCCCACCGCACATTGATTGGGAGCCTCCCCCATCCCCTGGAGCAACCACACTCCACTTCACAAGTGGCTCGAGTGGTCGTCGTCGACCTAGAAAAACGCTCGGAAAATGCTTTCAATTGATTTCGGCTTCATAAGAGTCCATTCATGGGTTTCCGCGGAGTTGTTGTTGTTGGAGGTCGCAGCTTTTTGGCTTATTCGTTGTTGTTTTTTGTTGGTGATTTTCTGGTTTTTGTTGGTGCTTTACTGGTTTTTGTTCTTGTTGGTGGTTTACTGATTTTTTTCCACTGCTCATTCACATTGTTCTTGTTGTTGTTGGTGGTCTCATTGAAGTGGTTATTGTTGTTGTTGTTGCTCGTCAGTGGTTTGCATGCTCGCTTTGGTTAGATAACTCGCCGCAATTGGTGCCAACAGCAGCAGCAGCAGCAACAGAAGCAGCACCAACTACTACTCTTGCTGCAATGAACTTGAGCAGCAAATCAAGTAGGCAACAACAACAAAATTAACAACAATAACATGTACATGCCAGAGATACGAGGAGGAGTTGAAGAAGCAGGAAAGCCATCAACCTGCTTCATAATTTTTTATTGAAAACTCAACTCGAGTTTAATGCTCCAGAAAGCAAGTCAACGAGCTGCAGCCGGATCGCAACACGGTCCGCCCGTCCGTCGGTCTATGTGAGTGTGAATCCATATGTGTGTGTTCGTGAAGACGATGGAGGCAGCATGGATGAAATTTTATCGAAGTGTTTCCCGCAAAACAAACACGGCCGCGGAGCAATCCGAGGAATTGAGAGCAAAACAAAATAAAACAAACGACTTGGGAAACGAACTACATTCCGATTGATTCTTTCACTCGATGGTGGGAGGAGCGAAGAGGGAGGGAGGGGAGGAGAACTCGCGTAGGAAATTTGCAAATTACCGCATGCGATTCATTTCGCTCCAGCCAAGCCGACGACTTCTTGCTTCTCTGCACCGTTTCCCCAATTTAATTGCAGCCGTTTTATCGCTGCAGCATCTGCGTCCGAAGGGGGGAGGACGGGCACTTGTTGCTCGCGGTCGTGCAGCAGCCGAGGCGGACGCTGCAGGCAACATGTTGCGTCGCGCGCCAATAAATAGGTTACAGCATCGCCATCGCCAACACCGACGCCAACGAACGAAGACCGACGACCGACCGGCTGCAGCAGCCACGTCTCGAAAGTGTGTCAAATGCATCGGCGCATGCACTTGGATTACGTGAAGCGTCTTTTGAGTGCTTCCTGCGATTATGATTTTATTATTTTTTATTTATTTTACTTTATCTTTTCTTATTTTAATCCATTTTAATTCAATTTAATACATTTCATTTCCTTTTATTTGACTTTAGTTAATTTTATCTAATTTAATTTAATTTTATTTGTATTATTTCAATTTATTTCATTTTATTCAATTTTAATTTAGTTAATTGTATTAAATTTTATTTCATTTTATTTTTTTTGTTCATTTTATATAAATTTATATTATTATATATCATTTAAGTTTATTTTATCTATTATATTTCATTTTATTTTTGTATTTTATTTCATTTTATTTGATTTTATTTTATGATACTCCATTTTATTTCAATTTAATTCATTTTAAATTTCCTTATTTTATTTAATTTTATTTGATTTGATTTTACTTGGTTTGTTCTTCTTTTATTTGATTCTTGCTTATTTAATTTGATTTGTAAAAATCGCAAAAAAATAATCTTCAGTTTCAAACAAAAGAGAGTCCGATAAATCTACCATCGAAACGAAAATTTGTCCCAGAGCCCCGGGCGCTGTCGATTCTCTTTAATGTGTCGTTTTTCACATTTTCGAGGCCGAAATAACTTTTGCCGATTCAAGTTAATTTTATGTAAATTCACGCATTATCGAATTTCCGAGCGATCGGAGAATGTTTTCATTTCATTTCGATTCGCTTTGCCCTCCGATGGCAAGGGAAGGGAGGCGAAACGAAAGATTCTCGAGTCGTCGTCGGCTTCGTTTCCTCCTCTGGCCGTGCTCTTTGGATGCGTTTCGTAAACAAACGAGGCGATTTAACGGTAAACTCAAAAGCAATTATCGATCGCTTAGAACGAAAAGCTACGAGAAGCCGCGGCTTGCGAAGCAGAAGCTGGAGATAGAGTCGGAATTGGAGAAGAAGCAGAGGCGCTGCTCTGATTGCGACCGGGAGAGAAATTCTGCAGCAGGTTCGTGCCTCGAGTCTTTCGTTTCACATGTGTGTGTGTATTCGAGTGTGTGTGTGAGCCGTGGTTGATTCGCCGTCGCCGCTGCCTCGTGATGCCTCCGATCGTTTGTGTTGCAATTTTTCCCTTTTGTTCTCTCTTTGTTGCAACTTAAATATTTTGTCGACAATTATTAACAACTGTTGCTGCGGATCTCCATGAGAATGTGGTGTTTTTTTTCTCCCCTTCTCTCCATTTCTCCTCGTCTTTGCTTTCACCGGCGACTCGTGCAGCTTCATTTGCTTTTCTAATTTTCTTCGATTTGTTTTAATTCGAATTTTCCATCATTAGTCATGCAGCCCTGGACGACGCACTTTTCTCGTCTTTCTCGCGGCACCGCCGGCGCACGCAATCGCAACGCCCTCCGTCCTCTGATCGACGCCACGCCCCGTCACGCCTCGCCCCCTGGCGACCCAAGCCGGAGCCTGGGAACCGTTCGGTCGAGAAAACGAAAGTTCTGATTACCATAAACGCATGGTTTAATGGGTTCCTATTGCCGTGGTGTTGGAGTTGTTGCTATTGTTTCAGTTGTTGCTATTGTTTCTGTTGTTGATACTGTTGATACTATTGTTGGTACTGTTGCCATTGTTGTTACAGTTGTCATTGTCATTTTAATTGTCTCCGCGCCCGTTTTAATTGATGCCATCTCTCGCACTGCTTTCGCTTTCCTTCTAATTTGGATTCCTGGACCCACCTCGCCGATAGCCATCGGCCTCTGAGCCCGATTTCTCACACGCCCCCACACCATAAAATGCTCAACCTTCAACTCTTCCTCTTTTATCTATCCCTGAGCTTTGTCTCCAAATTAATTCTCACGCTGATTCATTTGGAAAATTGCCTGGTGACTTTATTTGCTGCTCAGACGAGCGTGTCGCGCTCTCATGCGATTTCGTCGTCGTCGTTGTTATTGTTGCTGTTGTTGTCACCATTGTCAATGTGGTTGTCGCTCTTGTTGTTGCCATCGTCGTAATTAGTATTTTTGTTGCTGCCGCTAGAAATCGAAAGTCGTGGGCGGGAAATCGAAACGAAACGAAGCCCGCGAATCGAATGAAACGGAATTTGTTCGCGCGTCGCCAAAAACAAAAGACTCAAGGCACGAACGCGACCGCAATCACGAGACTTTGTCATGTTTTTTTCTTTCTCCAGTTTCCTCCTTTTATGGGCTTCGATAAAGATCTTGAGAATTTCTCGCCGCTCTAATCGCCATCTGAATCGGAAAAAATATTCTTTTAATCATCGAGTTCACAGTTTTGTCTGAAGAATCCACCAAAGAGCGATTTGAAATCCACGGAGTCAACTCGGCCCACGAGACACAACTTTTTCCCATCGCTGCATGATCGCATGATCATCGCCGTGACAGACACGAATTTCTGTCTCAACCGCTTTGTTCCCCCGATTCTCGCTCTCCGACTCTTGTCTGTCTTTGTTTGACAAAATTCCAGAGCCGATAGAATCTCGAGTCGTGTGGCTTCGTACACTTGTCACACGCCACAGTCGATTGTCCGTCGTCTGTCTGTCTGCCTGGCTGTCCGTCTGCCTCTCTCTCTCTGTCTATCTGTCGCCCGATTCCCCGCGACGCACGCATCGACCGTGGCCGTGACTGCGACGGCAACGACGACGACGACTGCGGACCACTTGAGCCAAGCCGGCTGTAAGTCAGTAGGTCAGGTTGACGAGTGAGAGAAGAAGCGACAACGAAGTGACACAGAGAAAGAAAAGGAGAGGGGAGAAAAGAGAGACAGAGAGAGGAGAGGAGAAAGGGAAGAGAGCTTTAATTGAGTGAGAGGCATTAAGAGACAACATGAGATTGACTGTGGGGAGCGGCATCGCAGCGAGAGGTGGCAGAACGACGATGAAAAACGAGTCCATATAGAATGAAATCAAATGTAAACAAGACGCGTCTTCATCGCTGGCCACGCAGAACCGGGTGACAAAGTGTGGAATTTGATTTCTAGTTCGAGGCCGGAATCTTTCATTATGATGAATCAGATCATTCGGATTTTTCACTTCTCTTTTCGATCTCTTCGACCCTCTTTCGATCTCTTCGATCGTGTTTTGATTTTTCGACCGTCTTTCAATCACTTCATCCATCTTTCAATCTCTTCTTTCGACCTTCTTTCGATCTCTTATTTCTCCCTCGACATATTCAACCCTCTGTAGAACTCATCTCACAGAAGACCACCGAAGGAAGCGAAAGTTATTTGTTTTTCAGTTGGACTCTCCGCCTCCTCCTTGGCCACGCCCACCGCGCCTCGAGGCTTCCCACATGCCACACGGTCGAGTGCGACTCGCTTTCGAGAGCCCTTCGCACTTGAGTCCATCCAGAGCCCGAGGGCGATTTGAAGAACCACGAGTCGAAAATTCAATTCAATTGTCTGCGAACTCTTCGCGGTTTTCGATCCGTCATCGGAATTTGTCATCGTAGCGAAGCGATTGAAACGCAAAAACTGTCGCTTTTCTTTCCAACATTTGATTTAATTCAAAACGCCTTCCGCGCCTCAGTCACTTCTTCATTTCCTGCTTCATTCATGCGCTTCATTGTTTCGTGAGATCGGAACGAAACGCGAGCGAAATGACATAAAATGAAAATTGTTTTTTATGACGTATTTAAAGCCGCTTTTGTCATCTGGTTTCTGCCGTTTTCCTTTTTTTTTGCTTTAATTTATTATTTTGCACGAAATTTCTACAATTAGAAATTTCATTATTCCAACGGATTACTTTCACTGCTCGTCTCCCTTTCCCTTTCATCGCAGCCATCGACCTTCGTTTTGATGACGACGATTCAAGCGACTTCCTGTCCAAGTCGCGTGTCGCATGGGAGACTTTTGTGGGAATTACTCTGTTGTCGCGAGAAGTTTCTCACCGATCGATCAAGAGCTCTGGACTTGTGACCACGAGATATTTTATTATTATTTTTACGAGTGCCCTTTACAAGCGGTACATTATTCTTAATAACCAGATGAGTTCTCTCATGTGAAATAATTGTATTTGTTTATTTTTCCTTGTGATATTTCGAAAAAAACTATACTAGACTAGAAAAAAAATCATCCGAATAATTTTTTTCTTGGGACTTTTCATACCAAACTATTTAATTTCAATAAAATTACTAGCGTTAAATAATTTTTCTCAAGCAATTTTTTTAATTCTATTATTATAATTTTAAATTTATTCATTAAGATCGAAAAAGATATGTAAATTATTGTTATAATCAATTCAAATTCTATTGAAATTTTACGGCATACGACAGAATCTTCTTCTTACTCAGCGCATGTCAATTCATTCTTAAAAAAGCTTCTACATTTGAGCTTCCAATTAACAAGCTGTCATCGTGATGCTCACTTTCATCGCGGCTTCTGACCCAGTTCGGACGAAACTAGGGCTTGTCCATACATCAGACGGTGTTAATGCTACTGCAAATATAGACTTCTGCAATTAGCCTTCTGCTTCAGTTGGAATTTCATTGGTTTTAATTTCATTTTCAAAGAATGGTTTCAATTTGAAATTCATTTTGAAATCACTTATTTTTAAAGAATTTTCAAAATAAGAAAATGTTTATGAAGACAAGTTGATAGAAAAAGTTGAAGAAAAAGAAGATGACATTCGTCATCGAATTCCATCCATAGAAAATTCTAAGTGACTCCGAGTCTTCGGCTTTTCACTGGCCTCGAGTCTGGCGGCGACTTTCGTCGTCCACGCGACTGGCGAAAAGCGAAAGTGTGACACATTTCATTCATCGCTCGTTTTTACGACTTCTTCGACGGCGGCGGCAGCAGCAGCAACATAAACTGCAAAAACAACAATAACTTCAAAAGCAATAATTTTAAACCAACTCCAACAACAAGAACAGCACATCCCAGACAGACTCCAAATGATGACCATCAGTGGCAGAAGCTAAAAGTAACAAAAAAATCGCACTTAAGTCGAAACCGACTTGCAGCGCATTTAAAAGCCGACAACAAAAACTGCTACAACCACAAGAACAAAAACAATAATAAGTAGAAAAGCAACGACAACAAGAGCAACAAAAGTAAAAACCACAAAAGTAGAAGCTCGTTAAACGCACTCGATACAGACTTCGTGTAATGACAACTCAATGGCCCAACCGCATTCTTCCCCTCTCCCTTTGGCTCATCGTCGCCGGGTCCATCAACGACCGAGGGGGCCGAGACGAGGTTCGTCCGGTGGTGGCCGGGGGTCCAGAATGCAAATTTCAAGTCTGCGATATTTTTTCCTCCCAGCACTTTCACTCGCACGTCTCGGAGTTATGGCGCCGATGACAATCGCTGATGATGACTCAGAGGAAGATGGGTCTAAAGGTGATGATGATCATGATAATTGTAATTATATTCGATTATGGTCAGCTTGAATGATTAGGATGTTAATGAAGGCGACACCAAGATAAAATGTATGATAATGAAGAGATGACGATTTAAATAAAAACCTTATTTTGTTGCATCCTACAACATCCTAATGGAGAAGATTTCGATTATGATGATGTCTTATATTAAAGAAAACTCTAGGAATGTTAATGAAGAAGTCTATGATGATGATTATAATAATGCAATGCTGATGATATCTTCTATATAAAAATACAACAATGTTGATTTTCAGATCTGAGCCCTAATTAAGACGATTTTCCAAATGAATGAATGACTTCAGTCACAATGTCTTCTTCTACTTCTTCACATCACTTATTTTCACTATTGTTGTTGCTGTAATTTTGTCGTCGTCATTGTTGTTATTGTTATCGTTAATAATTTTGTTGTCATTACTAATATTGTTGTTGTTGTTGTTGTTGACGCTACTGTAATTGATGTTATTTTAATTGATGTTATTGTAATTGATGTGGTTTTAATGTAGTCGTTCTTGTTGTCATCATTGTTGCCATCGTAATTGATGCTGCGGCGATTGTTGTTGGAACTCTCTTCTTTTTGTTGTTGTTGTAAATCTCATCACTTATTGTCTTTTTTGTTGTCACTTGAAACCTCATTTCTGGTGCAGTTTTTGTTTTTGTCACAAATCTATTCTCTCGCTTCTCTATTTTCTCGTTGACTTAATTATTTTCACACTCAAACTAATTTAACTCATTAAGATGCCCATCAACCCGACTTTTGAAGTTCTTCAGTGGTCTTTAGGGCACAAAATACTAGTCCCAAAGAGAGGGAATTCCTTTATAACAAACCCTTTATCAACATTTTTTACCACCGATCACTAATCGAATCCTTCTTCTCCTCCTCTTACAGAAGGCGGTCGCAAGCTCTTCGGCGGCTACCGGATAACACCGAAGCACTGCCGCGGCACGAAAACCCTGCCCGTCACCGACCCCCGCGCCCACGGCCCCACCATCTGCATGTTCAACCACGAGTGCGCCCAACGCAACGGCGAAGTCGTTGGAGCCTGCATGGACGGCTTCCTGTTCGGCGCCTGCTGCCAGATCCCGAGCAACCACGAGATCGAGAGCACCCTGATCAACGACGCCCAGAACGCGTACTTCCAGCAGCACCAGCAGCAGAAGGTGCACCAGCAGCAGCAAGCGGTGTCGAACCCCGCCGCCGCCCTCTCCTACGAGGCCTACGGGGGCGAGAGCCTGCAGCAGCAGTCGGTGGAGGAGGCCGACAGCACCAACAATGGAGGCTACGGAGGACAGTTGCAGACCCAATCGCACCCCGAGGTGAACGAGCCCGAGAACATCGACAAGGTCTTCCAGCAGCTGGACACCAGCAACAACTACCCCTCGCCCTCGACCAGCAGCATCAACTACCAATCGTCGTCAGTCGCGTCGGTCAGCGGCAGCAACAGCTACGCCGTGACCTCGCCCTCCACCGCCAGCCACTACCTGGCCGAGGACGAGCTGCAGCCCGTGTCGGCGGCCAACGATCTGGAGAACATCGACAAGGTCTACCAGCAGCTGGATAGCGGCAACAACTACCCATCGCCCCCGAGCACCTATCAACAGCATGATCAGCAGCAGGAGGATCAACAGCAACAGCAGGAGCAGGAACCACAGCCGGAGGAGACCAGCTACCAACAGGTGGCCTCGAGCAGCAACAACTACGAGGCTCCCTCTGTCTACCAGACGCCCTCCACCTACCAAACGCCCACCGCCTACCCCGAGCCCGCCTCCTCGCCATCGACCATCAGCAGCAGCGACGACAGCGTCCAGCAGCAGGACGAGAAGGACACGAGCAGCTCGCAGGACTCCACCGAGAGCGCCCAGACCTCGGCCAGCCAGGAGCAGGACGCTGATGAGGAGATGGAAGCCGAACCCAGCCCCGCCCCCATCGAAGTCGCCGCCCCCGTTGCGCCCAACCCCCCGCCCACGGTGCACGTGCCCAAGGACAAGGTGAAGATCTCGTCGCCCTCGTCCCCACCGCTCAACGACGAGTTCGTGATGCAGGTCATCAGCACGCTCGCACCAGGACACGAGGACGACCACATCGCATTCACCACCGAGGTGCCGATGAAGATCTCGAGTAGTTTGGTGCACGATCAGGCCAGCTCCGAGTCGAACTCCTTCGAGGAGGAGCCCGCGACGGCCACCCAGCAGCCGGCGAGACCCACGACAACGACCACAACAACGACGACGACGACCGCGAAGCCCATGAAGAAGAAGCCGGCGATGCAGAACCAACAACAACAGCATCAGCAGAGTCAGAAACATCAGCAGACTCAGCACGACCAACAGACTCATCAGACCCAACAGCAGCCTCAGCATCACCATCAGCACACTCAGCAACACCAGAGCAGCAACCAACACCACCACAACCACCTGCAGCTCGATGGCGCCGAGTTCACGCACAGCGGCATCACACACCCCGGCGCCGATGCCGATCTCGTCGAGGACGACCTCCAATTCTCCACCGGCTACGGACCACAGCCCGTCTACGTCGAGTCGCCGGCCAAGGATCACGCCCATGACCACGCCCAGCCACCCGCCCCCGAGGACAAGTACGTCCTCGTCCAGACGATCACCAACGAGCAGCTGAACAAGAAGACGCCACCGCCACCCGCGCCCTCTTCGACGGCCGGCAGCCCCACCACCGCTTCCTCGATCACGACCCACGTCGACTCCATCGAGTCGATCATTCTGCAGTTGAACAACACGAACCACGGCCCAACCTACAACGTGGTCGGCCAGCAGCAGCAGCAGCCGACTCCGTCCTATGGAGCCAACGACGATGAGGACTCCGCCTTCTACGACGCCGCCCCCAGCAGCACGCCCCAGGCCTCCTCCTCCTCGTACCAGGAGGTCGAGACCAAGCGGCCCGAGGACTTCTACGCTCAGGCCCCTGTTGTGTCCTACGACACGGTTTCGTCTGACGAGAAGGACCAAGAGGAGGACGAGGAGGAGGAGCCGTCGAACGCTTACCTCCAGAACGAGTACCCCTCGGCCCGACCCCCGCCCGTCTCGCACTCATCGGCGCCCGCCCCCGAGCAGAGCTACGAAGGCGAGGCCGAGGTCCTCGAGGACCACACGGTGCCCGAGAGCAACTACAACGACGTCGTCTCCTCCGGCCACCCGACGTCGGACTTCAACAAGATGCCCGCCGTCGGTATCGCGTACCCCGTGGACATGTCCTACTTCGAGGGCGAGGAGGACGCCAACGTCGTCCAGGACGGCGAGGAGCAGTCGGCCTACGGACAACCGGCGCTTCCGTCTCCGGCACCAACCACAACAAGCACGACTTCGACGACCACCACAACGACGACTACGACTCAGAAGGCGCCCAGCCACGCCTACCAGACCGAGCCGCAGCCGCTGCCCACCTACACGCGCCTGCCCCTGGTCACCGAGAGCCGCCCGGTCGCCTCCTACATCGGCGTCATCACGGCCCAGAACTTCAACCAGCTCCACCAGCCCTCGGCCTCCGTCTACAGCCAGCTGCCCGAGGAGGTCTCGGTCTCGTCGCACACCACCAAGGTCCAGTCGGAGGAGTACGTCTCGAGCCCCTCGGCCTCCTCCTCGTACCCGACCGCGGCGCCCGCCCCCGAGCGCCTCACGACCGTCAGCTACGTCGACAGCCCGGCGCCGACCCCCTCGGCCGTCTACATCTCGTCGACCTCGACGCCCCTGGCGACACGCCCACAGTACGGCTCGCCCTCGACCGCTCGCCCCGTCCTCGTGACGGCCGCCAGCAGCGCGAAGCCCAAACCGAAGCCGAAGCCGTCGAAGCGACCCACGAAACGTCCCGCCTCGGCGAACACGAACACCAAGAAGACATCGTCGAAGCCGGCGGGCACCAAGAAGCCCGTGGCTCAGCCCTCGATCTCGTACAACCAGGAGCAGCCGGCGTCGAACTCGCACCACCAGGAACGGCCAGCGAGCCCCTACAACCCAGACCCCGTGCACACCAAGAGACCATCGTCAACGTCGTCGTCATCGTCGTCTTCCAGTGGAAGCTACCAAGACTCGCAGCCATCGAATTCGTACAACCAGGAGCCTGTCTACACCAAGAAGCCAGTGAACACATACAATCAGGAGAAGCCTACGAACTCGTATAACCAGAAGAAGCCCGTAAACTCTTATAACCAAGAGAAACCCTCGAACCATAACCAAGATCAACCCTCGAACTCTTACAACCAGGAACCCGTTCAGACGAAGAGACCCTCGTCCAGCGGTGGTTACCAGGATCCTCAGCCTTCCGCCGGTTCCTACAACCAGGAACAACCATCGATTTCCTACAACCAGGAACAACCTTCGAACTCCTACAACCAGAAGCAGCCATCCAACTCCTACAACCAGAAGCAGCCTTCCAACTCCTACAACCAAGAGAAGCCCTCGAACTCCTACAACCAGCAGCCTTCGAATTCCTACAACCAGGAGCAACCCATCGTCACCAAGAAACCGTCGTCCTCGAGCCATAGCAAGCGGCCCACGGCTCAGCCCTCGCAGTCCGCCTACGGCTCAAACCAACATCAACAACACGTGAAGCAGCCCTCGGCCGGCGCCTACGGCCAGCAGGACAAACCCGACCCCCCGCACGCCTCGAGCGCCCCGCACCCGGCCAACACGTACAACCAGAACCAGGAGCTGCTCGTGACGGCCTCCAAGCGACCGACGACCACCACCTCGAACACCAGGAAGCCGGCGGTCCACAAGAAGCCCGTGTTCCAGCCGAAGCCCATCTCGACCAGCTACGTCACGGGCCCCACCTCCCCGCGGCCACCGACCACCTTCGGCTACCACGACGACGAGGTGCCGCCGCTGATCGTGGCCGACGACAAACTCGACAGCTTCGTGCACAGCACCGCCGAAGCCGTGGCCGCCCAGTCACCCGGCTACCAATCGACCTACGCCGCCCCCGTCTACGTGAGCTCGGTGACGCCCCTCAGCGTGCAGCACCCGGTGAGCAGCATCAGCAGCAACAACTACAACACGCACAAGAAGCCCGGCTTCGTGAAGGTGCAGGCGACGGTGCGTCCGCCGGTGCCGACGGTGCTGATCACGCCGAAGCCGACGGTGGGCAACCTGGCCACCGTGAGCTCGTGGGCCACCCAGCACGACGCCTACCCGCAGACGACGCCGAGCGCCGGCTTCGGCAGCACCTCGTACGTCTACAGCCCGGTGGTGACGCGCCGCCCCGAGTTCGCGGCGAACACGCCCTCGTACGTCGGCCTCCCGTCGGCCGTGACCTCGAACGACTTCGACGACCCGGGCTACTACGGGGCCCAGAACACGCACCCCGCGTTCGTGCAGGCCACGACGGAGGCGACGTACGGCGTGCCCTCGGACGACAGGCCCGCCTTCCCCGGCTACTACGGGCCCACGCCCACGTATCCGGCCTTCCAGGTGCCCGGCGAGAAGGTGGGCGCGCCCGAGGCGGAGGAGGAGGCGTTCACCTCGCCGAACGACTTCGTGAACTTCCCGCCGGTGCGCAACCCCAATCTGAACATGTCGGCGACGTCGAGCGCGGTCACCAGCGACCTGGAGCTGTCGACGCCGGCCTTCGTCGAGGACGTCGTGCTCAAGGACAAGATGAACACGCTGGTGCACAAGATCGTCGAGTCGCTGCAGGGCAACTTCGACGCCCTGGCCGACATGATCGACGAGGCCAACAGCACGGCGCCCGCCCACACGTACTCGGTGGGCGTGAAGCCAGCCGCGTCCTCTGTGACCTCGACCTCGGGCACCCGGAAGCCGACGCGCAAGCCGACGCGAGTGACGAGCGCCAGCACGAGCGCGAAGCCGAAGCCGCGGCCGACGACAAAGCGCCCGACGGCGACTCGAGTCAGCACGAAGCCGCCCGCGAAGCGACCTTCGACCGTGGTGACCACACGACGCCCGGCGACGGCGACATCGGTGCGCCGCACGACGACCACGACGAGGCGACCGGCCACGAGGAAGCCGACGAAGCGCACGACGACCACGACGACGACGGCTGCGGCGCCCGTGGACGACGAGCTGATCGACGAGGAGGACGAGGAGGACGTGAACCCGAGCGAGAACGAGATCGACCAGACGGAGACGATCAGCGGAGGAGCCGGCGGCGGAGGCGGACGCAAACTCCGTAAGTAGAGCGAGACAGATAAACGCCTGCTTGAGAGAACGAGACCGAACGAGTGTTTTCTAATTTTTTACCCACCCAACCAACCCACCTCACAAAACACTGTCTCCACCCCGCTCTCCAACAAACCAATCACCCCTGGACCCTTCATTCATTCACTCATTCATCGTTCCCACCATCGTCTAGAGAGCCTCCTGCAGCTGGTCAGCCACCTCTACGAGACCCTTTAAGCACCACGTCATCTCAGTCCCTAGTCTCCCAAAACCCCCCTCACCCCCCTCTCTATGACCTCACTCTCACACACACTCACTCTCTCACTGTCCTTCATCCTGACCTCTCACATAACCAACCTCTCAATCTCAATCCCCATCGACAGAGTGCGGCGTGCGCCCTCACGTGAAGTCCGGCCGGATCGTCGGCGGCAAGGGATCGACCTTCGGCGCCTTCCCCTGGCAGGTGCTGGTGCGCGAGTCCACCTGGCTGGGCCTCTTCACCAAGAACAAGTGCGGCGGCGTCCTCATCACCCACCGATACGTGATCACGGCGGCCCATTGTCAGCCAGGGTGAGTTTGACCCACATTTTTTTTGTTCAATGAATCAAACTAATCCACTATTCTACACAGCTTCCTGGCCTCGCTGGTGGCCGTGATGGGCGAGTACGACATCTCCGGGGACCTGGAGAGCAAGCGCGCGGTGACGAAGAACGTGAAGCGCGTCATCGTCCATCGGCAGTACGATCCGGCGACGTTCGAGAACGACCTGGCCCTGCTCGAGCTCGAGAGTCCCGTGCAGTTCGACACACACATAGGTAAGTGGAGAGAAAAAAACCTGACCCACGCCCCATCATTGGAAGTCCACGCAATTTCTTTTTCCATCCACGGCATCTTTTCAACATCGGGCAGATTTCCATTTGCGAGAATCGCTCGGGATAATCTCCAGGCAATCCCGAGAAAATTGCCTCCTTCCCACTCGTCGTCGTCGTCTTTGATCCCTCGGCAAGAGGCTCCGGAACTCACACACACACCAACACAAAAAGGTCCTTGGAGCCGGAAAATTAAACGTTTTCGCGCGACTTCGTTTTCAACGCGAAATCGATTTTCACTTTGAAGGGTGTAGTCAGGTTATTGTTGATATTGTACTCCTTTTTGTTAACGTCCTTCTTGTTATCGTGCTTCTTTGTTGTTCTCCTGGTTGTTGTTGTGATCCTTGTTATTGTTGTTATTGTTCTACACACCGTGAAGACAGATGACTCCGTCTTGATATCAACCGAAAAGTTTTGCCGCAGGTCACGACAAAAAAGTTACGAAAGGATCGAAAGAAAGGAAGGCCAAAGAGAGAAACCGACAATGAGAGAAAGAGAGAAAACAAGAAAAGAGGGAGGAAGAAAAGGAAACGATGGGAATTGACGAGTTAGCGAAAGTACAGTGAAACAAAAAGATCAACCCCGAAGAGAAAGGGACACAGAAGAGTAAGGGACGAAAGGACGACGAGGGGAAGCCAAAGGGCACGACTTTGTTTATTTTCTGTCGAAAAACCACTCCGTGATGGATGGGCAAAGGAATGTGGACGAGGGGGGGGAAGGAAAGCTAATGATATTTATAGCTTTATTTGCCATACGCAGCCCACCGGCCGTCGGTGGCTAATGAAGTAATGGCCTCTTAACTGGGCGAATACGAGGCAGACGTCTGGGTCACTCGATACGATATACGGAGGTCGAGAACGAGGCCGCAATTACCTTGATTAGGAAAGGAAGGTGGACGGGGGCCGAAAAGAAGAGGTTTAATAAAGAGGGAAATATTTCGAAATGACTGGGTTTCGTTGAGTGAAACCACCGCAGGAAATCTCTTACCGCAACATTCCTAATTAGGCCTTCCTAACATGACTTCTACCAGTTGAGGTCCTCAGGCTGATTTCCCTAGCTTCATTTCCTCAACTCGACTTCCTGCCTTGACCCTAATCGAAGGAAGCCATCGACTCCAATGGGGCGTTAAGTACTTCGTGGCTATAAAACCATCTCTTTTAAGGAGCTCCCTAAACATGCGGCCGAGACTCCGTGGAGCGCGCAATAAACGCTTATTTTACAACCTTCCTGCTTCGCTTGCTCGGTCCTAACTCCAGGGTGATAAACATCGAGAGGTGGAGGGTTTTCTTTCCTTCTTTCACTACCTCCCTCCTCCCATGACCGCCCTTCTGTCTCACAATAATGAAAATCTATTTCCTTCGCCAAGGGCCAAAAATACAAGGAAATTGTTATTGTTGTTCTTGCCTTTGTTAATTTCCCCTACCGCAACTGCCTTTGACATCAGCTCCCTCGTCGTCTTCGTTCTCCTTATTTCTTCTCCCTCCTCCTTCTCATTGTGCCACCCTCTTCTTCCTCCTTCTCTCTCCCTCTCCCCCTTCTTCTCCCGAATCCGCTTCCGAACGCCGTCGAACGACGAAAGTGCGTCGCCTCAAATCGACCGTGATCACCGAAGTGTAGACACTGGTTGCTCCCACTCCCTCCTCGGTCGCCTTCTATCGAACTCTTGCCTCTTCTTCCCTTCCCTTTCCACTACCCCTCCGCCCACCGCCTACCGTTTGATTCCATGAATTAGTCATGTGGGAAAACTTGGGCTTGTTTTCGTGTGTTGTTTCTGTTTTCGTCCTCGCCCTCGACCTTCAACTGTAGCTGTCGCTTTCGATTTCACTCTCTCTCTTCTCTTCAGCCTCTCTCTATCTCTGTCTCGCTCTTTTCGTGGGTCCTTCGCTCCTCCCTCGCTCGTTTATTGTGACGCTCAGCCTCAGGATGCCCATTCATCGTGTTTAAAATTACATCGGCCTCGAGTTATTTTCGTTCTGTTCTAGTTGTTGTTGTTGTAATTGTGGTTTGTGAGTTGTTATTTTTTTTTTTTTTGTTGTCACTGTTGTTCTTGTTACTGTTCCAGTTGTTGCTGCTACTGAAACATTGTTGCTATTACTGAATCATTGTTGTTCCTACTAAGTTATTGTTGCTATTACCGAAATATTTCTGTTGTTACAAACTTATTGTTGCTTCTGAAACATTGTTGTTAATACTTAGTTCTGTTTATACTGAATTATTGTTGTTTAAGAATTCTTTTCACGACCGAGTTTTCGGTGGAACTTTCGGAGTAACTTTTGGCCTTTTGGCGGTTGGGGCGGAGGGCGATGTCTTCTCGTATAACGAATCAGAAAAGAGAAAAAAAGAGAGAGTGAGCGAAATACATCATCTTTGTACAAATCTTCACTCCGATCTCTGAGGAACATATTGCGAATCGTCAAACAACTTCTCCCCGAACTTTGAAAAATTCTTCACCACATTCCACCCCAATCTCTGAATAACTTCTGTCCAATCTTAAACAACTTCTCCCCAGTAACTCATTATCTTCCCATTGTCATAATCATCATATTATTTCTCTCTTCCTTCCAGTGCCAATTTGCATGCCCTCCGACACCGCGGACTTCACCGGCCGCATGGCCACCGTCACCGGCTGGGGTCGCCTCAAGTACGGCGGCGGCGTGCCCTCGGTGCTCCAGGAAGTTCAGGTAAGATCCGACTAAATCCAGCCCACAATTGCGTCCCCATTGTCGCCGATTGATTGCCTCCGTTGTGCGGCGACAGTGGGGCGTCTTTGAAGGACTCCAATTGTATTCTTGCAAATATTTAATTCTCTCTCTTCCTCTTGTTTCCTTCGCTCCACAGGTGCCCATCATCGAGAACAGCGTGTGCCAGGAGATGTTCCACACGGCGGGCCACAACAAGAAGATCCTCGGCTCGTTCCTCTGCGCCGGCTACGCCAACGGCCAGAAGGACTCGTGTGAGGTGAGTGAACGACATGACCCAAGCCCCACCCGATCCGACCCTCAAAGGACCTTCAATGACCCCTCTTTTCCGTCTTCTTTTCTCCCCCGCAGGGCGACAGCGGCGGCCCCCTCGTCCTGCAGCGGCCCGACGGACGCTACGAACTCGCCGGCACCGTCTCGCACGGCATCAAGTGCGCGGCGCCGTATCTGCCGGGCGTCTACATGCGCACCACCTTCTACAAGCCCTGGCTGCGGAGCATCACGGGCGTCAAATAAGCCCCTCGTCACACCTCAACCGCCTCTTCGACATCCCCCCCCCCAACCCCCCTCTACTCACACTCAGCCGTTAATTGGAAACAGTCGTCAATTGGAAAGAGTCGTCAAATGAAGCACCGCAATAGACCAAGTAATAATCAAACAATCGACCACGACGTCGTTGTCGTCGATGTCGACGTCAGCGTGCGTGTCGCGAATGTCAAAAGTCACACCCATCAATTGACCCGACGCCCTCCGCCGACCCCCTTCGTCCAGCGTCGACCCCTCTGTGACCCCCTGAGAACCACCGGAAGGACTCGATTTTATTCCTGCTTCCGTGGTGGACTTCGACTCACCTCGGGGGGCGCTGGGACAAAGGGGCGTGGCAGGGGGCGACCTCTGTCGACGTCGTTGCCCACTCGAGTGTGTTGTTGTCGATTGTTGTAGTTGTTGTAGCTTCGACAACACGGCCACAGACGAATTTCAATCTTCATTCAAATTTTAATTTATTTCTGGAGCTCAAGTCGAAGACCTTCGGGGAATTGAGAGCAAGGGGGAAGGAGCGAGGATGAGAGAGAGAGAAAATCAACTATTCTCGGTACGCAGCACGAGAATCAATCTTCCGTCTCGCTCGCACTCGCACCCGAGGGCAGTAGGAGACGGAAGTTCGTGTAGAATCGTGCGAAAGAGATAGAGGGAGAGAAAGCAGGAGTAGTTGACGACAGTAAGAGAGGAGGATAGAAAGAAACATACATATTTTGTGCCTAAGTAGTCTGAATGATTTTTTTATTTTATTTTATTTATTTTTATCATAAATCTAATTTAAATTAAATCTAAAATTAACTAGATAAATTATTTATTTGTAGTCGTAATTGAATTCTAGATCTAATTAATTATTTATTTATTCAAGTATTTATTTATTTATTTATTTGTATTTAATTCGAAACTCATCGTTTGATTCAACTAAAAACCTGTTGAGTTTTTAGTTCAATTGACTTTGCCTTCAACACGTACTTTTACTCCAATTCCTCTATTTAATTAATTGATTAATTTATGAAAAGTATTTGTAATTGTTTAGTGTTTAAGGCGAATAGCAACAACAACGACGAAACTATCTACAGTGCTTTATTGCAAATAGTGCTAGTAGATGATAGTATAATTAATTTATTGATCTGAAATAAAAACATAATTTGTGGAAAATATTTTTCTCTTACTTTTATTGGTTCTCTGAGGTTGAGGGACCTCTGTACCCTCTTGGAACATCCAGTAGATTTGTAAAACCTCCAGGATTCCTATTCAATCTCATTGTAGAAGATCTTTATAACCCTTGGGTTATTTTGATGACATCGAGACCCAGAACACGGTTTGTTTTGTGTCATTCTGAAGTAGTCCGCATTCCCAGAAGGTGCCTCGGTGTCGTCGACGAGAGATCCTCTAATGTCCTTGACGTTAAAGCGCGAGTTCCTTCCGATGAGCTCAAGTACTTGAGACTTTCTTCCGTTCTTGAGACTCTCTGCCCTACTCGAGGCTCTCTGAAGGATAATAACTGTTTCATTGGAAGACTTTGATCCCCACCCAACTATCTCGAAGATCCTTCTCCAACTTCCGCCTGAGTCTCCGGAGGATCTCTCGAATCTTGCAAGTTTTTATTGGCTCGGGTTCAGGTGCAATTGCTCCTGACCCTCGACGACGACTTCTCGAAGATTCCTGGAAGCTCGAGCTTCAGCGTAAGAAGAGGAACCGGATGCACTCGAGAGGGGAAGTAGAGAGAAAAAGAGAAGAGAATGAAGGAATGAATGGAATGGAAAGAAGAGAACGGAAGCGACCTGCTGCACTTAGAAGTTCAAGATTACGTTGACGCCTTCTTCGTCTCCTCCTCGCCAAGAAGCTTCTTGTGAATCGTTTCATATCGAGAATGAGTTGAGGAAATGAGTTGGGGGGGAATGAGTGCATATTGTGGACGGGTGAAAGAGTGGAGGAGGCAGGAAATTGAGTGGGGGGCTGGACAGTGGGCGGAATGTGTTCGGAATACCGTTGGTGGATCCTGCCTCGAGAGTCCTTCGAAGG
The DNA here is from genome assembly GCA_017309665.1 of Coelopa frigida. Taxonomy (NCBI): domain Eukaryota; kingdom Metazoa; phylum Arthropoda; class Insecta; order Diptera; family Coelopidae; genus Coelopa; species Coelopa frigida. The sequence continues at coordinate 35,385,606 of CM029562.1, read as the reverse complement.
AACGCCTGTCTCCGTGGCAGGTTTCTTTAATGGGCATCTGGTTTCCTCTCCTTGTCATTGTCGACGATATTGTTGTAGGTAACATTGTTGTTGTTGGTGTCTTTATTGTTGTTGGTGTCTTTATTGTTGTTGTTGTCTTTATTGTTGTTGATTTCTTTATTGTTCTTCCTCCCTTTTATTATTGTCTTAATGTCTCTTGTTGTTGTCTTAATGGCTCTCCTCCCCTTTTTTTTTGTTGTTGTCCTTGTCGTGCTTATTACCCGATCCTGCCGCGCATTGGAACTCGAAACACGTCCGCAGCAGGCGTCAAGCAAGACATATGAGGAGCTGCAGAATCCTTGAAACAAAAGGTTGAGGTGAGCGGGGATGAAGTGGAAGAGAACATGGTATAAGTATCAGAGGCAAGTGGAGAATGAAGGGAATTCACCGGAACTCGAGAAGACACGAGGGCGTCGTCTTCGATGCAACCATGCAAATGCAATGGCGACGATGGCGATGACGACAACGACTATGGCGAAAGCGATGACGACGTTGACAAGTGGCAGACGTCAACCGAGCTCGTTCAACTCAGCGTCCATCGATTCTCGTCCTCGTCCTCGTTCTCTCAGCGACAATCGCTCCCTTCTCACATGGTGTAATCACTTAAGTAAGCAGCTTGCATTTTATCGCATGACAACCGCCAGGATCGCCTCCTTCTTCCCTCTCTGTCCCTCCAAAGGACCACGCTTAAGTAACTACGACCGGAAATGGAAGATTCCTCGCTGGAGAGATGATGAGGAATTGAGAAACGCATGCAAAGAAGAAGGTGGAGCAGGTGAGAGGGAGATGGGGATATGCTGGGAGGGACGCCAGAGCAAATGTTGATCCTTTTTCGTAATTCAAGGAAAACCAATAAAAACACCTTGGCTTCAATTTACTCAAGGTGTTTTTGTTGTTGTTGTTGTCACTCTGCAAAAGTTCTGAGTGATTTCGAGCTTCTGCTTCGTCAACCATACAGGCGAATGGACGATGGATAGATGGACAGATGGATGGATAGATAGATGAATGAAAGGAAACTCGAGTTGCGAACGAAAAGTTGTGGGCGACGGACGATTGCCATTGTTGACCATGGGTGGTAGAGGGGGGTGTGGAGAGGAAACTTTTAAAATGTCGCCACACCCCAGCCATCGCTCGTGAAGCTGTCGCCCCTGGCAACTCGCGAACTCACTCTAACGAGCTTCGTCCTCAGCTTATTTCTCGGTTTCGTTCTCTAGCTACCTCTGCTTCTACCTCTACTTGGCCCAGGGATCTCAAGGACTTCGAAGGCAACTGGGATGGCGACGACAGTGGCGACTGCGACGACAACGATAGCGACAGGCACAACAACGACGACGACAACGATACGACGTCGTCTTCAACAACGAACGATGGTGTTGGAAATTCGATTCGACTGCGAACAGGATGTTTACACGTTTATTTCCGCTCCGTGTTGTCTTTGAATTCCCTACCTTAAATCCGCGCCCACGCCACCACACATTCGATCTCACTCACTCCCGTCTTCTTTCTCGCTTCAACCAACTTCATCCACCTCTCCCCTTCCCTCTATAATCTCTTGCCTCCCTCTCTCCCTCGAGGCTCCTGCAGACGTCACGAGAATCCTTTCGCATGCACCTGCGTCTCTTTGTCTTCAGTTTACCTGTCCTCCTATTTATCTATTTCCACCGCTCCTCCTCCTACTTTCACCTATTCCCCCTCCTCTTCCTCTCCTACTCCCTCCTCATCCTCTCCTTTCACCACCTCTTCTGCTCCCTTCTCATTTTCATCCTGCTTTCATCGTCCACCATGAGCTACTCCCCATGCTCCCCCTTAGGACCTCTCGGTTTCATTTTTCATGCGCTTTCGATGCCGCGCCGAGAGCGAAAAAATATTTTAATCTCGATAATGCGATCGGAGGCGGGGCGGTGGGGCGAGGGGAGGCGACGAGGGACGACGAGAGACGAAGGCGAAGACGAGAGGTTCTGTTGTGCGAATCGACCGCCAAAGGCTCCCCTTTCAACTGGCGACAAGACACGGGGCAAAGAGAGAGAGGGAAGGAAGGAGAAAGTTCTAAGAGAGGGAAGAACTGAAAGTAGGAGAGAGGCGAGAGAGGGAGCACGAGTGAGCGAATGACGTCAGCGTCGGCGGCCCCGGTCCCCGAAGTCGAGGCACGAAGACGGAGGAGAAGGCAACGTTTTAGCATATTTTGTAACAGAGACGGATACAACAACAACAACAGCAACCACATCAACAACCAATGCATGGTAATGAGATAACAACAAAACACACTCACACACAACCGCACACACACACACACTCATGTGCCATTGGGAAGAAATCAGTGTGCGTAGATGTACTTCTCACGCATTATCCTTCCATTATCCTTTCACGAATAAAACAAATAGAAGCGGATGGCGGTGGAAAACCGAGAGAAATGAGGAGGATGGGGGGAATGGGGGAATAAGAGGAGAAGAATAAAAGGAAGCTTCGTCCTCCCTCATTCCCTAGATGGAGGCTCAAAGAGGAGGAAACGAAGAATGAAGAAAAGTGGTCGCGATATCAACAGCGACAGCGAAAGCAGATTGATTTATGGCAGCAACCGCAACAAAAACAACAATCGTAACACTAACAACATCATCAGTAAAAAAAAGTAAAAGAGTTCGGTCTGGTCGAAGCGAAAATTAGCTATCCTTTCTTTCCTCACTTCTTACATATGTTTTTTCTTATTTCTTTCTTAAGGTCTGATTATTAGAGGGAAGGAAGATAAGTCAAGATTTATAATAAAATATATTAATTAATTAATAGTTATATTATGTGCACCATGGGCTCAAATAAGGAATTAAAGAATCTCATCCATACATTTTTTGACTTCTTTTCCACGACTGAACGTAGGGAACCAAAGTGAATTTTAATTCATAAAAGCTTCTCGTTCTGTCGTTCGAATACTTCGTTCGGTTCAGCTCCTTCGACTCCTTCGGTTCGCTTCCTTCGGCTCGGTTCATTCGGCACGCTTCGAGCTTTTTCGAAGCTTTACGCGAAGTCCTGTCGGGCACACGGCAGGCGACCAGCGTCAGTTGCTCGAAGAACGCGTTCGGCGAAGGTTCGTGTTTTAGTTCGAGAGGCTGCGGGGCGCAGGTACGGACAGAATATTACAACAAACATAGTTATTATTACAACAAGCTCTATTAGAACCACAATTATTGCAACAACAATTAGTACAACAATAACTATTGCAACAACAATCGTTGCAATCTTTATTCCAATAACAACAATATAATGGTGTAGAACAAGAATTGCATCAAAAGCAGAACAGAAACAGAAAATGAGTGAACAACAGACGCAATTTAATAGGTTTCAAACGTCGCTCTTGCCGGAGAAGTCGACGACAGTAGGGGGCGTGGACGATCCGCCCCGTCCCCCAACCAACGTCAGGAAGTCAACTGGGGCAGGAATCGGAGAGGAAGCGGGGTCTGCGACGATTGTGGTAGGGTGGTCGGAAGCGGAAGTTGAACGAATACTAATTTCTTTCCGCTCGCCAAGGGCCCGTGTGTGTAGTTGGTGAGAGTGTGAGTTAGTGAAGAGTGTAAGTTTGGGAAGACTATGAACGAGTAAATGGTGTGAGTGCGTCAGAGTGTGAGTGAGTAAAGAATATGTCCATGTGTGTGCCTGTGTCTGTTGTATGAGTGTATGTTTGAGTGTCTGCGGTAGTGTCCATGTTTGTGCAATTATTTACACATGCAAACGCGCCCTTTCACCTTCTATTCATCCATCCATCCTTATTTTCACCTTTGCTGTCTTTTTCCTCCTGCTGTTCTTCTTTCCTGCTGCCTTCTTTCTTTCCTCCGGCTGTCCTTTTGTCCTCCTCCTGTTCGAACGTCCTTCCTTTCATTCAACTATCTTTCATTCAGCCCTTCTGTTCGTCTGTCTATTTGTCCGTCCGTCTCTTTGTCTGTCCACCAGGTGAATTACGGTGTCCTTTTAATATAGCAACTAATATGAATTTATGTTCTCTCACCGATGTTGGTCTTATTGTTGTTTTCATTGTTGTTACTTGTTGTTTGTTGCTTTTACTTATTGTTGCCCTTCCTCACGCTCCAACATCATCAAAGCAGTTGTTAATATTCCTGAAGTCGTCCAGGTTTCGTCCGACTGGTGGCTGGAAATGCTTTGAAATTAAATTAGCACGTCGTCTTCTTTGTCTTTTTTTCCTTCGTCACTTCAGCCTTTGTAATTGTAATACCCATCATTCCTTTCAGCTTTTTTTTTCTTTTACCTTCTTTCCTTTACTTTTTGTACTTTTTCCCTTCGCCCTTTCAGCAAAGTAAGAAAGTACCACATTTTTTCCATCCACCTTTAAGCCTTCGCCCATTTTTCCTTAGTGAATTCTCAGAAATTCTTCCATCGTTCTTTACTTCCTCAGCCTATGTACTTACAGCCTTTTTGTTTATTTCTTCGTCATCCCAGCATTCGTCTCTGCCTTCCTGTGTCTCTTCCTTCCTTGGTCTCTTCCAGTCTTCATCTTGCCTTCCTTCTTCTCTTCCATCACCTGCATATTAATTCACATCTTAATTAGTCAGTAAATTGAAGACGTGGGACTCAGACTCGGATTGTCGTCTTCATCTTCCCCTCACACTTGTCCTAGTCCTGTTGCCCTTATCGTTCTATTGCCCTATGAAAGCAACATTGTCGAGTTCTCGATTTTCAAAGGTCTCCCAAATTGATAGTTGCCAGCCTCGTCTTCCCTTGGCCTCCTCCTGACACAAATGATGAGCCGAAACCGAATCGAAAGGTCGATGATGGATCTCAGCCCTTGACACCTGAAACCCGAAACCATTCCTCAGACCCGACACCGTTCCCCAGACTCACCTCAACCTGATGAAGCGAATCGAGTCCACTCGGGCGAAATTCATTGCAATCAGAATAGAACCTTGGACCCTTCCTCCCACCCCCATCGACCCATCGACCCTTCACCTGACCTCCATCCACCCAACTTGTTCGCCTTCAATTAGATTTGTAATTACGAGCGTTCGCGCAGACCTTAATTGACCACGTTTTGGCAATCAGCGGAGGTGTAACATTTGCAACAACTACAAAAAATAGGACAACAACAATAGGAACATTGACGTCAAGAACAACAATAAGGACTACGACAAGAACAACAATAAGGACTACGACGACAACAACAAAGGGCGACCAGGACGAGGCCGCTCTGTCAATTACCGGATCCTCAACATGATCCGCCGACGGGCAACATCATGAGGAATCTCATTATTTGCATGTTCTGTGGAGAAACCTCACGTTGCCTCGTCGATGATGCGGTTCTCCTTGTAGTAGTGGTAGTGGTAATAGTGTTCTTGTTTTTCTTCCTCTTCTGACGTGTTCGCTGCTGCTGCGACTGCGGTTGGACGCCTCCAGCTTTGAACGGCTTCGCTGCCGCTTGAACGAGCCGCACACGTCCTAATGAGAATTTACAGCCGCCAACTGGGCTGACGAGCACCTGCAGTGAGGGGGCGGAGGAGGCGTGGCATGGGTGGTGCATGGGGATGTTAGGGGAAAGTAGATGAAGGTGAAGGGTCTCAGGTATGACAGCGAAAATATGTCAAAGGTCATGTTGTTTACTACGCCATCGTCATCGTCATCGTTGTTTTTCTAACTGAAACGACAAAACCGATAAATAAATTACATTGGTCAACGACAAAAATAGAATCAACAAAAAAAAAAACAATGACAACAATAAGAACAACAATAACAAAAATAACAAAAAAACAATAACAATAACAACATTGGCAATTCAAGACGTCAGAAAATTTAATTCTTTCCCGGTATCAATTTTAATAAATTCGACGTCTCTGATTTGCGACGAGGCGACGACGACGACTTCTGGAGTAGTTGTGGGATGTAGAAATAGAGGAAGAAGGGGAGGTTTTCGAATAATGTCCCACTTCCCCCGGCCGGAAGCGGAAATGGCCAATGAGAGCTTCAGGAAAGCCAATCGACCTGACGTCACAGGGTCCAGGGACCGGTTTTTGTCAGTCTAATGAACTCATTAGCAACGGAATGGACTGAGATTTGTCGGAGGTCTTTCGGGGTTTCCTCGGGATCTCCTCATGAATCTTTTCTGGGCTATTTCCTGAGTTTTTCGGAGCACCGAAGACACTGCCTCGTGACAGCAACGATTTATTATTTACCGCGGTCCCAACTCCCGGCGATGGATCATCCGGGACCCATCCTTTGCGAGACCCATTTCGCCCCGTCCATCACTTTCGTCGTGTTCATCTTTCGTTCAGCTTCATTTCATCGCTCTCTCTTTAATTTTTCCTCCTTCTCGGGTCTGCATTTCATCATATTCCCGACTCCATCCACTCCATTAGCCACCCGAGTTGAGCCCCGCCTCCCACCGTCCGTCCGCCCCTCCTTCAAACTTCATCAGCCTCAACCCACATCCGACCCTCGCACGCCCCCTTGGGAGCTCATCTCTAAGGCCTCGTCGTCGTCTTTTTCGCTCGCTCCATTCCTTCGCTCACCTCGTAAAGCTCAGGTTTCTTCGTCTTCTTCGTGGGATTTATGTGTGCTTTGCGTCTCATTTTTCGCATATTTTAATTCCTCCGTCCTCAGCCCGTCGCCGACGTCTCCTGGTTCTCGGCTCATCTCCACGCGCCATCTGCCCAGCGGCAGAGATCTCAGAGACTGTGTGGAGAGTGGCCCGCGGCGGTCCAGTTGGCGACCCGGGCGGAATCATAAAAAAAATCCCACCTCCTTCCCCGGGTCGTCTTCAATTTTCAATCTTCCTTCTCTTGCTCCCACCTTCTCCCTCTCTCTCTCCCTCTCTCTCTAACCTTCTCCCCCTCTTTCTCTCCACTCCCTCCTCATTAGCAGCACTTCCGCCATCTCCTCCCGATGGATCCGCTTTGTTTTACTCTCTCTTTTTTTCTTTTGTCTCTCGCCTGAATGAGTTTCTCTGCTTGCTAATGGCTCCAAAGACATGTGTTTGATTGTGTCTGTGTGTGTATGTGTGACTCCGTTCGTTTGAAATAATCCTTTGGGTGGAAATCCTTTATATTTTCTTCGGCGGTAAAATGTCGTGCGGGAAATCGTTTTCTTGTTCACTCGTGTTAGCGAAGGAAAGAAATTCCTCGATCCCCATGATTGGGTTTTTCGATTTCGAGTGCGGGGCACATTTATCGATATCCTTCCGGATGGGGGGATAAATTGGAGGTGGGAGGATCCATTATCCTCGGGATTCTGTCGACTCAGGTTCATTGAGTTCTGCTAGGATTTCATTGAAGAGCAGACGAAACATTATTTGCTCGGGGCACACGAGTGGTTTCCGAGTAATGGAGAAGTTCCGAATGAACGAATTCTGCGTTGAAATGTGAATTTAAGTTATTCAGCATATGAAATTTCCTCCAAACACACATTTTAAAGTTCTGGGAATTTTCTAGTTATACCAACAACTATGATGTTATTTCGAACTAATACACGATTTCGTTATGCACACGAGTTTGTATACAGAATTTCAGTTCCGAGTTCTACGAGTTCCCAAGAAAATAATATTTTCCCAGGTGGAAATAATAAACTTAAACAATATAAATAAATAAATCATATTTTTCTAACTAAAGTAATTAAATGGAAACTTGAAATAAATGAAATGAAATAAAAATAATACAATTTCTAGAAATAAACATATTAAAAACAAACATTAAAAATAAATTAAATAATTTTTAAAACTCAAAATAATAACATAAAAATAAAAAAAATAAATATGAAAAAAATGAATATGAACAAATTAAATAATATTTTGAACTAAAAATAATAAAAAATAAATATAATTTAATTTTTTGAACTCAATTATTCAAATAGAATGAATAAAAATATATATTTTTCAAACTAAAAATAATATATAAGACAATAATAGATTTTATACTATTAATTATGTTATATTATTATACTTTATTTCAAACTAAAATAAAAATTAAAGAAAAGTAATAAAAAAATTTTAAATTAATAAAATTGGAAAATAATAAAATCAATGAAAATATTTTGTTTTTCTGCACTTCTATTTATACAAATGTTTAACCTTTTGAATTCTAATTCTGGTCAATAATAATGTCCTGAAATGTCCTGAAAATTGTTTATAAAAAATACATATATATTTATGTCTCTCTCTCTCTCTCTCTCTCTTTCTCTGCCATCCGCAGCACATGTTCTACTGACGTCGGCACCATGAAGTCAACACTGATCTGGGTCATTCTGGGCGGGGCCATCCTGCTCTTCGGCGGCTCCGTGGACGCCTGGAACCGACAGCTCTTCAATCGGTACTCGCGCAACCTGTTCCAGAACGGCGACCTCGGGGCGCCCACGAACAACGAGATCGACGAGTTTAACGCGCTCTTCGGCCTCGGCGGCGAGGGAGGAGGCGGCGGCGGCGGAGTCGGTCGCTCTGGCGGCATGGGCGTTGGTCTCGGGCAACAGGTGAGTGCAGGTCGCTTTTTGCGTCAGGTCGGGCGAAAACCAATTAAAACTCGGGCGGTTGTTCTCGCCTTCCGAATAAATGGAAAAAGTTTTGATGCTGGTCGGTGCAGCGTCAAGATTTCGGTTGCTCATACGTCACGGGTCGGCCGAATCAAGCGGAAGGACTCGCGCAATAGAACCGGGGGAAGAGAACTCAAGGACGAGGACTCGAGGAAGAGAACTCGAGGATTAGGACTCGAAGAAGAGGACTTCGTGATAAAACGTGGGACGAGTTTCAGCGGAAAACGAATTGCGTGGACAGAGTCAGAAAAAATTCCATAATTTCATTTAACGAATTTTCAGCTTCCCGATTCCCCGCACGCTTGTGTGAGCATGAGCGAGAACTTTTTACCGGCGAGAGCCGGAGGCGAGTTTCCCCCGGATGTGGTGATGGGGTGTGGCACAAGACAGGGGGGGAGCGAGTCGTCAGAGGGTGACGAAAGAAACTGCGGTGGACGACTTTCTCCGAAAATCGATATTCGCGATAGTGCAGCCCGGATCCGGGACGAACCGCACTCGTGGTTTGGGCGAGGCGGAGGCTAATCCTTGGGAGTTACGCCCACAACCTGTTGCTTACGAGCTCCATCACTTCCCCTTCTCAATCCTCCCCTCTATCCATGGCTTTCATGAAATTTGGACAATGTGGCATCGCAAACAAACAAACAAATTTTGACAACATAAGCGCCAGGGAATTTGCGAAGAATTTCAATGGATTTGGCAACACTCTCTCTCTCTTTATATTCCTGTCTCCCTCTTCGCCCCTTCCCTCAGCCTCTGGCATCACCCCCTCCAGCCTTGGCCGACAATGTTTTAATAATGAGAACTCGTTGCCAACACCAGCAGCCTTCATTGTTGGCCTCGTTGTTGTTTTTGTTGCGGTTCCCGGACAATGGATTGAGTGACAATGCGAATGTGGTCTTGTCTGGTCTCGTCGGCTTCGGTTTGGTTGAATCGGATCGGATTGGGGGATCGGATGGGGAGGAAGGCGTGGTTGGTCTCTAATCCGCATTTGCTCGCATTCAGACGTCAGCAATAATCCTTCAGTCATGGAGAGGAGGGGAAGTGGGGGGAGTATGACAGCTGTTGCTCGTCGCTCATCGGAAGTTTCTCTGACGTCGTCGCCACTCCCCACACATCACTCATACGCACCGAGGCCCCGTCGTTTGATGGACGTCATTATAATCCAATGGGGTTTAACCTGGGGTTGACAAAAATTATAATTTTTCCATTTTAATTAAAAATGCAATTGTTTTTTTTATCAACACTTGAATGCGAACTCACATCCGCAGTGATTTCAAAATTTTTTGCTACAAATTCTTACAGTTTTTGCGATGAAACTTAAATCGATTAAATGTGATTGGAAAATAAAATTAAAAAATGTTTTAAAAAAAAAAATTTCAATTAAAAAAAATTTAATTCAAAAAGTGTAAAAACTTATCGGAACAACATAATATTGTAATTATCGAAAAAAATTAATCAAAAAATTAAAAAAATATATGGATCTGAATTCGATAAAAAAACTAATCACAAAAACATCTATCAAAAATTAATAAAATATTATGAATCAAAATTTTTTTTGTTGTATTTCTTTAAATTTGAATTTGACGTAAAAACTATCGGAAAAGCTTCAATAAAAATTATGAAAAATTAAAAATCAAATTTGTTTAATAATTTTGATGTAAAATGTATCGAAAAATTTAGTTTTAAAATCAATCAAGAAAAATTGAAAATGTTTTATTATAGGAATTATAGGAAAAAAATATTGATATGGAATATGAAAATATACAAACAAAAACAATAAATCGATGTAAAAATTTCGATTTATAAACATTTCTTATTATGTTCATTACAAAAACCTTAAATAGTTTCGTCCTTCCAATATACTAATCTTCTGTCAACTTTTCTCTGTCTTTGTTTATCACTCCATCTCCCTCTGCCTCAGCAACCCGAGGTGTACGGCATTGTGGAGCCCCTGATCGAGGACCTGCCCTGCGTCGATCGGCCCTGCGCCGTCAACGAGGACTGCTGTCCGAGCGGCGTCTGCATGTTGAGCTATGGAGGTGAGTTCATCTCCCTTTCCAACTAATGTCTTCATTTAAGATCTCTCTATCTGCCTCTCTCTCCCTTTCTCTATGTCTCCCTGGCCCAGATGGCAAGTGCATCTACGACTACGGGCGGAAGCGCGACCTGTGCCACCGCAACGCGGACTGCGAGCCGGGGCTGGCGTGTCTCAAGGGGCCGGCGGGCAACTTCTTCTGCCAGCCGCAGGTGGCTTTGCCCAAGGCCCTGGGCCAGAAGCAGTTCGGCGAGGACTGCCTGACGTCCAGCGACTGCAACGTGAACAAGTGAGTGTGTGGATCTGAGTGTGTGGATTATCTGCATGGGACGTGAGTTAATCATCGCTTTCCTTCCGCAGGGGCATGTGTTGCCAGTTGCAGCGCAGCCACCACCGCATGTTGCCAAAGAAGATGTGCGCCTTCTTCCGCGACCCCTTCATGTGCATCGACATCTCGCCGACGGCCGAGGACGAGGTTTGGCCCCGACTCACTAGTGAAATTTAGGAGTCCATTCATAAATTTATTCCTTTCCAGGACCTGCGCGACTCCCGCTTCCTGTCGTCCTTCAGCCAGCGCCTGATGTAAGTCGTCGGATCGTCGTTGATCGGAGCGAGGACGATGGTGGGGGACGCACACATACCAACCGAAAAACACACGTACACAAACACGGAAGTTCAACAGAGAAACAATCAAAAAGTACATAAAGAACCTCTTAAGACGCTAGAAATCTTACGATAGACCTATGGAGAAACATATATATTCAAATCTAAACATATCATTTTCAATTAGTGAAAAATTAGAAATTTTAAATCCTACCTATATATATACAACCAGTGTATATGTCTTGATAATATATATATATTTACATATAAAATGCAATTATTATATTTAAATGTGTAAGTCAAAGGTATTATTCACAACTATATACATGTATATTTAAAGAAATCCATATGAATGTTTTGAAATTTCTCCAATTTAACGATCAATGTTGAAATTTATTCAAATCTCAAATTGCATTCAAATCAAAGTAAATTGAATATAAAATTTAAAAATCTAAAAAAAACAATAAAATAAATACTGGCTGAGGCAAAAGCTTAAATTTAGACTTAAATGTAAACGAATAAAAACATAAAATTAACACTCAATTTGAATGCAAATATTTACAAAGATAATTAAAATAAATTTACTGAGGAATTCAAAACTCAAGCTTTCGGCATTTCTCAATGTGACTCCAGACGAGGAGAGAATAATAAAAAAAAAATTAATACTACATGAAACTCGTAGAGAAACAAATCGTTGAAAACATATCGATGTGAAGTTGATCCAAAATGAATATAGTCTGATAATTACTTATGTGTGATTTTGGAATTTTATTAAATTTACTCACATGTCGTGCACGTATTTATTTCATCCGGAACGGAACCGGACGCCAGCTCCCTAGACCTAGATCGTAAGTGGTTCCGATCCGATGTCGTCGCATTATAATGAGAATTGTTGTTGTTATACTACATAAATTTCATTTGTTTCAATTCGAAGCGATTCATTTTGAATTATTGTAGAGGATTTTCAATAAAGAACGCAGCGGGAAAAGCTCTCAAAAACCATCCAAGTATTTTTACTCCAACCACATTCAACTATTCTCATTTCCTTCTCCTTATAATCCCACATATCTTCTAATCCTTCGTTGGTTTTTTCTTCTTTTTGTCTCTTGATTGGCTTCTTGTCTATTCTTCTTCTCCTCCATCTCTGCCCTTCTCTCATCGTCGTCGCTCACTCTCGCCGCCTCGGTCATTATCGGTTTTTAATCTCCGCATTATGATTAACACCTCTGCTTAATTTCGCCTTTTATTCTTCTTTTAATCGCTGCCCGTTCGGCTCTCGTGGTTTTCCCTCCGCCGTGGTTATCTTTTTAATCATCGCTCTTTATTGCCCCGAGCGTTTCCACTTTCATTGATCTGATTACCTCCATTTGACTTCATGGTACCGATTCTAATCGCGATCTCTCGCCTGCCATCGATCGGACGTCGATTCTTCTCCCTCGATCGCCTCCGGGAGAGAGATAAATAATTATGCAGAACTCTTCTCCATTCACTCAGCCTCCCGCCTCCCGCTTCGAATAAAATTATGCTTGTTTAAAATTTATGAATATATATATGCTTTATTTTAGTGCCAATAACTTCACATCTTAATGCTAACATTTTATCATATAAAAACTCCTTCCGATTGTTTCTCTCTTCCACGCATCATTTCAATCCTCCAATTCCTCAATTCCTAATACATTCTCTGCTCTCAGCTCACAAACAATACAATACAAAGTTGAGACACACGCATACACATCAAAATCAAGCTAGCTCTTCTTGTTCGTACTTAAATTTAGCAAATTTTGAAACAACCACAAAATTCAAGGTTCATCTCGAGTTGATTTAAATTTAGTTCAAAGGATAATTTTCGAAAAAAGCGAAAACATTTCTAAGCGTATGCAGATAAATTAGAATGAAAGCTCCTTACAGCAACAATTCATAGTAAGTTTTCATTAATTTTATATAGCTTCGACATTATGTTTATTTCGAATAAAATATGCGATTGAATTAAAACAGCAAATCACAACGTGTAGCATTGAAACACATGCAAATTACAATATATATTGTATGTATAAATATATTTTTATAAAAATACAAAACATCGATCGACAACTGGTTCACAAATTAAAACAAACAAATATATATAGACTATACATGAATACAATGTTGCTGATGATGATGATGCTCGATGATCGAGTGATGGACATAAATAATAATAATAATAATAAGAATATAGTACAACTTAAAGGTAGGTAGGGGGCGTTTAGTCTCATATGCATGCGGAGAAGTCGTTAAATAAACAATAGGAAGCTTAGAGGACTAAGAAGGATCCGAGGAGTTAATAAAACAATAGCAACTTTTTTATTTAAAACTACTTTCACTTAGCACTTCACGTCACTTCACTGTATACAGTACAATACGAGCTTACGTCTACTTTTCATATTTACAAACCCTACACTAGTTTAATTAATTTAGCATTTTGGAAAATAAGCTTTAATAGCAGGAATACAGTTTCTGTTGTCATTTCGTCGAAATTTCATTTTCATTTTACCTTCAGTATCATTTCAATATTGGATATTATTATGATAATAATGCTTAGAAAAATAGTTACTTAACGTGGTAAGAACGTAAATCGTTAACCTAATTAATTTTACTTTCGACCAAAATAGGAGGCGCTTTTAGCGATAATAAATTTTAGGCTCTCATAGTTTCATGGACCGTGACTCGGCGGTTCACGGTAACAGGTTGTTTTTGTCTAAAATTATAGGAAATTCAATTTCACAATTTTAGGTTCCGAAAATAGTTTCTTTTCAACTCTGATGGGGCAAGTTTTCGAATAGGATAGGTTCTAAATATATATATATATTTATATATGTATTATGTATGTAGATCGGTAGTTAGTAATTGGTATAGATACACATGTACAAGATCAATATTTCTATTTCATACTATTGCATTTCTGTTGCTTACTTTGCTTGGATATGTCACTGGAAACTGTTATTTATCTTCTTCTATCTCTCTCGGTATGTCTTTCGTGTAACTCAATAAAATATATGTATATAAATGTTACGTCTCTTATGTCTATTATTGTTGTTAAAACAAGGTATTAAAATATATATATATATATATATTGATTTATGTATATATGTTGTATTGTAGGTGTATTTGTTTGTGGTTCTAATTTCGTTTATAATATATATTTAGCTCTATTAAAAAATTATGGCATTTATATAGGAAATGTTGGTTAGACAAAACTCGTCGCCGTCGATGGCGATAGCTCAAAACGTCCATGAACTATTATGCAACTATTATTATTTGTCACTGTTTTTAAATGAGTTTAAAAGTTAATCTTTTAAATCTACGGTAGAGCGAGGGAGGGAGCGATGTGCAGGTTCAATCAAAGCTAAAAATATTTTCGTAAAATTTACCTGAGTTCTTAGAAAAAAGGTAAAGGAAAATTATGAAAATGAAAGAAATTAAATGTTAACTATATTTTTGTGTGCTTGCGTACTTGTTATCAGTCTTAAAGAAAGTCTTTTATATGTTGTTTTCATTTATGTTTCTAAAGTTCGGTGTGTCTCTTGGTTAAATGAGTGGAGTTTGAGGGATATTTCGTGTTCGTATTACGTAGTTAGATGGCAGTAGTTTTGTCCGGCGACACAAAGGAATCCGACGACAGTTCCTTGAGAATCTATTGAACGGCTGAAATACGTATCGAAACAAATGGATCGTTTCTCCTATTAATTTCAAGCCCTGCCCATCGCTTTTACCTCCTCCACACTCTGAATTGCGGTTATTGAGGGAAGTGGAAAACATTAAAACCTAGACATGATCGCATCAATTCGGAATATATAGAGATATATACAAAGAACAGACATTGCCGTATAGAACATTTAAAATTTCAACAAATTTTACACTTCACACAATAATCTACAGAAATATTTTCCATCAAATGGTTGCTTCTAAAGCTTAATTCATGTATTCTGTTCACTGTGGGATTCCAGAGCTGATGCTTCGTATCATTGATAAAATACATAAAACTTACGTACTAATAGAATGCTCTGCAAAATCTACAATAACAATTCTTTAATATATATATATCTATCTCATCTCTCGTTAACTGCTCGCAGCACTTTGTTCTTAGTTGCTACCGTAATCGTTCGCTCACCGGCTGCTGCCTGGGGCTGTCTCCTCAATCCCAGCCCTCCCATCAACGAATCGCAACTCGCATTTCTTCTAATATATAAAATCTCAACTTTGTGTGTACATGTCGGCAATAGGCTTCTATCGCGTATTCTATATAAATAACGAATCATAGTTTCAACACTCTAGTTACACCTTCAAATTGTTTTCACGCACAGCTCAGCTCCAGACTCAACGAAGTCCTCTACTAGACTCGACTCGTCTCAACTCACTACATGTACAATCAGTTCTTCACTTTGTCCTCGACGCTGATGTTGGCCAGAGTCTTCTTGATGCGCAGCGCCGTCAGGCGAGCGGCGGGATTTGGGTACCAGCACTCCTTCATCACCTTCGCCATGCTGTGCAGCACCTCGGAGGCGTGCCAGCGATTTGGTATGTTCGGGCGCATCTTGTCGATGCACACAACCTGCAAGAGAGAATATATTAAACTAAGGAATCACAAAAACAACTAAAGACATGCCTTCTTCATTTCATCGATGCTGGGGTCCGGCTGCACGACGTCGTAGTACGGCAGCTGGTACTCGTCGTAGATCATGCCGATGTTGCAGCGCCGCGCCACCTCCCACAGGATCAGCCCGAAGGCGTAGACGTCCGCGCGCTTGTACGAGTCGAAGTGCTGGGCATTCATGCTCTCGTCCAACACCTCGGGCGCCATGTAGCGCTTCGTGCCCACGCGATGGGTCGACGGAATGTCCACGGAGTCGTCTTTGTCCACGTGACGCACCGCCAGCCCCAGGTCGCCGATGGCGCAGCACAGGTTCGATTTGACGAGGATGTTCTTCGACTTCAGGTCGCGATGTGCAATCGCCGGCTTGCCACGGGTGCCCACGATGTCCATGTGCAGATGGGCCAGGCCGGTGGCGATGGAGAGGGCCATGTTCAGCATCGTCTTCGTGTCCACGGTGTGCGTGGTGAGGTAGTCGAAGAGGGAGCCGTTCTCGTGGTAGTCCGTCACGAGCCACAGTTGGGTCCAGGTTCCATTATCTGCAAGAAGGGAAACGATACAGATCCAAACCTATTCAATAGGAGTCTAGAACCCACCTTTGTTGTCGGCTGCGATGAAGCCGAGGATGTTCTCGTGGCGCAGCATCACCGTCTGGTAGATTTCGGCCTCCCGGAACCACGAGCACTCCTCGCGGCTGGAGAAGATCTTCACGGCCACGTTCTCGCCGCGCCAACGACCGCGCCAGACCTCGCCGAAGCGCCCCTTGCCGATGACGCAGCAGAGCTGGATCTGGCGGGCGATCGAGCGCTGCACCAACAGCGGCAGACCGGCTAAAAATACCGAGAGCAATTATATTTTGATTGCGAAGTGTTTATTTCTGGATGCCACTCACCTGATCCCGACCCCGAGGTCGTCATCTCGATGATATCGTGCAGGGTGTTGCCGTTGAGAATCGGGGCGTAGTCGCCGTCGTCTACGGCGAAGGGGCGTCCGCTGGTGGTGCGTTTGCGCCGCTGGCAGTACCACCAGGTCAGGGTCACGAGGACGCAGGCCACCAGGGTGGCGCCGAATATGATCGCGACCAGGACCCAAGTGCTCAGGGTCTGGTCGGGCAGAAAATCTGCGAAGCGTCGTTTGGATTAATGGGGCAATTGTGATGGTTTTGCCATTTGGGGGTAGTACAAAAACCAAAACCAACATTAAGCAACAAAATCTAAGCATGCAAGAGGCGTGAGAGCAGTTTAGAGTGCGAATTAAACACAACAACAACACAAAACAACGATTACTTAAACACACAATTGAATGTTAGTAGAGTAGTTTGAGTAGAAGGAGAGAAGGTAGACCAGGCTTCAAAGAACATCGAGAGGTCTTCATGCAAAAGTTATCTTACCACGTTTTGGGCTTGTCTTTGGCGGTATCTGAAAATCACAACTGAGAAGTTACCTTGAGTTTCCGCGCTCCTTCAAGAACTCTGAAAAGCAAGATTCCGGGGAGGATCATCAAAGTGTCAGGCGTCGAAGGAGACCCCAGACCCTTGTCATCAGTTCCTCGTCATGGTCTCAGTGGTCATTAAGCGGTGGTTGACACCGCGAAGACTCGTCTGTCCGAGGTAAGAGAGAGAGTGAGAGGGACACCATCGAGGTTTGGAGGTGTGTCGAGTGATTCATGTGGAAGAGTTCGCGTGGAACTTTCTGGCAACGGAACCCTTAGTCGGGAATGCGAAGAATGCAAAGCCCCAGCCGTAGACAGTGTCAAAACCCCGTGTATGTGGAAATCAGAAGATTATCGGGGACTATAAATCGATTCGCTTGATAAGTGTAGTACTGCGAGTTCTATTATTACGCCCGATAAGGGGCATACATCAACGAAAATAACGAAGTCATACGTGTTTGTTTGTTCGTTCGTTCGGTCTTAATTGCCTTTGCGACGTCATCGCTTTCTGGGCTCGATAGTTGTTTTCCCTTCTCGCTTACACTTTTTGCTCTTTCTCTCTCACTGACGCGCGACGTTTTGTCCTACTTTGAGTCAAACAGACGCCTGGCTGGTCGTCTAGAGAGCGTCTTCGAAGTGACTCCACGCACTTGGCGGAGTCTGCTGCGTTGGCCCACTTGACTCGACTGCGCCACGTCCTTGCGAGTGAGTGGGAGGCGACTAAAATGAAGGACTAAAAGTCTTTCCACCCGTCGGTTCTCATGTCTGCCCGTCAGTGTCTAGCGCCAGACAATGGAGTCTACGCCGTGGCTTCGCAGACAACTTGAGACGCACGAGAAGGATATTTATAGGATACAAAAAACATACACACCCATGTGAGCACTCACACACTCACCGAGACATCGGCGCAATTAACCGGGCGGGAAAGCAACCGGGAATGAATGAAAGGATGAATGAAACACGCGCCAAAGGATAACGAGTGAGAGACAGACACAGAGACAGAAACAGAGGGAGTGTGAGAGGAGGAAGTTCTACAGAATGGAAAATGACGAAACCTGCGGGGAAGGAAGAGGATCCCAGCGACAGAAACAAACACGCAGAAAGCAAACACATTCGCACACAACCATCCATTCAGAAGGATTTACAAGTGGGCGTCGGGACGTCAGAGGTCTGGCACGTCAAAGGTCAGGAAACTTTGCCAAGCATTCGAAAACGGAAAACTAGTTATGAATTTTTGCTGAATCTTCCCAGAGGAAACACAGACCAGACGAGACGAGAGGAAATGAATTTAATCCCCAATCACACATGTGAACAAATGTCCAGGGGCTCCAACTGGTTCAGTCTCCAGCACCGGAGGACCACACCAAAGTGGTGTCGACCGGTGGTGTGAAACGGGATTCCGGGTTTAAATTGCACCGGTCCCTCCGGGATCAAAGGGTTCTTGAGCAAACTATTAGGATTATCACCTGCTCAAACACCTCCTTCTGCAAAGAGCGAGGTTCCCAGAGGAACCGAGAGATAGAATTAAACAAACAGAAAGAGTTTTCCCAGCTCCCGACAGAGAAGAACCATGAACCATTGAAATCTCTAGAATTAAATTACGTTTCCGACTACCCGGTGAAACACAGATCCACCAACGCATCATCACAGAATGAATGGATAGAATGGGTGAGTGAGGGAGGAATGCTTTGAAATGCAAATTTGAGAGGATTCATTAAAATTCTCCTTATTTGCAGGAAGGCGATGGCAATGACGATGACGAGGGATTGAAGGAGGAAATCTCAACGACAGGATCTCAACACAGAAGCAAAGGTTCCGCAGCACAACAAGACACAGAGGAGAAAGAAATCCCGAAACAAAAACGATACAAAATTAAAAGTAAAATGATGATAAAACAAAGAACCGACGTCCACCAAACAAACCCGACACAGAAACCATGATGACACAATTAAAACTAAGAGACAGTCACAAATTATAATTTGAATATTCGGCGGGCGGAGTGTTGGATTGAGTTGAGTTGAGTTGATTTGAGTTGATGGCGTCGCCCGACGAAACGAAACGATACGAAACGGATGAATGAGGTAATAATTCGCGAGCGAGTCTTTGTCTTGGTGGATCGCTCCGCCCAACGATGAGTGGATTCAAATGCCGACACTGAACAGAGACCCGGAGGAGGGTGCGGTGAATGATGAGCGGGACGTGGGTGCGGATGAGAGTTGGATGCGGTTCGGTTCGATTCTGTTCTGTTCGCTCACCTGTGATGGGCCCGACGAAATTGCCGTTCGTGTTGCAGAAGTCCTGGTCGCAACACTGAACGGAGGAGAACGGGGTGCGCTCGTGGCACCAGGCAGGATCGTCCGGCGGGATGTGGTGCTCGAGGGGCAGGCATCTGGACCCAGGCGAGGAGGAGGAACGTGCAGGGGGCCATGTCCAAGGGGTTGCCAATGGGTTCGGATCGGATCGAATAATATAGGGATCGGCGGGAAGGTGAAGGAAGGGTGTATGTACAAAGCATTAATCATAGGATAAAAGCGCATTCAAGTCTTAAAACTACTTGGGGGGAATGTTTCATCATTATGGGATCTATCTATTTTCTATACACTAGGCGTATACATAATCTCCAGTCGACACGTTCGCCGCCTGCGTCGTCTCTCTAGCCGGACCGGGCGGGCGTTAAATTTAGACCAGCGAAACCTACCCCAATGTCAAACTTATTACGTACACGCTGCAATAGAAATAAAGGCCCAGGGCATGTGAACGAGACAAAGGGGGAAGAGGGAGGAGGACGTGGAGCAGGGTTGAACGGATTGAAGTTTCTGCGCTTCTTTCGCTCCAGACCATGCTGGGGAGCGGGGGGAGAGGAAGAGATTCTCAAGGTTTGTGCTATTTTTGATGTTGTTATGGAGCCACCAAGAGAAGATAAACAAGTTATTATATTGGTATCGAAGGGGAAGATTGGAGGATTCGATGGTAGACGTCTCCATGGAAATTACGCAGAATAATCAGTACAGGGTGTAGATAGCAGGGGTGATGTTACCAGAGAATACCTTTTTATAAATAGGTCCGTGCTTATAATTAATTGTGCTTACAAATAGTTTACTTAATAGTCAAATCACTCTTAGCGATAGACAATAAGTGGATAATTTTATAATTATACGGAATGCTGCAAACCATTACCACAAACTAAAAATATACGGTATATAGGTTAAGAAGGTTTAAAGACCGCATTCGAAGACTACAGCGAGCTACGGCATGCAAAGAGCTACGGTGAACTACGAGGAGACGGAAGAAGTTAGCTACAGAGGTAGAGGTGTTTAAGAGGCCGTGGACCAAGTGTTGTTGTTGTTTGTATGTGTGTTTGTTTTTGTTGTATTTGCAGTTTTGTATTTTGTGTGGGAAATAGAGGAAACAAAAGTAATCAATCAACGTGTTGAAGGAGTGATTATAGTTTGAAAGAAAGAGATATGCGTGTGTGTGGCATTCGGTGAGAGGAGAATAGAATACAAAGTAAGATAGTTAAGTGATCTACAGCAGTGTGCGACCGATAGATCGATCGATCTGTGGATGGATCGATTGATCAATCGGTCGAAAAGTGAGCAGGTGAAAAGCCAAACGTAAATAATCATAAGTTAAATGAGGGTGTCAGAGGGTGGTTTAGTTTAAGTAGTTTAAGAAGAATCATTAGTTCAATACCTGTCGAAAAGCTCAATTTCAAGAGCTCATCTTTATTGCAGAAATCATCGCTACAACACTTTATTCTAAAGACATTTTGCTTCTCTCTTGTGGTGAGGCATTCGATGGGTTCGCGCTGCAGGTCGTATTTCTTCGAGATGCACCTAATGTCGTGTGTGGGTGGAGAATTAGTAAAAGGCCAATACATAAAGCGGCGATCGTGTGAGCGCTTATCGCTCTGGGCTTGTTAGTAGACTTTCTTACGGAACGCAAATCAATGAAAAGGAAACAAAGCCAAACTAAAACAATTCAATTCAATTCAATTCAAACGCAACAACTGGTGTTTTAGTACAACTCTAGGGACGATTGTTAGCTTTCAACGCACTCAAACGAGGGGACGAAACTCTTGGAAGGCGCAACTAGCATAGAAACGAACAGGAACACGGTTTTAGTAGTCGATTGGAAGAGATCAACGGAGGAGAACGATGGTGAACGAGAACGGAACGAACGGTTATTGAATCGTACGAACGTCACTGCATGAATTAGATAACAAAACTCAACAATTCAATTCAACTCGTGGCATGACAGTGGAGAAGTAAACTCCGAGGCGCAGACAAGGATTGCCTCGGCGCCGCTTCAGTTTACTTCTCAATGTGGATGCTTCTACTTGTGGCCGCACCTTCGAATGTTTGCTGCGAGTTGGTGGCGTAGTATTTGATATTGGGACGCAAGTCTAAGTTGCAGAAGTCGCGCTCGTCGCAGCACGCGTGTCCGCCGCGCCGCGCAGCCGGGCGCGCGGTGGGTCCGCCGTGGGTGCCCTCGTTGCACCAAATGAAGCGGCCGGGGGGGAAACTTTGCGACATGTTCAGGCACCTAGATGAGGGGCGACGCATCCGCCGGTACGGAAAGGGCATTAGTACTCGAAGGAGAAACAAATGATATTGGAGAAAAAGAAGCCGCCGGTGTCCGAACCCTATGGGGGGGCGAGCCTCAGGGGCGAGCATTACCTATAGCTGAAGATGATTTTGTCGCTGTCCTTCTCCACCGACGTGAAGCAGTAGCCGTCCGTCTCGCAGATGAAGTTGTCGTCCTTGCAGATGTCGCAGTGGCACTTCAGCAGACCTGCAACGAGGAGAGAGAGAGCCGTTTAAATATAATCGCACTTCAGTGCAAACGCTGCTTGACTTGGAGTCATTTTCCCGCCCTCGCTGTTTGCACGATCGGTGGGACTGTTTGCGAATCACACACGGGGCCACTTGTTGACACCTGAACGAGGCGGGCCCACGGAGCTCACAACGAGGCGCTTCATAGTGTTTTAATGAGAAAATTAATTAAGCTCTTTCTCCTTTATTTCCCACCGACAAACAAATAAGTTTTAATCTAGATTCTCGCTGCGCCCTGAGCCGCGCTCACGAAGCTCGCGGTGATAACTCGCACGAATAGTGCAAGTGCAGCAGCAGCAAAGGCGACCAAGAGTCAATGAGCTCGCTGCAGTGGATGCGATTGTTTTTGTTTTCAATTCACACTGCATTCATTCGCGCCGCCTTTGTTTTTGTCTTCGTTTTTGCCTAAGTCTCGTTTCATTGTGACTCTTTCTGTTTTCGGTTCGCGAACATTAAACATTATATGAGAAACAAACAAAAACGCTGAGGCACCACGTTCGCCAGCGCTCGTCGGCAGCGATAAGGGAAAACAACAAGTCGTGCACGCTTTTCTACGCAAACAGCCGGGCGTCGGGATCGAGGTGGCTCGCAAATTATTGCACCTCGTCCCTACGGAGGGAGCACAAATCTTGGTAACGACCTTAGCGACGACCTCCGAGTGGCTTCTACACTTACGATCCCGCTTTTTATTGTGGCTGGAGAACATCGGCACCAACGGCTGGGCGGTCGTCGTCGAAGTCGAAATCATCTGCTGCTGCTGCGGCACCAACGCCGTGGGGATGGCGTGCGCCACCGACGTGTCGTTCGCATCGCCGCTGTAGTTGGAGCCCGATCTCAGCTTGGGCGAGGGGCTCGCGCTGCTGTTGCTCGCCCCCAGAGTGGGGGCCGTGGAGTGGGAGGCGTTCAGAACGATTTCGATGGGCGTTGCTGCAAGATTAGGAGGAAATTAGTCGCAAATTAGAGTACGTTGAAGAGACAAGCATACCGTTGACCAGGAGGCCTCTGCCTACTCCGCCGCCAAGGGAGCCGCTCAGCATCATCGCCACCGTGATGAGCAGCAGCCTTTCCAGATTCCGGCCCCGATGCATCTGGCCACGAGTCCGAAGCGAGTCGCGCGCCGCCCGAGGGCAACAGGCTCGCGGATGCATTCTATTCGTTTTCGACATTTTGTTCAAGTAATTGATTTTTCAGTTTCTAATTCATACACCGTTTGTTTGGACCTCAGACGCAGCCAAGGACCCGGGTTTTTCACATCAGAAAACACACCTTTGCCCTCGCGCCGATGGGCGGGGAGGAACAGGTGGGAGAGGGGACAGGAATTGCACTTAATTTGTTTGTCTCGAGTTGTGCTCGAGTTGGGGAGGCGGCTGAGCCCCCAACACCTACAACAACAACAACGACTTCTGCGTTAATCAAATGCGCACTCTTTGAGGAAGGACAGGCGAGAATTTTCGATATTTTGCGAATATTCGGGCGAAAACTTTTCACTTCTTCCGTTCACCGCGCACCTCTTCTTCTCTTCCACTCAGGCACTGGTTTCTTTCACACACTTGTTTTCCTCATATTCACACTTTTTCGAATCGTTTCTTTTCCACCAATTTATTCAATATTTTCAATCAACTTATTTTTCCTCCAATAAGAAAAACCTTTCGCGAAAACAAGGATTTTTCACACGTGATTCGCACGCTTATTTCGCTCGGAACTTCTGGATTTTTGGCTCGAATCGTTTCGGCACAGTTTTGCAATCACATTTTTGTTCGAATTCTGCATTAATTTGTGCACTTTTTCGGGGATTTTTCACAAATTGTTTACTCGATTTGCGCGAAACTCGCCAATTTCGCCATTTTTCGTCGGCTCTGGTTTTTTGACAACTTGCGAATCCAACGAGCTCTTTTGACAGTTTATTTTGCTAGCAAACAGGAGCGCGAGAGAGAACTTGCTCTTGAGAGAATGGCGCAGGGACGTCGCGATGAAATTTTTAGGAGAAGTGTAAAGGTGGGAAAAGTGAAGTGATAAAATTTTATAAACAAACTTTTAGCCCAGGAATCAAGAAAGTTGACTGACGACGAGAGATGTGAAATTTGAGGGTGTGGAACTCTGCGAAAATTAAGAATTTTACAAAAAAGTGGATTGGCGTAGAGTTTTGTTAAAAGTGGAGTGAAACACTTGATTGAATTCGATAACCCTGATGGGGAATGGAACCATTTCTAGGGCTGCCAAATGTTGGTAACACATTTGTCGCGCCAACGACATGACTTCAAACTTCATAAGACATTTACATTAGTTGTTATGGAGACGATTATTTTGGGTACAACTAATTTCGTCTTTTTAACGACAGAAATATAAACACTACGTCAACCCACGTATCAGAAAACATTTCACTTTGAAATTGTCAATAGAGGTTAAACAGGTATACACGGAAAAAGTAACAAAAATACTTGAATTTTACGGAAGCCTTCGTTCTCCCCTTCTATGCTTAGTCTTCCCTTTCGAACACCAATTTGGACCCCAAAACTTCTGCAGTGATATGTAGCATGAATAAAATGAGACAAGTATGGTTAAAAAGTAACAGGAAGTTTTTATTTATAATGCGAACTACAGGTACGACCCACCGAAGCTCATTGATTGCGCCATTTACTGCCACAACAAGCTCATCAGGGACAAGGGTGGCATTCCAGGCTCGGCTCCCTTCCTGAAACCTGCAAAAGAGGAGAACAATCAAAATCAATACGACCTTTGCGAGGAGGTAAACAGCGACCCCAACACTCACCCAGGTAGAGCACCATGGGGATGAAGCCCCAGTGCAATGTGGTCTTCGCGATGTCGAACACGACTTCCAAGCGTTCCTTGACTCCGGGGGACATGGCCATTGTGAAGATTTTCGCGAGTTTTATGTGAAAATATGAGAAATTCGGCAAATTTTGTTACGACTTCAGCACGAGTCGGGTGTGAGTTTGACAAGAAGGAAAATTCATGACAGCTCAGTCCGAAGTTGGCCGCAAGAACCAGGGTTGATAATTTTATCATGTCGAGTTTTTTGTTGAAAATTTGTTTGGTAATATTTCAAAATTATAAAAAACTTTTAAAAATTCATCATTTCTTTATCTAAACTGGTAAAATGAGAAAATTTACGAAAACTCAGTGTAGAGTATAAAATCTCATATGGTGTATTGAATATCAATCGAAAGCGGACACGTTCAGAAAGTTTTCACTAGGGGAGAAAATGTAGTTTAAAAATAAACCGCTGCACTGAGTATAGGAAGAGAACCCGCTGTACTGGTTTCTCTTCAGATTTTCTCTCTCTTCGGTTTCTCCACTGACAGCTGTCAGCAATCGTTTCTTTTCATCTCGGGCATTTTCGTGAGTGCACGTTAATTCTTGAGTTCCTCGCGATTTGAACAGATTTCAGAAATTATTCAATTCAGAGAAACGCTCGTAGGCGGCGAAACAGCACGGACGAAATTTTGCAACCCGTAAGTGCATTCGAAATAGAAAAACCCATAACAGCTGGAGGAATTTTATGTAAAAACAGATTCGTAGAATTCCTTCTTAGTTACGTAAGTAGAAGAAATAGAAGAGAAATCGATCATACGCACGGACATTTGCACCGAGCAGACGCCGTGAGGTCGACGTCTGTCTGGCTCCCCTCTCTCCCCACCCTCCGGAGCGAATCGGAAAACACTTTGACGGAATTCGCAATTGCAAAGTTTTCAGCTCGTTCTGGAGGTGAACAACAACAACAAAACTACAACGCGTCTTGCGTACAGTGGGCCGAACCGCAGCATTAATTTTAATAATTGAATACACATGTTAATTGCTGTTTTCTAATTGGATTATTTTCTCTGCTTGCAGCTAATTGAACTCATAATTTTCACCTGAATTTCCCACATCAAGCGTTCGTTCCCCACTGCACCAGACAGACTCCAGGAACATGAGAACCTCCACCGTTGGAATGTACGCTCTCCGTTTGACTTTTGGACAGGTGAGTCGTCGTTAGTTGTCGCCACATCTCGGAGCACATTTCGACTTGGTCGAAACGCGGAGAATTCCTAGAACTAATTTCCGTCTATGAATTCTCCATGGAACCCTCCAAGAAATCAGGGTTTCAAAGAAATGTGCTCAGCGATCGATGCGTGTTCTTTTATTAATTTACATCGCAGCTGCAGTCGCTCCACCAGGTTGAAATGTGCTCCAGAACCCCGTCAGGACTTCGCTCACCCACGTTTCCCCCTCTCGTCGCAGTGATTCGCCCTTTACCTCGACGATGGAGCACATTTATCAACCTGGTGACCCCTGTCGCGACTGCCAGCAACTCGGTCTCTCGAAGCGACTGCGTTATTTCTACATTAACCTCGAGGATAAGCTGCTCAAGTGCGAGAGCGACACCTGCCTCTTCCCCTACGAAGACTCCGACGATGAAGGGCAGGAGGAGCGGGGGTCGGACCGGGCGCAGGTCCATGACTCAGAGCATCCGACATTCGCTCCACTGCCGAGCGTTGTTGACGAAGGCGTGCAACTCATCGACGAGTTGCTGAAGGAAACGCCGGCGCCGTCTGTGGATCCCCCAGTTGTTTACGTCTATGACTTTTCGCACATGGAACCGTTGACGAACGAAAAACCAAAAGAGTCACAAGTCGTAGATTCCGTGGATTCTGTTGTGAACTCTGCCCCTGCTCTGGTAGTCAAATCGGAAGTCATCTCTGAAGCTTCTGTGAAAACCGAACCCAAATATTCGGTCAGCGACGCCTCTGCAACGTCCTCTGACGACATTCCCAAAGCACGCATATCGCGCTTCCTCGAGTCCCTGAAATCCCCCCTTTTGGAGCCTAAAGAGAAGCCGAAACTAAAACCCAGACCAGCAAAGAAGGGACCGAAGCGGCTGAAGCACCAAATCGTGATCGAGGAGGCCCCGACCGCCGCCTCTGGGCGTGCGAAGGTGCCGCCGCGGCCCTTGGATTTGGTGCAGCAGCTGCTGGCGAGGAAGACGAAGAAGTAGAGCCGGCTGGGTAGGTCAGGTTTCTTTTGTCCACTGCGCCAATTAGCGCCTCTTTGTTGCAGTGGACGGAACATTTCGAATCTCGTCGATGTCGTTTTGAGGCGACTGTATTCGCTCCACCTGGCAAATTCTAATGGAAGGAATGCGATTGTATAACGGACTATGAGCAGAGACGGAATAATTGTAGATTAAGTGTATTTTTAGAACCGTAAAACCACTGCTCAAGACTGAATTTATTTTTAAATGAGCGCCTAAGTCAAATAACAATGCTGTAGATAACTTCGTTGCACTTGAATTAAATAAATAATTAAGACAAATAAGAGTCTCTCTCGAACGGGGAGATGTTCGAATTTCACAACGGTCATTTGGGGATTTTTCCAAATTTAAGCTCGGTACCAAACAAAAAATCGAATGCCTTCCAATCAGCTGAGCGGAACCCGTTTGTGAATGCGGACGAAACTCACCGACGACGGACGGACGGAAGGCGAGCACGCGAGCGATGCATGATTTTTAATGATCTCGGCGCCCGTCAAAATTTAACAATTCGCGAACAATAAACAAAACGCCATAAAAGACGGACCCCACGGCCGGTCGGCGAGGGGGGCGATGAGAGCGACCGTCGAAGAAACGGGTCAGAGAATTGAATCGCAGAGCGTCAGCAAAGACATTGCACTGATAAGAGACGATCGGTAGTGGGACGGCGGAGAAAGGGAGACGACAGAGAGACTGCAGCATTCGAAGGAATCGAATTACGCACCTCACCCGGCCATGGGAAAATTTCAAGCGCCGCCGCATCGCAGCCCGTTGATTTCCTATTCAAACGACGTAGATTCCAAAGCGAGTACAAGTGTCGTTTGAACAGCGCTGCGACCTTGGACTGGATGGACGGGGGCCTTTCATACAAGCCTGTCTCCAGTTCGTTGTCTTCTGCGTCTGTCGCCACTTCCTCTCGCGTTCCAGAGTCCCATGGACTCGCGGCGATCGCAGTGCATCCGGCCCCATGCGTTGGAACTGGAGGCAGCCGCCGAGATCGGGTTCGTTCTGGCCGCATTGCTGGCCGTCTGTCCCTCGACTCTATGGCGTGGTGTGTGTGAATTCCACTGAGCTGTCGCGCGTATCAGCGATTGACGTCACAGACGTCGCGTATCTGGACGTTTATTTAACTCTTGAGCAGCAGCATTATTTTTTATTATATTCTTCCTTTTGTTTATCAACAAATTCTAAATTGGATCGCAAGCGAAATTCTTTTCACTTTTCGATTTATATTTTTTATCTGGATATATTTTGTGGAAGGTTAGTGAATATATGTAGATGCATATAATATAGCCGATTATACCATATATACAACCGATCGATTCGAAGAAATGTGTTTTTATGTCTCATCTTTCTGTTTCTGTATAATCAGCTTTATAAACATGATCTTTCTTTGTTCTCTACGCATTGTCTGCCTAGTGAACTCTCGAAGGTTTCGTTCGCGGCTCTGTCAGCGTTCCCAACCCCTAGATGGTCCCCTATGAACCCTTTCGAATGTATTTTTGGACTCGAAATCCATAAAATTATCTCAATCGATTATCGAATTGAGTATTGAATGCTTTGGCACGCTTTCCTCTTATCACTTTCCTCTGCTACGATAGACCAATTTGCTGTCAGAGCCTTATCACTGGGGGAATCTACAAAGTTGTAACTCGAATAGTCTGTTGTCAACCAAACTCACGGCCCGTTGAGCGGTTCAACGAACGTGTGGTTGCTTTATTTACGTTTGGATAGCATTTGTGTTTGTTTCAAGCAATTGTTGCCACACGATTTAATTATGTTAAATTTTTTAAGGAAGTGCGAGAATCGCGTGCGAGCGCAAATGCAAAATCTGAACTTGAAAACAATTGTTACATGGTGCAAAAATAATCTGTCTTGCTTTCGACAGATGAGACGATGGCGACTGGGTGGCGGAGGGGGGTTTGGCTGCGCCTCAAAATGGGTTACGGCGCCCCTGTCGTTGGCGTCTGGCCAGATTTGTTTCGTTTCAATTGTGTGATTTCTATTTTCGTCCTTGAATTTATTTCGCGCGATATGCCGCAGGCATTTGTGAACTTTTTATTGAATAGCCAACCAAAACTGCGTCTCAAAATATTTGCAATAGTGGTCTATCATCAACGTGGTGGTGGTGGGGGTTGTCGGCGTCCCGCGTTTGTTGACACTTGGCGTGCTTTGCGGAAGAAGCCGTCGGTCGTGCGTCCGATGACTCCTCTTATCGGCCGGTGGGCGCCGTGGAGGGGGCTTTCGTCACATGAACGCCGCGATAAGCCGGCTGCAGGAACCCCTTCCTTCAGAAATCGCCGAAATTACTGCACTGCTGATAAGCTGCGAATCGATAGCGAAAAGTAAAAATAAACAAATATCTATTAGCTCAAAAATGCGAACTTCAGAGCCTTGTCTTCCTCCGAAGATAATCTTATCATTACCTTGTCGAAGAAGACTTCCGCGAATGAAGAATGGTCAATGAAAACATTTTTAAGTGAACTTCGTGAAATGTATACTAAATCAATTTCTCTCTCTCATTTGCAGGCTTCACAAGTGGCATCTCAGGCTTCGGTCAACTCCTTCTCGGCGGCCGCCTCCCCCGACCGCATCGTCACCCGCTCGGCCACGATGCTCGCCGTCTTCGGGATCGCGTTGTCCTCGTTCAGCGTCAAGCAGATGTTGACCAGCGGCGGCAACAAGCCGGTCAGCGCGTCGCTGCGCAAGTTTTAAATAAAATCAGCTGCTACAGCAACTTCGTTTATTCATCATTATCAATTTTGTACAAAGGAAGCGGAAGTCGGAGGAAGAATGGAACAATCCTATGAAGGACGGCGGGTGGGAGATTAGAGCAAATGAAACACTTATGTTGTGGCCAAATGGGAAGGAGAGGAGAAAGACAAGAGAAGAAAAAAATGAGTTATTTTTTAAAGAAAACACAAAATTTGTGATGTTGAAAGCGGAACGGAGCGGAAGAGAAAGTTGTCGCAGGGTCATGGAGTGCGATTTTCGGAGAATTTAAGGAGGAGAGAAGAGTGAAAGCAGAGGAAACAGAAGAGCAACGGCAACAGCAAAAAACCAACAATCAACAGCAACAATTGCAAGCAGAAGCATCTTTAATTTAACTAGTCTTACTTAAATGTATCCTTAGTTGAATTTCTCACGTCATTCATCTGTTCATAGCTTAGTTCGTAGTTATTACATTAGTTATATTATTTGCTTATTAAGTAATCTATATTTTTAAGCCTCACACATAAACAAACAAACACACACATATGCAAACACTTGTACTGTTTCGTATTGTTCGGAGACTCGGGTTTGAGTTCCTTTCGCTTGAGGCCCCACGAGGCCTCCCTCCTTGGCTGCCGAAGCCTCTGTTCGTGCCTCGCAACGTCGGAGACGACGACGACCGACGTAAATGTCGATGTCGTTGTCGTCCGACTCAACAGCAAAACCATAAAAATTGCAAAACTATAAAAAGCTAAAAAAAACAAATTGTCCAAAAATTAATTTCTTGAAATTTGAATTCTTTCGTTTCGTGTAAGATGGTGTTTTTAGAAAATTGTTTCAAATATCTTTGTATTTTCTGCACTTTCAAATATTTTATTTCATATACATACTTGTGATAAGTAAACGTTTAACGATTGTAGTTTCGAACATGTATATTTTGTAAGTTGTTAACAAGAACCAACTTTACCTGAGTTGTTTGCCCAGAAAATTTATGTTGAAATATGAGTTATTTTGTGGAGAAACCAAACAACTGCTACACCGTGATCTTCGGTCTCAGATTGATGCAGAAACGTGTGCAGTACAAATTTAGCTGTAAATAAATTGATGATCATAATTAAACGAAAACGATTTTATTTAAAATACTAACCGAGCGAGTTTTATTAAATGTTGGGCATTTTTAATTTTCACCAAATCGAATTTAAATTCAAATTTTTGATTTCTTCCTGTTATAAATTAATTCCAACCGCCACTGGTTCGTTCGTTTGTATATAAATCATCCGTCTCTCTTTCACTCGAGAATTTCAACCGCTGTACAGGTGACGTTGCCTCTCTTCTTCATTCTCTCTCGCCAAATCCTCCGCTGACAACTGTCAACGCAAGCGGTGACGTTTGCACTTGTCAGAATTTCTTTATTTTTCCACATAAGCTGATCGCAGAAAATAGCAGGAAAATTGTCGAAAAAACACGACAGGACAATTCGAAAGTGGTTCGTGAAAATCCTTCGGCCACCCCGACGTCGCACACACACCGATGTGCTAAGAGAAGCCCCCAATTGGCATTGGCGGAAGTAGTTTTCCACGAAGGAAGAGAGCGAGCACCAACAGCAGAAGCAGAGCAGTAGCAGGCAATTGCGGAACCGAAGCCTCCGTGCGGAGACGGACTCAGCCTTCATCATGGGCATCAACGTAAGTCGACACGTCGACCTGACCGGCAACGACTTCCTGCAGCGCTTCGTCGGCCGCACTCACATTCCCTATGACGATGCCGCCTTCTGGAACGGCATCCTCAACTACCACATCACAATGCCGGAGAACAGGTGAGTGAAGCCATTGAAACTCTTTTTCTTTGTTTTCTCTAAGTGCTCTTCGAATTCCAGCCAGGACCAGTTGAGCCTGGACTCGCGCCTCGAGTCGCTCTGCCAGTCGTTCATCAGCAACAACCTGAAGACGGGCAACTTCGGCTCGCTCATCACAGTGTTTCTGGAGAAGGTCACGGAGCTGCTGTCGCTGTCGGACCAGGAGAGGTTTGTCCCATGTCTTCCCCTTTTGATAATGCTCTCTTCACACACTCAAATCTCTCCATAGCAACATGCACATTTGGCAAACATTCAACGCCCTGTTCATCATCCGCTCCCTGGTGAAATACATCATCGAAACGGGCTCCGAGTTTCAGCTGCTGCAGCACTTCGAGGCAATACCGAACCCTGAGGTCCTGCGCGCCGAGGAGCAGGCGGCGGCGGCGAGTCCTGCACAACCTGAGAACACGGCCATAGCCGTGGAGGCCATGGAGAATGGCGAGTTGAGCGCTGCCAAGGCAGCCATCGTCGTGGACGGCTCGAAATTCGAGACTTTCATCGATGCAATCGTGAATCTGATCGTGGTGATTCCAGTAAAGTACGCATTGATTGTCTTTACAAGAAGAACTTTGTTAATTTCAATTGCGTTTTCAGGGAATTCACATATCACTTGCACCTGGAGGCGGTCAACACGATCATCACCCTGCTCTCCGTGCACCTCTTCACACAGCAGCCCACAGAAAAGTCCGTCATCTTCCGGTAAGCAATGGTAGTCAACCAATTTGAATCATGATTCACTCCACTATCTCTTCCGTAGAACAATTTACAAGTGCCAGCACTCGAACGTGCTCATGTCGGCCCTGCTGCACTTCGTGTCCCGCATGGTCGAGGTGCCGCACACCATGTTCGGCTCCAGTTCTGCTGGCTCCTTTGTCTTCGGCATCGCCGAGTCGTTGCTCTCCATATTCACGTTCCGCAAGCAGCCAGACGTCCTGAAGTCGAGTGGAGCCACCGGCAGCGAGCTCTCGCAGCAGTTCCGCGAGCACTATCCGCTGGCCAACCAGAGTCTGCTGCTCATTCTGATCCTCACCAACCACTGCACCACGAAGGACAATCCCTACCGAGCGAGTCTCTTCGGGTGCTCGGACTCGAAGGACTCGCCGCGCGAGGGATCCACCTTCAAGATAGACTTCACAGCCGTGTACGAGACTCTCTGTCGGATCGTGACCATCGACCAGGCCACGTTGCTGCTCTACCTGCTGCTGCATCGCAACGAGCGCTTCTATCGCTTCGTCATGGCCCAGAACGACCTGGAGAACCTGGTGATCCCGATCCTGCAGACACTGTATCATGCGCCGGACAGCACCTCACATCACATCTACATGTCCCTGATTGTGCTGCTAATACTCAGCGAGGACGACAGCTTTAACAAGAACGTGCACAATATCGTAAGTGGTTCATTATTCTATGGATCAGAACAACTAAATAATCAGAAGATCAATCTCTACAGATGCTGAAGAACATCACCTGGTACACGGAGCGCACCATTTCGGAGATATCGCTGGGAGGCCTCTTGATCCTGGTCGTCATCCGGACGATCCAGTACAATATGTTGAAAATGCGCGACAAATATCTGCACACGAATTGTCTGGCCGCCCTGGCCAACATGTCGGGACAGTTTCGCTCGCTTCATCCGTACGTGGCGCAGCGCCTGATCTCGCTCTTCGAGACACTGGCTCGCAAGCACACACGCCTCGACGCCCAGCTCAAGGAGCCGGTGAACAGTGCGGTCTTCGTCAACGTCTCCACGACGCCCGAGGACATGCTGCAGGATCTGACCGTGCTGGAGGAAGTGCTGCGCATGGTTCTGGAGATTCTCAATTCTTGCCTTTCGAACCAGCTGGTCTACTGTCCGAATCTGGTCTACACGTTGCTCTACAAGCGCAGCGTGTTCGAAGGGTTCCGCAGCCACCACGCGTTCCAGGACATCATCCAGAACATCGACATGGTGAGTGGTCATTGTTGGTGTGCTTTGACTCAATCGAATTGCATATGATTTTCCTTCAGGTGGTTGGCTTCTTCTCCTCGCGATTGCAGCGGGTTCAGGAGCAGCGGGGCGAACTGGGCGTGAACGAGGTGTTCGAGGTGATATCGAAGGGCGCCAGCCAGTGGTCTAGCGATCGCTTGAGGGTAGGTGCAACATTTTTATTTCTCTGAAGACCCCTTCTAATATTCATTATTCCATGGTGGATAGAAATTCCCCGACCTGAAGTTCAAGTACGTCGAGGAGGATGCGCCCGAGGAGTTTTTCATTCCATATGTCTGGACGTTGGTCTGCAAGTACGGCTGCGTGCACTTTAGCTCGGAAAGTATCAAAGGTGTGACCACGGAGATCACTTGCTAATATTCACTAGCTTCCACGCCACACACTGACACCGGGACGCCCGAGGGTGGAGACGTTGCCGACGACGCCAACGACGCTGACATTAACAAGTTATAGTGCTGATCGATTGATGACTACACATTTACACAAGCTGTTAGAGAATAGTTTTGTTTAGAGCCATTCATTTTAGACCTTTAAAATTCCCATACCAAGTATAAAGAGCTATCTAAGCTACGGGCTACAGACGGACTGAGGGGCGTAGGAGTTGCTTGGATAGATTTTGGAACCGAACCGAACCGCATTGAATGAAGTATATACCACTCATCTCTGATACCGTTTATAATTTCTAACCAATCTAGCGAACTTCCTGTCGCAGCTGTTCCCACAATTCCAATTGCAAATTTCAGTAAACATTGTAAAAAATTCCAAATAAACCGATTTCGGCAATTACGATTAGTAATTATAAACAAAAACACACAAGAAAGAAAACTTATATTAAAGAAATGAATAAGAAGAAACCACAAGTGAGAGAACAAATACGATAAATTAATTCAATCGAATGCAAACACAGAATAACGACTATTTTGCTATGCTGCGGACGAGTGTGATTTGTGTTTTCAATACGATGATTTAACAGATTTTTGTGTATAGAACCCCTATATAGAGTTATATATATGTATGTGAAATATGTATTTATGATACGATATATTATATATTCTAAATACTATGTGAACTTTCAAATCCTTTTCAAGATATCTTCGAAGCCCTATGCGACTCTTAAATTATATACATACATATAAATATATATATATACGCAAGTTGTATGTAGTGCAGAAAACAATACGAGCCACTGATGTGAGAAATTTTAAAAATGTTTAAGCTAATTTTAAAATCATTGATTGAGACGATAATAAACATTTGCAATAACTAAAACCGACATTTTAACATTCTCTGTAATAAAAGCCATAAGGAAGGAGCTTTGATAGGGCAAAGAGAGCTTTCCTAGGGATTCATGGTCCTTTGAGAGCTTTTAAAAAACACATCGGAGCTTCCGCTTAGTCCTTGCAGCAACCAGATGCCTCGTCGTCTCGTTGAAAAGCTCGAACTTGTTTCGTTCGCCAACGCAGATGACGAAACTTGGGCGCACGAATGATTTCTGACTTTTCATTTGAATTTCGGCGGGCGCCTTGAGAGGCTTTCGATTGGGTTCCGTTCATGATGGGAGTTACTCATAGGCCGCTGACGTAGCCAGAGTCATCGGAATTGCGCGAACGCCGGGTGTGACGTCGATTCAGCCAGCGGACGGACGGACGGATGGACGGAGCTCTCGAATGATCGCCAGACGTTGAAAGTCGTAAATAAACATCGTAGTTGTGGTTGTTGGCATTGTTGCTGTTGATATTGTGGCTGTTACCATTGTGGTTTTTTATATTGTTGCTGTTGTTGTTGTCTATATTGTTGCCACTATTATTGTTGTGTTGATTGTAATAAAAGTTAAAACAAAAAAAAATCACCTCTCATTGCCTGCAAGCGACGTGAACGAAAGAAAAACCCAGAAACTCAGCTCAGGCGTGAAATCAAAAAAAAAAAAAACCTCCGAACAAATTTCCAAGATTCGAGCGAATTTTTATGCTCACTTTATTTGTTGTTGCAGACAGACAGATAGTTAGTGTTGTTGTCGTTGTTGTTCATGTTGTCGGTCGCAAGAGTCATCGAAGCGATCAATTTTGTTAATTTGTTGTTGCTGTTGTTTTTGTTATTGTTGTTGTTATGATATATGGTCTTTTTGGTCGATTGTTGTAATTGTAAACGTGCGCCAAAACGTGGGAAATCCCTATGCGAAATTGACCAAAGGCGAAAAAGAGAAAGAAAAAACTGTTGAAGAAGTTTCCTCATTTCGCGTTTCAAAGTGCATTTCGCAAAAACAACTCATGCAACAACAATGGCTACAACAACAGCAACTACGACAACATGCTCAACGTGCGCATGCGCAGCAATTGATTGTTATTGTTTTATTATTGTCGTTGTAATTGTGGTCACTCCTCATCCAAAGGGTTTCCCGACGTCACGTCTGCCGATGGTTGTTCATCAACCAAACACCTGCTTCAGTCGTTGTTGTTATTATTGTTGTTGTTTTTCCCTACAACGTGATTCCCATTAAATCGAATGATCGATGGTATGAGGGAAGAGAAGGTGAAGGCAAGAGAGAGAAAGAGAGGAATTTTCAAATTTCCATTTGAAAACAATTGTAAACAAACACAAATTCCAATTATTGTTGTGATCGTCGTCGTTGTTGGTTGTTGTTGTTGTAAATTATTGCACTGCATTCGAGCCAAAACCATCACGATGCGGGTCAAAGAAGTTCGTTGACTTCGACTTCGGGCTTTGCGAACCTTCCAGAATCACGCGAAAGAACTTCGAAGCGAGAGGTTTTTATTTTTTTTTTTCCTAAACAAACCCAACTCCATCCACTGGGAGAGGATCAAGGACGACGGATTTGAAATGAGGTGCAACGAGAATTGTCAACAAATCAATTATCGATGATTGACTGCAGCCCGCATGTGGGCTCCAACGAGGGTGGGGGCAACGGACGGCAATCGTGGGGCTTCACCGCACACACCAGTGCAACCGCAATAACCGCAATTAAAGCAATGATCACCCATCAGAAAGAAGACGAGAAAGAGACGAATGGCAGGAGGCGTATCGATAGGCGGGGAGTTCAACGAACGACGGACCCGCCTCATTCGGAAGGCGTTGGGCGGTGCTGGAGTTTAAGACATCCATCAGGAAGAAGTTTCTGATGAAACCATTGCCTCATTGTCTGAAGACGTCGATTAAATTCGTACCAGTTGCTGCCTGTACTGAGTCCGGGTCAACAACATCTACTGTTGAGTCATCATCGAAATCTCAGCTGAAAAATACACCATTATCATGATTGCCCATTATCATGCTCTATCCCAATTTTCACTATCTCCTCTACCTGTTTCACTCTAAAACAATTCTATCTTTACCATATCTCGATCTACATAGTATATCAATGCGAAGACATTCCTTCTTCCATGATCTTCTTGCGGTCTCGATGTTAATAATCATCCAGATCACAGTCATGATTATCCTCCTTATCACGGTAATTTCTACTATTGTAAGATTTTAATCAATGCATTATTTTTTGTTTGTGATCTGTGTGATCATCACTTACTAACATGATCATTGTAATCACCACGATCTTCCCAACAAGATCCTTGCTATCGATATAACCATAACGATTTTTCCATGATTGTTGTCGATCTTCACGATCTTTCCTTCATGATCATCACTATCTTCCCTTCAATTTTTTAAGTAATCTTTATACATAAATATTTTCGATGATCTTCATTAACATCGCAAATTTATCATCTGCGAAAGTCATGTCTTGAAACGAGAAACTGATGACGGTGACTAATGTTCAAATGTTGATTTCGACATCAATCGACCCTTCGATTTATCGGATCGCTTGATCGATAAATCTATTGACATGCGATCAATTGCCGGTCGTTGCTCTTCCGCAGCATCGATCGTCGTCGTTGACACGGTTTCGCCCCATTCACCAACGCCTGCTGACTGATGAAGGCGCCAACCCAGTGCCCTCAGGCGATCCCATTCAGACCACGCAACCCATTCACAATCACGGCTCCCTGCTCCACCACCCCGCACCGCTTCTCGCTAGCACGATCGTGATCTCGATCTCAATCGCGAACGCGAACTCTGTTAGAAAGTTATGTTTCTTATGATGTTTGCAGTTACGAGAGATGATGTTATGTTGTTATGTCGATGTTGTTGTTTTTCTTCTACTGGTTGTTATTGTTGTAGTCATCTTCATCTTTGTCTTGCGGTTGATTTTGCATAATTTATGACTTACTACAATTCTCTCCCTCTCTCTGTCGCACTCACTCTCTCTATGGGGCCCCCGGGGCTCTCGCTCTGACGTTGTTGGTCTCATTTGCGAATTTGTGTTTGTCCATCGCGTGGCGTCTTCGCAGGCACCTGTCTCGTAAATTCGCACCTCTTGTTGTCATCAGCACTAATGAAGAATACAACAACAACTACTACAAAAACAACATTAGCATCATAACAGCAACAACTATATCTTTACGTCTATGATCACAATAGTTAGCAATAGAAACAAATAAAAAAAACTTGATCTTCAATAATGGCAACAACAGCATCGGTATAGTTTGACAAACCATCAGCATCATCAGTACCTCCATCAACACAACCAACAACAACAACTTAGTTTTCGCCCTCGTCACCATCATCGACATCAACATCGTCAACGACATCTTTTTATGTTTTGGCCCATTGTCGCCGTCTCCATCTTGGGCTCCTCTTTCTTTCCTTTGACTCGGATTCGCTATTGGATTTCGGATTTTGCATTTTGTTTGAGTTTTGGGTTTCGGACCCAACTCGACTGGGTTTTTGCCGAAACGACCGATGTTTTGTCTGTCAACAACGGCTTAGTGGGATTATCGAGTGGTTCACCTAGACCCAACTTGTTGACAATGTTTGTTGTTTATGCTGACGATCTCTTTCTTCTCTTCTCCTCCTCCTCCTCCTCCGACGACCCGGGTGACCCTGCCTGGGAATGCGATGCTGATGGCGATGGTGGCAAAAGATTCGCGTGCCGCGATTAATCATAATTAATTCACAACTGGTTCGGATTATGCTGCTGCTGCTATTGTTGTGATAAACATCGCCCCGCGGAAATGGAGCAACAGCTGTTGTTGTGTGGCCGACTCTTGTGTGTGGTCCGAACAGCGCTCGAGGTGATCTGCATGGATCGTGTTGTCTCAGGAGATGGAGTTTGTGAAGAAATGACGATCCTCCTCCAATGATTACAGTTCATGGATCTCAACGTGCTCTTCTCTCCATGGTTCTTTCTAGGCTTCCGGCGAAAACTTCTTCGGCGATATTTTCGCAATCCTCCTACTCGATTGTTTTGCCAACAATCGTCGGCTCTCAAGCAGAACCTTCCAGGTGTTTCCAACACCTCGCCAAATGCACGAGGTCCGTCTCTTTTTCCATATTTTTTCTCTTTCCATAGATTCTCTCTATGCCGCCAATAGACCAGGAAGCTTCTTTGACGAGTGAATATTCGAGAAGTTTAGCTCAAGAGAGAGGGAGTTAGAGAGAGAGAAAGAGAGAGTTAGAGAAAAAAGAGTGAGCGATATCGAGACCGCCTTCCGCTTCCCCTTCGCATAAATAACAAAAGACATGTGGTAATTTTTAACAAATTCGATTTATTGAAGCCGACAATCATGAGAGAAACACACAATAAATAAATAAGATTACAAGATATAGCACGAGAACTCGCACCATCAGAAGGTCTGTTGGGATCTGGAACCCCTCGACCCCCAGGATCCGGTCTCAGGCTCGCTTAACATACGATGCGATCACAAGACTTACGAACTATGGGTACTTAGGACTACAACAAACATGTGAAAATGCATAAATAATTGAAAATTCTTTGATGAATCGATGGATGGATTGATGGATGGGGAGCCTGCCTTTGGCGATCTGGTGAGGGGGGAGTGGTGAAACCTCCTCACATGTCCTTGCAGGTGTTCATGCACTGCTTGTAGCTGGAGAAGTTGTTGTCGTTGCCGTCGCAGCCGCCGAACTTGAACTCGAAGCAGTCCTTCTTCTTGGGGTCGTAGCTCCAGCGTGGAATCAGGGCGCGGCAGACACCTTTGCGGGCTGGCATCTTGCAGAGGTTCTCTGGCGGAGCACGGCCGGACACGGGGATGTCGTCCAAGGACATGGCGTCGAAGAAGTCGCTCACGTCGTCGTAGAGGTCCATCGGTCGTGATTGGGCCACAAGGACAAGGGCCGCCAGCAGAAGGACCAGCGAGGCCGCAACACTTTTCACACTGACCACTTGCATGATGAGGATCTGTTTGTCTGAGGATCTGTTTGTCTGAAGAACTAGCTTTGTCTTCCTGAAGAATTGTCTTTCTGAAGAACTTCTTGTCTGTTTGTCTCTTCGACCAACTGTCTAAATATCTTCCTCCTTCTCGCTGGTTGTTGTAATTCTCGGCTTTTGTCGATTTCCTTCTGTTTGTCTTTCACTTGGTTGTTTTTCACTTGGCTGTTTTTCACTAGACTCCGTTTCACTTGGCTGACTGTGTTTCTTTAGCTGGCTGTATTGCTTTAGATTGCTGTCTGTCTTTCGCTGATGTATTTCTTTAGCTGGCTATCTTCCTTTCGCTGATATATTTCTTTCGGCTGTCTTTCCTTCGCTGCTGTCTGTTCGTAGACTGAGTTCGCCAAGCGTCGATCGTCGCTTTAATACGGATCCATCAACGAGGCGCCACCCGACACCGGGGCCGACGTGACCACGACGATCGGCTGAACTCGATTCGCATAACTCGCTCTCTTCGCCTCGATCTCTTCGATCGCTGTCTCTCTGCGGCCACTCGCGTACGCGCTCTCTCGTTTGGGTTCGGGTTTGGCTCCACCATCGCCTGCATCACCGGCCTACCCCACTTTTCAGCCGACATCGTCTTTGCCTTCGTCGTCTCCATCGCCTCTGAGCCCACAGTAGCTTTTACCTCCTTCTCTTCTCCCTCCGTCGCCTTTGCCTTCGCCTTCTCTGACGTCAGCTCATTGCTTGCAGTGGCTTCGTCCGGTGCTCTTTGTTTGCCCACCGCTGAGTGGCCAAGAGAGAGGTCAGAGGGGGGCGCCTGGGGCCGTGTAAACAAAAGAGTCGCGCGAAAGTCACGCCGGCTTTAATTGCCAGATCGTGCAAATACGTCCCAGAGTGCGGGCGCTTGCGGCGCACTCGGCCAGCATCGACAGTGATGGTGATGGTGACGACGACCCCGCCCTCTTTCTCCACCTCAGTTACTCGCTCATGTGTGGGCTCGTTTTCCTCTCAGGGTAAAGAAAAAAAGCCCCACTTCTCCGGGGAATCCCCGCCCTCCACTCGCAGGGGATCCCGGTGACGCTGACCACAACGCATCTTCTGTTTGTCCTCAACCAACTCTTCACCTTTTTCCAACTGCCCACCCTTCCATCGTTTTCCAACTGTCCACCTTTCCACCTTTTTCCAACTGTCCACCTTTCCGCATTCGCGGCCAATCGCCGGACGCAGCTCGGCGTTGCCACTTCTGCCGTAATCCCTCTGCTCGGCTCGTGTGCCATGCTTCACCCTCCTCCATAAATCATGCCGGGTCTTAACCAGCTGAAGCTAAGCAAACTACCAATGACCTCACTCCCCA